>QCXZ01000053.1:20193196-20780894 GCA_025024175.1 Rhyzopertha dominica | reverse complement strand
AAGGGATCTGTAAAACAAGTAACATAAAACAGACATTAATAATTGTAGCACACAGAAATATATTAAATTACCATTGAATATTTTACCTGGTTACTTACATTGTGCTAGGAGGGCTAGCTCCTGCCAGAGGGACAACGTTTTACATTGTGCGGTACTCTAAGTTATTTTCCGGTTTTTCACGATTGATTTATCTGCGTATTTATTTTACGACGTGCGTAAAATTAAAATGTTTTTAAAAAACTTTTATTTCAATCACACACGAATGAACACTTATTACTTATTTATAAAGTTAACATTTACAATACGACCGGAATGACAATTTACGATTACGAAATTAGCGGAGATCTAACTTTACGTGTGTACAGTAAGATGGTTAGTGTTAGACWCTWTTCTGAAAGACAAATTCATTATACAGTTTCAATGTTTCAAACAATAGCTTACTATCCCCAAAGACCACACATGAAGGCTAACCTAAGGAGATAAGACACCTGTTGATAATAATAAGTGAAGCGTAAGACGCATAATCAATTAACAATAGGGGTATTCATAAATTATACCATAACACCTCCCCGCCTAAGATTTTCAATCGCCTTGTGATTGAAAATTCAAAAACAAATTAAATACAAAATATGAAAATATAAAATACAATATACATAATTAAAATTGTAAAAACATGCCTCTAAGGATTATATGAACTATTAAAGCGAAGTATTCTGTAAAATATAAAAATAGAGTAAAAGTGATAAAAATATACGTTCCGCATTTAAAGTCTTTTGGGTGCTTTACGCGAAACTGCAAGCGGCCCTCCAGCAGGTACGCTTTGGAAGGACACCTCTTCCGTGTTGGTTTCGTAAGTTGTGCTGAGGTGTAGCGACGGTCTTCTGGAAACGGTTGACCTGACGTTGCAGTAGTTGAAGATTTGGGGACAGCATGGTCCTGGGTGATGACCGTCATCCGAAGAATAGTTCGTATTCGCGAAATAACCGAGTAACCTTTTTCGGCAACACTTATAAAGTACGTAAGACACAAATAGGCAGGCACAAACGATTAGCACATAAGTTATTGTGTTCCAATGTCTTTTTGCAAAAGGTTCACTAATAATTCGGTTAAGTTCATCATTGTAATTATTCAGCTTGTCTTGTGCAATGTTTAGTTCGTCCAAATTTAAGTGGTTAATTCTGATTGGTTTCAGATGAGGCAAATCTTCTTTATTGGGTAGATGTTCACAACAATTGTATGAAATGTCTGGTATAATCAAATCGGTATTTACAGTATCGTTTTCTTCGTTACTGGCAAAAACTCTTGTTGTGCCTATGAATGAACTACACTGTGTTTCTAATTGCAATAATGAATTTTCAGTTATGATTTTTGTTTCGGGGTCTTTTCGTGGACAAATTATAGTAACTGGAAGCTGGTGAGAAATAGTAAGAAGCCATGTGTTTTTTCTTAACTTCTGGACATTGTAGTCTTCTATATCCGTTATAATTTTGGTACAATGGTCTTCTATTCTTGATTCCATTAAAACTATTACTTCGCAGGGCGATTCGGTAGATAATGGCTTGGGAAATTCGTTATAGCAAATTCTAGTGGAGTCTTGTAGTTCTGAACATCTTTCTAAATTTACAGTGATATACTGCCTGCTATCTTCAGATATTGCGACATATTTAAAAGTAGGAATAATCGTATGAAATAATTTACTTTTCGTATCTCTTGTAGGAGCCGAAAATATATGATGCAATTTATACTCAGTGGTATCTACAATTGGTATATGTAAAATAAAAACAATTCTCTCATCTGTTTGGAATCCTTCCAATTCAATTAAGCTCATTAATTTTGACAAATTATCGTGGTTTGGCTTAAAAGGTAGATTTCCATGTGACAATTTAAATGGAATTTTATTTAACTCTTGTAATAACAAATTTGGATCAATCACCGAGGGATGAAGGATTTTTAACCTCGAGAAAGTTATGCTGCTTATAATGTCATTAAGGTGATCTAGTATGATAGTATTTGTTTCCATTATTTGTTCAACTAGCGTTAACATTTTTAGCTGCAGTTCATAGTAGTACTTAGTATCACGATTTTCTTGCATTTCAATTTCGATTTTCCTTAAATTTTCGTTAAACGTTTCTTCGTCTATTCTGAAGTTTCTTAAGGTTCCATTAAAAGTTTTTATTGTACTAGAAATTATCTGAATCTGATCTTTCATTAGTAACTGTAAATCTTTGTCGTCTTTTTCTAATTTATTTATACATTCATTATAAAATTCACCGTCTGATGAGTCTAAATTTCCAGTAATGGTTTTCCATACCGAACCAAGAAAATTAAAAGCTCCTCGTTTTGAACGACTAGTTCGAGTTCGAACTGAACTTACTTCAGAAAGTTTTTCCTTAATTTGTGAATTAATGGTATTTAACAAAGAAAGCTGTGACTTGAATGGTATTAAGAAATTAGGGTTCATATGAGGTTTATTTAACATATTTTGTAAAGCATTTTGTGCATTTAAACTTTGTTCGAAAGATTTTCTGATTAGAGTAATATTTTTGTATGTAATTAGTCTCCATTTGTCGTTAGAAATTAGCACTGTACCTTCTTTTTGAAAGAAAATGCCTGCTGGTGTTTTTATTGGTTCGATTCTGGCCTGACTGCCGAAGATGGCCCTGGAACAACGCAGGGTTTCAATCTGTCGAAATTTACAATAGTAGTTTTGTTGACATCTATTTCAATTTCTGCTGTATTAGCATTTCTAAGTTTTATGATCCTAAAAGGTCCGTTATACTTATTTTTCATTTTATTTCCTATCTGAGACTCCTTTATGTAAACATAGTCTCCTGGATTATATTGAGGTCTATTTTCTTTAACGTGTTCATCGAATCTTTTCTTTGCTTTCTCCTTTGAGTTTTGAATATTGATTTTGATTTGATCATAGATAAATTTAGCTTTATTTTTAAGCTCATTAACATACATAGTTTGTAGTTCTTCTTCCGTATACAAAATTTCATTTTCGTTAGTTCTAATGTGTCCAAAAATTACTTCTTCCGGTGAAAACTTAGTCGACGAAGATGTACTTCGGTTGTATGATTTGATAGAAAACGGTAAACCTTCTAAAATTGGTTTATGTGGGTTATCCACATGGTAAGCTCTTAAAGAGTCTAATAAAGTTGCATGAAATCTTTCTACTACGCCGTTAGATTGTGGGTGTGACACGGCACTGTACGTTAGTTTGAAATTATATAATTTAGGTAAGTCTCTCATATATTGGTTATCGAATTCTGCACCTTTATCTGAGTGAATGCGTTTCGGTATTGGAAAATGTTGAAAATATAGTAGTAATTTATTAATTACTTCAGTAGCTTGTTTGTTTGCTAGGGGATAAGCTTGACCATATTTAGAGAAATTATCAATTATTGTTAAAAGAAGAGTATTTCTATTTATTTCTAGTATATCAATGTTTAAGTGTTCGAAGGGTTTATCTGGCGTTTCTGTTATAACTAGAGGATAATCAGGATTTTGTCGATTTGTTTTTGTTTTATTGCAAGTGACACAAGATTTAATAAATTCTTCTACCTGAGTTTTTAAATTTGGCCATATGTATCTATCTCGTATTCTCCTGAACGTTTCGTTAATTCCTTTGTGGACAGACGCTTTGCTGCTGTGATAATTCTCAATTATTTGTTGTCTTTCGAATTCTGGAGGAGTCGTTACAACATTGTGACAAATAGTAAACACAATATTACGGTCTTTAAATAAGTAGCTCAAAATTTCTAATAAAGGAATATGTTTGATTGAACTTACAAAATACTGTTTGTCTTCAAGTTTGTCTCTGATGGAGTACAGTATTCTGAACAATTCTCTTAGACTTATGGTTTCTATTTTAATGTTATTAATTTGGATAATATAATATTTTCTGTTAGCAAATTTTATGCTATCTCTTACTGTTAATGTGTCAATGAGTTCAATGTCTTCACAATCTACACAAGTGTCGGTAATTAATTCTTTTATAAAAGGAGTATCTGGATGTTTAAATTTTGGAACAAAAATTAAGATATTATTGTGGTTGTTGCTCAACAAGTTGTCATTTGTTTGTTTAATTATCTGAAAATCTATCAGTGACTGTGATTTTCTTTTCGTAATAAAGTCGTTAAAAACGTTTTCAAAATTTTCTTCGACATCACCTGCTTCTGAGGCGGTATCAGTTTCTGAATTACTATTTAGAGTGTTTACGTTAATGTGATTAATATCTGGATTAAAATTGCAAATTAAAATTTTTATGTCAGTGTTTAAAAATATGTAATCGATAATGCTTTTCACTTTTTTCCAGTTTAGTCTGTCTAAACCAGCTCCTATTCTAGGCRTCGCTAGTTTCTTAWTATTATCAATTTTTAGTTCTCTTAAAAGATTAACCAGTGTGTTGAATAAGTCTTCATAATTTGGTTTGTCGTAATAAAATTTCTTCGTTATTAAATAATATATGTTTCTGCTTTCATAAGTTAATTTAGCAATCTCATGTACGTTTTTGTTTTGAGATTTTAAGTATTCGACATTGTTAAAGTTTTGTTTGAATTTTAAAGCTATTCCTTTACTCATTTCAAAGTCAGATGAAACGCAATGTGCCAAAGCATAATCGTTATGAGTTTTAAATAGATCGATATTTTGTTCTACGACATTATCGTTAATTAAATGATTTTCTTTAACGTAAGAGCAGTAATTTTCGTAACTTATTTCTGGAGTTATTTTAATTCTACTCAGAGCATCAGCATTTTTATTTTGTTTACCTGGCTTATAAATAATTTCATAGTTGTATTCCTCTAATTTGAGGCGCCAACGTGCTAATCTTGATCCAGGATCTTTAATCGAAAATAACCATGTCAGTGGTCTATGATCTGTAACTAATTTAAACTTTCTGCCGTATAGGTATGGACGAAAATGTTTGACTGCCCAAACTATAGATAATAATTCTCTTTCGATAACTGAATATTTCGTTTCTGCTCCGTTTAATGTACGTGATGCATATGCTATAGGCAAATCTTTGCCGATAGGACCTTGTGAAAGTACTGCGCCTAAAGCAAAAGCTGACGCATCCGTTGTTAAAACAAAATCTTCTTCAAAATTTGGATATTGTAAAACAGGTGCAGTAGTCAGCATTTCTTTACACTTATTAAAAGCTCTTTATCTTTCTTTAATAAATTTGTCAACGGTTTAATGATTTTTGAGTAATCAGGAATAAATCTTCGGTAATATCCTGTTAGTCCTAAGAACTGTTTAATTTCTTTTTGATTTGTGGGTTGAGGGAAATACTGAACAACTTGAACTTTATTAGGTTTTGGTTTTAACCCGTCTTTTGTGACTAAGTGCCCTAAATAAGCAACTTCTTTACGTAGAAATTCGCATTTATCTGGTTGAATTTTTAGATTTGAATCTCTTAATCGACTAAATACCTTTTTGAGTCTTTGAACGTGTTCTTCTAAGCTTGCTGAAAATACAATTATGTCGTCCATGTACACTAAACAAATATCATTTTGCATTCCTGCCATTATGCTGTCCATAACCCTTTGAAAAGTAGAGGGTGCGTTCTTGAGCCCGAAAGGCATACGTAAAAATTCGAAAAGGCCATTTTCTACGGAAAATGCTGTCTTAGCAATGTCTGGAGCATTAACTTCGATCTGGTGAAAACCTGACGCGAGATCGAGAGTTGTAAAATATTGACATTTTCCTAACAGATCTAACAAATCAGTTATGTTTGGTAAGGGGTATTTATCATCCACCGTATGCTCGTTGAGTTTTCTGTAATCGATAACTAATCGCCATTTTTGAATACCTGAAGCGTCCAATTTTTTGGGTACAACCCAGACTGGTGAGGACCAGGGTGAAACTGACGGACGTATAATATTTTGATCAAGCATTTCGGAAATTTGTCTTTTGACTTCATTTTTGTGTACATATGGATAACGGTATGATTTTGTCGCTATGGGTTTCGTATCTCCCGTATCGATAACGTGTTTAATTTTACTCGTGAAAGTTAATTTATCTCCCTCTAAATAAAATATATCGCTAAAATCCGTACAAACATTTTGAATTTCAGTTTTTTCCTCTTCATTTAAATGTTCTAAGCGTAAGTTTTCCTGAATTTTCTCAATTCTTTCGTTACAGTTAAAAGTATTTGAATTTTCGTTTGAATAAAGTACTGTATCGTTTGATTCTTCGTATTCTTCGAGATGCAACACTGGCATATTAATTGTCTTGCTTATGGAACTTGTGTTCCTAACTGTAGTAATTACCTCATTATTTATTGGTTTTACAATTGCAGAAGGCAAAGTAATAAATTCATTCAGCTTTGTTACAGGGCAGATGCCATATTCACTTTTAATAGGTGAAACTCTTACTTTAACAACTTGAATAGTTCTTGGAGGTATTGTAATTGTATTTGAACAAGAAGGTATTTCAGATACCTGGTTATCATTATAATTATTATTTACAAAGTTATTTCTCTCATATTGATTTCTGTTTCTCAATAAAGAATTATCAAAATTTGAACGGAAAGGTGCCGCGTTCAAATGAGTATTTACTTTGTTTACATTATTTCCACTTATACTGAAATTATTATCTGGTAAATATCTGACAGGTACTGGTGTTGAACGGAAAGGTACCGCGTTCAACCCAACATTTGGATTAAAATTATTCGCATGATTTGGAAAGAATGTGCATGGTACTGAATGGAAAGGTGCCGCATTCGGTCCTGCATAAAAATTAAAATTATGCGAATTATTTGCAACTGTATTTACAGGCTCAAAACTTAAATTTTCATTAAAAAGTGGTATTATTTTGTCAGGGAACTCTAACGTTCTATTCACGATATTCATATTTCCATTATGCTTCATTAAAAAATCAATTCCTAAAATACCGTCGAATTTTATGTTTAAAGGCGAAATTAAAAATCGATGCTTTTTGTTATCAAAGACAATTAAATCGATGGATTCTCTAATCGGAATCTCGTCTGTTCCAATTCCACTTATTGTTACATTTGCTGGATAACTTATTAAACCTGGTTTTAAAATTTTTGGATGTATGATAGAGACACTCGCTCCCGTATCTACTAGCAATTTTGATATGCCGTCTTTTAGCTTTACATAAAATAAATTTTCTTCATATTCAAGCGTATGTAAATTTGGAAAACGATTTAAATTTGAAGATCCGCATGATCTGCATTTTGAGAAGTTGTGGGCGTTCCTAGAATTGAAGTATCGAGTTGCCCTTTCGTTGTATTACAGAAGGTCTCGATTGTTGCAAATTTCGATTAGGCACAAAATTTTGGTTAGAAGTGCTTGGATTTGTCTGAATCCTATTATTATTTCTGTAGCATTCTGAAATAATGTGTCCGTTCTTTTTGCAATAGCTGCAAAATTTTTGTCTGCGCGTATGATCGAACTGTTGCGATCTAATACTACCATGAACTTGCGTGCTACTGTAATTTTCCTTTGGAAAATTGGTTTTGAAATTAGCGCTGAAATTTGATTTTTGCTGGCCTTTTGAAATTCTGAAATCTTTTAAGTAAGCAATATTTTCTTCTTCGATTAGATATTGTTCTGCTTCGTCTAGAGTTTTCGGTTTCTGTGTTCGGATAATTGAACCAAATTGATCATTCAATCCCGACAAAAATATTTTCAAAGCAATTTTTTCGTGCGATTTATTAAGCGTTTGTTTTTCTATCGCGGTCAAACTACTATCAAGAGCTACACTGCTCCTTATTTTTGTAAGTAAATCCTCAATTCTCTGTACAAATGCGCGTGGAGTTTCGTTTAATTTCTGAAATGTTGACGTTAAATCTCTTAGCAATCCTTCAGTATCTCGACAATCGCCATAGTGATTAATTAGTAATTCACGTATTTCGTCCCATTCTTGTAAATTTCGTGAGGAAATGAACCTTTTAGCCTTGCCTGTTAGTTTACTTTTAATAATAAAAATAATTGCATCTTCTTGTGATTCTTCGATATTATTTATGACAAAATTACACGCTTCTACAAAGTCGTTTAAAGTGGCTTGATCACCATCATACTCGGGGATCATATCTTTAAATTCTTTTAAACTAAAAGTTGCCATTTTTTATAATTTTTGCAATTTATATGAAATATTAATAAAATAAAAATTTATCGTAACCGCAAATATGTCAGCAATATAAAAAGATAGTGATAGTACTCACAGTAAAATTATGAATGTCGTTGATTCCATCAAACAGGAAAGGGTCCGCTGTTTCTAGTGGTTTCAACGAAGGTCTTCGAAGTCCAGGAAAGGGTCCGCTGGATGCCAAAGCCTGATGATCGGTCGTACTTGTCTGCGAGGGTTCTTCCTTCCAGGAAAGGGGCCACTGGATCGGAGTTTTCCCAAATAATGGTTTTTCACGAAGTTCGCGTACACGACAAAGTATAGGAATACACGAGCTTATTTTTGCAAAGCCCTTCGTGTATCCTACTGACTGCGCCAAATTTTACGACGTGCGTAAAATTAAAATGTTTTTAAAAAACTTTTATTTTCAATCACACACGAATGAACACTTATTACTTATTTATAAAGTTAACATTTACAATACGACCGGAATGACAATTTACGATTACGAAATTAGCGGAGATCTAACTTTACGTGTGTACAGTAAGATGGTTAGTGTTAGACTCTATTCTGAAAGACAAATTCATTATACAGTTTCAATGTTTCAAACAATAGCTTACTATCCCCAAAGACCACACATGAAGGCTAACCTAAGGAGATAAGACACCTGTTGATAATAATAAGTGAAGCGTAAGACGCATAATCAATTAACAATAGGGGTATTCATAAATTATACCATAACATTTATACCTCACTCGCGTATACGTCATAATGCTTCGCTAGCATTATACTCGGTGCTCGCGGGAAGTGCAATGACACAAATATGCTGACATAATTAGTAAACGTTTTGTTCTAGAATGTGTAACGACCTAACTAAATGAATTTAGAATAAATTCAATATATGACAGTATGTACACGCATATATAAAGTTGAAACAAATGCGCCAAGGAGATTACTGCACGGTCCTCACCGTCTTTTCTTAAATTAATAAAAAAATAGGGTTTCTATTAATGATTCATGCAACGCATCCGGCGTTGATTTCTGATTTCTTTGTGCCACTTGTTTAATTTTTATAGCTGCTGCCAAGCTACAATATTCACGGCGATCACTGAACATCAATGAGCACAATAGGTTGCAGATCAGATTACAGTCACGAAATTTATGGCTTTATAAAGATATTCCAGATTGTATTTTTCTTTCAAAGGTAAGAAATAACAATAATTATTGGTATAGTAGGCTTGTGGTAACCTCTACCTTCTTCACCCTTACACAGTGGAGGCTTCGTGTAGTGCAGTAAACATTACTACCACTTAGTCTGCGAATTTTAGGTACCATTGCCGCAGRCTAAAAACATCTTTCAGTCTATCATAGTACAATTATTTAACAGGCTTATTGTAGGCACAACCTCACAAATACGATACATAACCTAAAAGCTATACGAAACCGTGTCACCACCCCATAGTTCCGAAATGTGAGCATGCTGCAACCCCAAAGTTGATTATTGCACAGAACACTACAGAATATGTTGAGTATACAAACTTCCACCCGTTTTCTCATAGTAAAATATATCAAGTAACTCAACAATCGACAAATGACAAGTATACGTTAAAGCAATTGTTGTGTTCACCTTCCTGAGAGGCGGCAAACCGACTTAATCGATAATTTCCATAAGCGTCATTTATAGAATCCCTGTATATTTCGAGTCCTACGAGAGCTCATTATCTCCGGATATAATTTAGTTTGTGTAACTGTGTATATTATGACGTGTTACAATAATTTTGTTCCTAAACATCCATGAACTATTATTATTAAGAGAGAACAAAACTTTCGATGAACAATTGCAACAACTCTACGAGGGTGAATGCTTTCAGTGTACATAATATAAGATAATATTTTCTCAGAAAGATCGCTGTCGTTTTAAAGCACTGACAAATATTATTGGTCTGACKTTTAGATTACACATTACAGGTGTTAAAGACCAAGATCCTCAAAATTCGTCTGACACAAGGTCAAACGAKCGAATCGAGAGTCAGACCAATAATTTTTTGTCAATCAAAATGTTATCGTATAATTGCAATAACTGTCCAAATAGTTTATTTTTTCCAGCTATTCCTTGATAAATATGCCTAAATTTTAAAATTTTTGAAACCAAATAAGTTTTTCAAAAACTTTCAGTTTCAGGGTCACCTTTTTATATTCTAATACTCGAAACGATGTGTTGCCTTAAAAAAAGCCGGCGATGTCATAACTCAAAAATAAAAACACGGACAAAAAATTACGGCAAAAAGGTAACATTCTAAAAATTAATTCGACCTATTCTAAAATATCCTGGTAAAAACCTTCTAAAATAATTTACGGACTTTGTTCCGTACTTTACAAGCTCACCGTATAATCGAGAGTCGAGTTACAAAAAAATCGAGGTCAGATAGGAGAAGCCTAACACCCTCCCGTATCTTAACAGCCAGACGACCATAATTGTTAGGTTTAAGTGCGACTTTGATTTAATCCAAACTAATCCTTGTTAAATCGCGTGTGACAGTTAGAGGGAGCCGGCAATGCACACATGTGCGCCAAACCGAAGACGACTCTCATTATTTCTCATCGGGCCGTGACGAAGCAGAGACAAAAGGGTGTCGCCAACCCCGAGAATTGTTTAGTTCACACATGCACACTTTCCATCCCATTAAAAGAAAATTTACGAGCCCCGCTTACAAGAGCTTAATTTAATAAACTAATACCCGAACGCAGTTCAAACTGTCGCGCACATTTCGCCTCTCTGACTGGCTCTGCCAACCAGTTATACTTGGGTAATCTGAGCGACGGATCTAGAGACGAGTAGGATGTTTAATTTTAATTCGCGAGATCACGTCACAATCTGAAGTGACGGGCGCAGGCCTCCCAGTTAAACACGTATTTAATGGTCGCAACTGTAATAAATAATGCTTCAGTTGGCCGCAAGATGGCGCCGTTTCCGTTGTAACCGCTCCAGTTTTAGACAACCGCAAAGCCGGGGATCCCCTTTTGCTTGCGGATGTACGAGTGCTGGTGGCAAGTGTTGCCACCCGTTTCTGAGTGATTTATGGTGCTTAAAAGTTGGTACTTCGCCGCCGTCCTTGTATACCCGAGTAGATAAAGTGTTGTGTCTATTAGTATAGCCACGTTTCGGGCATTCTACTCGTAAAATTCACCATATTGGTGAATTTCATTTGCAGTGATTAAAGAGTTATTAAATGATAGTCTTTTATATGTTACGTTAAGTGTTACGTGTTACTGCGATACGTAATAGTTTTACAAATAAACACGTACCGCCGATATCACAGTCTGCCTCCTACTAATCCATTAAGTATACATTTGTCATTTTTGTGAACGGAGTACACCAACAATTCAATAGTTTTAATAAAATGTTAGCATTTGATTTTGGCTGCCTCTAAGTGTGAGTGCCTGCGTGCTGTTGACCTAACTCAATGCACGTTTTGGTTTTTAAAAAAAGTTTACACTTACTAAATATTCTGAAAAAATAAAATCCTTTTATTTCGTTTATGTTTGATTTTATAAGAAATGTAAATACAAAAGTTGTAGATAATTTTAATTCTACCCTTCATAAAGTAGTGTACTCCAGTTTGATACTCGTTTTGTCATATTTGAGATATGGTATAAACTTTTTAACTAAACTAAACTATAGTTGGCTATGGATTCATAAAATCGGCGTTTTTTTTACATATTCAACGTTATGACACTCGGTATAGTTATTTTGAAAAATACCAGAATTTTAGCCAATTCTCTGTAATTATTGTTGTTTATTATTTAATTAGTTTTCCATGAGATACATTGTTTTGTTTCATATAAACTCATTTTTCAAAAATAAATTGATATAATTTATTCAACAGTTAACATAAGAAGAAAATGCAAACACAACACAAAAAACTAAATAAAAACACAATACTAAAATATGAAACTACAAGAGGTATTCAAACAATCCTCCATTATTTTGCATGCATAAATTGCATCGTTTTAAAATGCATTAAGTTTCTTTCCTAATATGTAGAACATCTGTCAATTGTAGCACAAGCTTGTAAAACGGCAGCTCTTAGGTCATCAACTGTTTCATAGTTCTTTAGGTAACACTGTTTTATGTAGCAATTAAACCATATCAAGCTTTTCTAGATTTGAAAACTCCATCTTCAACTTACAAACACGCGAATATTTAGTGCTCAGTTCTAACTAACTGTCAGATACAAGAAACAATTGTTCCATGGCTAACTAAATAATACAGAGAATTGGCCATAACTTTTCGAAATAACTATACTATAACGTGCATTGAAATAGATCAACAAAATAGCGAATCTTTCTCCATTTAACCTTCCTTCTAGCTCTGCTAGTTTTCGAGATCCCCATACTGGTAATCGAAAAAAAACTCACCCTGTATACATAATAAAGAAAATATTTTATCTTATTTAACCGTGCTAAATTCGTCCCTATTATTTTCGTTCTCACTAATTTAGCGTACAAAAGAAGGAGTACCTACGATACATACTAGTTAGTGGTAAAGCAAATATCGTCTATCTTTGTCTGTACTGTACAACTATAGGATATAAAGGCACACAGTTTTCTGAACCAAATTAAAAAATTATCTCTCAAAAACCAGGGTCTCTCAAACAAAGTTACTTAAACTTCGTATTAAAATATAATAATATTTTACTAATTATTATTATAATTAGCATGGAGAAAAAATTATTAAAATAAAATTATTAAGTTCTAAGGAGCATTGGATTTGATACTTATTCATGTCTCTGAGGAATCAGTTCCGTCCCCTACATTAATAATAAACTTATTTTGGCTGTCATGGAGATCAAATATAATGTATTTATAATTAACGTCGATGATATTTTAATGGGTTAAGAGGCATAAGAAGAAATGAAAAAGTATTGCCCGCCTTGACCGAGAAATTGAACTCGGGACCTTTTAAAAACTAGTCAAACGCTCTATCACTGAGATAGCAGGGCCCTATTCAAAATCGAGGTCAAGGTGGCATATATACATCAAAGTTTACATGTAACGCGCTGAACGCCATCCGGCGCATTTGCAGCTGAACTGCTCTTCGCTCGTTATTTACGAGCTTCATACATGTAATGTATTTATTCTAACTTTTCACAATGGTGGACACAACTTTTCCAAATTTGAATTAAAATAAGTTCCCTTCTTATTTCTTTACTGCCTTGTCACGAAAGCCTTTTTGTTCAATGTTTCGATCATAGTAATTTTTGGCAATTGCTTGCACATGTTCAATTGGATCGTATTGACAATGGTAAGGCAACATATGTACAATAACTGACTATGGCTGCTACGTAATTCATTTATTACATTTTTTTCTGTAGCTTTTTTGTCGATTTGCAATAGCTAAATGTTCTATTTTAGTTAAATTATCTCCAGTATTAATACCGTAATCATCCATACAAGTCTTTTTTAGCCAATTTAAAAATGAAGCTTCGAAATGAATTTCATTATCACTGCCAGATTGGCTTTGTGCCAAAAGTTCAACCTTGTTGGTAATTGGTGGGTCAACAGCTTTCTTCTTTTTTTTCTTATCATCTTAAAAGGGTGTGAGCTTTTCACCATCCATTTCTTGTACAAGTCTTTCAGTATTTTCAGAAACGTTGAGTGCCTTAGCAAAACGTTTCATTAAGATTCGACATGAATTATAGATGCCAAACGGATCGTGATTCAGTTATGGCAAACCTTGTTCACCTTCTTGACAATCCTTAGAAATCCCTTTTAGCACTCTTTAGCAATGGGAAGCAGCTTTATAGCAATTAATGCGGAAACTTGTACGATTCTTTGGTAGTTCTTGAGGTTATTACTGGAAGTCAGTATTTTTTTTATTAAAACGTACTTAATTGATGGTCATGCATTAACTATATGTTAAGCAACTACTTCATGAAAAGTACAAGGTACTATACAGCACAAACACTACCAAAAGTTTGAAAACACGACTAAAGGCATCCATATGCGTGCTGCCAAGCTACACAGTAAAAAATATTGTCCGAGTAATGTTGCTCTAACGCCCAGGAAACACGATAGAGTAAAAAATTTAGAGCAAAAACCACTCTAAACAAATGTAGTTTTTACACTAATTACCCTCTTTTTTCTCGAACTAGAGCGAATGAAAATGTCTAGAATAAAAGTAACTCTGCTAAGAGTGAACAGAGTTCTAGTAGAGATTGACGTTCAAAACGCGCCATCTGTAACATATTGTTGTGCCTTACTGTTGCCAAACTAGAGGTTTTGCAGGTAAATTTAGCAGATTAACTCTCACCTAGCAAGAAAAATAGGTTTTAGTAGTTAGCGTATCTTTTAGCGGGATAAACTATTTTTAGTTTATTATTAGCTATTACAATTTACCATTTAAACGTAAAGATTGCAAGCGTTATAGAATTACCAAAGCAAAATCGATTTACGCTAGATGAGTCGATAAGTATTGTATTTTCTTTGTTTGGAAAAATATTTCGTGTAAACTTTACCTACGAATACAAATTTTAACAACTGACTTTCGTTTACTGCTTTATAAAGAACCATATCAAATAACGCAGACCGGTTCAAGTACTTAAGTATTTATTTACTTTTGAAACATAATAAAATATATTATAATATTCATATGCATTTTATGTTGCTTCTTACCCCCCTCCCCCATTAAATGCAGTTTATTAACTTCAACTTTTTTACTCTAGAATAAAAATATTTTTACTCAAATTTAGTGTCAAAAATTACATTTGACTAGAGTAAAAATCACTCTAAAATTTACTCTAACAATGCAGCCAAGATATTTACTATATTAGAGTGGACGTTCTCCAGCTTCGCTTAGTGTTACTTTAGAGTATATTCAGAGTATTATTTTTTTACTGTGTATGTGCCCTCACTAAGAGTAGATGTACAAAACCACACCAGGGTGCAAGTAGCTTAACTGTAATCACGAATTTGTATTCTATGATATTCAAGATATGATTATGATTGATGCAGATAACACTGATTAAAATAAAATAGTTTTATATTGTATTGTAAGATTAGTTTTATTTTCCTTTGAGAATCCTTGGTATCTGAACGGAGGTCCTATCCTTTGGTATATCTGACTTTCTACTACTTTAGCTAGTATCTTAGGTACTGAGTGAAAACAAATGTGATAGGGACGTTCTAGCACAGTTAACAACTTCTAGGACACTGTAATATGTTTTCCCTATATTTAGCTTTTGTGTAGTGCTATAAGATCGCAGGTGGATCTTCGTTAAGAAAAATACTTTTATAAGATTTTACTGATAACTAAGTACGTCCGTTATTATATTACGATATACGAATTTAGTTAAAGAAATTTTCAAATTTTCATAGCAGCTGTCAATATGTATTCTGCGCAACAGCCAGCCAGATTTAGAACGCTATCGACAAACAAACGACTCGGTCAATCAGCAAAGTAGGCCGTATCATGTCAGGATCAGCTCACTCGATCAACCCTCCGCGTTGCTAACGCGTCATGCACCGAATGACTGATCACCATCAACATGACTCAGATTTTAAACATAATAATCAGCTGTTATTGAGCCAGCGACACCTTCCGGATCGGGATGTTGGTTCCAGACCGGGGGTTTCGAACAGACAAGTGCATTATATCGCGGTTTGCGTATAATAATTTATCAACCCCTTTTGTCGCTGGGCCGTGTTTTCGGGTTGAAGTTTTCATCTGTCACTGTGACAGCCTGAATGATGATGTCGACCAAAACGGAAAAATTTGCCTGTGTTATGACGAGGCGATAGCACGGCGTTCTCTAGACGATGCTCCATTTTTTTACGTGTATCATCGATTATTAGCGATACTGTCTGAAAGACTGATGTCCGTTATCGAGGGACACGTTTGCACACAAGTATTTACGTACGAGATTGATGGATTACGATTTATGGGACCCCAACGCCAMCAACGCCGATACCCTGAATGATGGAAGACGAAAAAGTTTTGTTTTATTCGCGACGGATACGAGAGTTATTGTAAAAATTTTTGTGGAGCGCTGGTTGTCTGGTCTAAMTCACAAACATCTTTTTGTTCCCAATCCATCTTTTTGTTTTAATTGACATTTCATTTTAACGGTTTTGTTAGTAAACGTAATTATCGTTATTTTATAGTCAGCGCTTGTGTAATAGGTCCATTCCTAACTGGMCAAGTTTMKTTAAAATTTTTAATACAAATAGACAATTTATTATGGAATGTTTTTCTAGCTACACTAAGTCATACGCTACTAAGTATGACGGGGCTCCAGCTCTTAGCACTAGGCAAGTGGTAAAGTTTTTAAATTGAAACTTTACAAACAAAGGAGTTGGATGAAGCAGCCCTATAAACCGATCCACAGCATCACCTAATTTGATAACACTGCACTTTTTTAGTAGAGATTTGTCAAAAGCGAAGTACCACTATATAGTACTGGCCCGACAACTCCTGAAGATATGCGGAATCAAATATCGTTGGCATTTCAGAACGTTACACCTATAATGGTTGTCAGAGCTCAATAGTCTTTCCAGAGGCAAGTTCGATTTTGCTATCTACAAAGCATTGGACATTTTGAACACTTATTGGAATAAATAGCAAAAATCTTTATATGTAGCATTTCTGAAAACGGTCTTTTAATAAATGTACACGTAGAACGTTGCCAAATTGCTACATTCGTAGTATATACATAAGAGTACAGGCTTAAACAGTTCCTTTTAAAGATGGAATAAATTAAGTTATTAAATTAAATCTTACAATTAATTTTACTGACCGCACTTCCAGCATGCTAAAACTCTCCACTGACATTTAACCAGCTGCACGTTAAGGCATACTTGATAATGCGACTTCAATTAAATAGGTACCAGAGAAGCGCAAATTTCGGAAAAACTATTAGTAACAGCTAGCGCTGGAAAATTTAATTTTACACCAGGCTATATATGTAAAGGAATTGCATGATCTATTAAAACAAAAACGACAGTTTGAATGATAATGTGTTCCGAGCGATTAATTTTTTTCAATTTAAATGTAATAAACCTGTTTAAAAATGAAATGCAGTCTTTCAAGTGTCTTAATTTCGTTGACATTTTTTTAATGCCGCAGAGCGTATTTTCTCGAAAACTGTAAAATTTAAGAGCATGACATGATAAACAAAGTGACTTCAGAATACAACGAAAAATTCGAAAATGCAATAATATATGATGAGTGAGAAGTGACTGTGCGTTTGCGGTATAATCTGCGGCCCTGATGATATTCCAGCTTTTCTTGTAGTCGATTGTATTAATTGTTTAGCTGCACCACTGCCATATTTTTAATTTAATATTGCATCATCTTTGTAATGCCTATCCTACATAGAAAGTTTCCCGGGTTGTTTCGGTACATAAGTCAGCTGAAAAAACTGATATCAAGGATGTCGAATTTTGCAAAACCATTTGAATACATATTATCGAAAGTCAGCTCTTCGCACGTAAAATGTGGTATTCCACCGTAGCAGCATGGCTTTGTTAAAGGCCGGTCTACAGTGATGAATCTCCTAGTTTACTAATTTTGTCTCCGCCTTCGGGTGAAAGCTATTTATACAGTCTAACCAAAGCCGAGTGCATCATTGTATCCTCCTCAAAAGGCTGCGTAATTTTGGATTGTGGAGAGTCTCATTGCATTGATTCATTTCTCGATGAGAGTGTAGTATTTTGAGTATGGTGGGGTCGGATCCTACTCTTACCAAGTGAGCAATGGTGTAATTCAGAGCTCAAATTGGGTCCCTTATTGTTTATAATTTTTTACAATGACGTAATTTCCCAACTGTCTTGCAATGTATGCGGACGATCTTAAGCTGTGTGCTGTTATGCGGAGTATTGATGATTGTTTGGCACTGCAGGGGAACATAGACTCTTGGTAGGCTGGTGTGCTCTTAACGGTTTACAGGTTAATGTAAGTAAATGCAAGAAAATAACCTTCATCAGGGGTATGCGTGACATTAGATATTTTTACAATATTGGAGGCATTGCTTTAGAGTATTGTCATCAAGACTCGGACTTGGGTGTGATAATAGTCGTTGGTCTGACCTTTGTTCCCTATATAATGGATATCTGGGGTGTCGCTATACGACTACTGGGATTTTTTTCGCAATACTGAAGATTTACGGCACGGTACGGTCATTTTTAAAAATGACACAAAAAAAGGCACAAATAAATATGCTTCACAAAAATACAATTTTTAAGCTGCAATATTTTATATTTCTGGAAAATTTTGCCGTAAAACCAACCATGTTATTTCATATATTTCTTTCATAAATAATAGCAAGGCAAATACGAGTTTAAAATTCATGATTTATTATACACATGTTGGGCTTTTACCACGGAAAGTGTTATTTTTTAATACTGAAGAGAGTCAATCTCAATTCCAAATTAGCCTTTGCAAGAACAACAATACTGAGCCTGATTATTAATGGGAATTATCAAAATAGTGCTCCAAAACCTGGTTTATCCATTAGACTTAAGGGTTACCAATTGTTACCTATCAACACACCATTTCTCCACATTTCTCTTTTTTGGCCCTCTATGTGTATTTGAATCATTTCTTGTGCGATTTGTTTGTACCTTGTGCTTTTCTTATTTCCGCCAGTCATGTTTTATTATTATGTTCCTCTGACGGTCTTCTGTCACTATCTATCTTTCGTTTATTTTTGATTTGGTTCCAAGAGTTGAACTCCGTTTACTCAATATCTAGTTGTCATCTGTCAGTAATTCACCGTGGTTAGTCTTTATGTCTTCTCTATATGCTTATTTTATTTTCTTGTTCAAGAATATTGTACCAAACTCTTCCAATGTTGCCCATGATGCCTTCCCGCACTATTCTTAATTTTTTGTAATTTAATTAATTAATTAATTAAATTGTAATTATGCTGCGGATCTTTGCTTAGCGCTGTTTCCAAATTATACTGTTACGACCCCCTATCTTAGGTAAGGCCGGGTAACGCTGCCACCACCCTCGTAAGGTGAGGGAACCTGAACTCTTATCCTAATTCCTGAGAAAATGGACGATTTCCAACGCTGTACTCTTCGGAGATTAGTGGGTCGCTGTTAATGTTTGGGAACTAAGTTGTTACTAATTAAAAAGGCTAACTTTAGTTTCAGCACGTATATTGAGTCTATAGATAACTGGATGTTTACATTAACGTTAAAGTGTGACTTGTTACAAAAAGAAAGAATATACTGAAATGAACATTCGGAAGCAGGAGTCGATTGTTTGAATTTAATGTGAATGAATTGTGAAAATTAATATATTGTTATTAAAAAAAAACCGATAAAAACTTGCGGCGTTAATCTGTTCAAAAACTTACCAACCCAAATGTTCCGTCTTTCATGGGGAGCCCCTCGGTAGTTTTGATTTATCTTTGACGAATGAATAATAATAGCGCACGAGAAAATTCAATTAGCTAAACTCGACTGTATGAAAATTTTGATGTTGGCGCGACCGCGAATGAACCAGGACTCTTTGGTTTTCCGGTTGGGAAGTTTTTTGTTAACGCGAAAKTTTTGAAGACGTCGTCAAATCGGCGGACGTCGACCGACCTACTTAAAAACAGCTAGATCTGACGATTTAGCGTTTTGGCGGTAGCGGGCTATGTCCATCCGCTCCGACGACTGTCGTAAGCATTTCCTAACTTCCTGCTAATATTACATCGATAATTTAGAAAAATACAAAGATTTGGAATACCCTAGGGGTATAACAATACAAATTCCACGTTTACCCAGAAGGGACATTTCGTTCTTCTAGTTAGTAAGAACATTACAATTCGTGGAATAATGAATTTCCCATAAACTTCGTCGAAATCTTGTCACGTCCTCGAAAGTCAACAGTGCGGAGTTAAACTCTGAACAAAGAGGATATACATTTCTAGGAATTCCGTATCCTCTATCGCAGAAACGTTAGCAAGCCGAGCACCTGTACTATACGAACTTAATTACCAGGATTGATTCTCCGTTGTAGGCAATCCATTATTGGAAGAAGCTGTACCGTGCAGGAAGTTTACTCAGTCGGGAAACTAGTAATTGGGGAAACTGCCGATTTACACCGGAAAAAGCGCAGTCGCTTCTAGTTTCCTTAATGCCATAATTTATAACGAACATGTTTGCTCTTACTCCACAGGTGCGAGTAAGTTCCGAAAAGTTGGGGAGGGGTGGGGCCAAAGCTGCTCTCGCGGATTATTATAATCGCATTACCACCAACTTGTGCATAATCTGGCAGTCTGGGTACCTGGACTTAGTTCTGCTATTATATAGTTGACCCTACAAGTCTGGCTTGCATGAAGCCGCTTTACATGTCCTTCTGTCTGTGTGTAAGCTGTATTGCGTAAATATTGAATTGGATCTCTAATTTATAAATTCTTTATTCATAATTGGTTACATGCTTAATTTGCTTGTAGCTTACTTAATTATATACAAAAAAGGAAAGAATGTCTAATTTCTTTTGAAAAAGATGTACCCAAAACATAGTGTACCTTGACTCAATTTAAATATTTTAGTGCCGTTTTCTACTCCTAAGCAGATAGACAAAGTATTTAGATCAAATATAAAGTAACTTGTTTCGAAGAGTTAAGGATCAGTGTGTTCTCAGATTGTATCTATGGATAATTTTTAGTGTAATGGTTAGATTTCCTATTGTTTGGCAGGTAAAATAAGCAAATTGTAATTAGTTGGTGCAATCTTGTAAAGAAGCCTATTCTTTGTTTACAATTGGGTATTCACATACTTTGAGTCACAGGAATTTAGATAGATATTCCTGTGTGCATTGATACCTACATGGTATCAAATTTTCTTCCGAGATCGACATATTGAAAATAAATTGCCGAGCAGCAAAGCTCGACAGAAGAGAACCCTAAAAATCCACATTTATTAAAAAATGTTTGGTTCCTTCTCGGATCTAGACGAGAAATATACAGCGAGGCTTGAAAACTGTTTAATGCGGGTTTCTAACCTGTTCTACCAACAACGCAGATAAAAAAGATTTTCAATGATTTTAAAGAAAAAAGGTGGTCAGCTATATTAAGAGCATAACCAAAATGCAGTATGTTTCCGTGATAATTTTGGCCCTGATCCCTCAAATATAATATGAAATTTGGATAGTACCGGCCTCAGTATCTTACAGAGCTCCTCAAAAGTAGTTGCTAATTAATAGTGCGACTGTTAATGTCATGGGAAACTCATTACCACCCTTAAAGAATTTTCCATTAGTACAATTCGAGAAAATAATGTTGTTTGGCGGATCATCTCAGTGAATCGGAACCACTAGCATACCAGGTTGGTCAAATAAAACAACTTTTCTGAAATCTTTAGATCATATCCTTACATTCGTTAAGTGTTAGAGAAACCTATATTTTCATCGAAGAGACGAAGTATTGAAGATGTGGCATTTCCTTCGCATAGTAAGCTTCAGTGCTTAGACCTTTCCGTTCATTCTTTTCTAAAGAACTATTACAATCCGAAGTAGCTCTCAAACTGAAGTGTCCTAGTCTGCTCTGGTATTTATACCCCTCCAGTTCGCTGAAGCGTGAGCGTTGTTACGCACGACCTATTTCCAAATTCGAGGTAGTTCTATGCCTTAGTCTCGGTTGTAATTGTGCGGATTCTTTTGGATTTCGATTGCTTCCTTGTACAATCTCGGCCTGAATCTCGCTTCCCTTGACAGCATTTGTGCCTCCTCGAATTTGATGACGTGGTCAGTCTCCATTCGGTGTTCTACAATAAAGAAGAACCCAACAAAACGCATTGAACGGACCATCAATTCAGCCATATGGTAATCGAAGATACCAGAAGAGCTACATAGCGGCTTGATCAAAACTAATACAAGGATGCTGCAACTATATTGCCTGCCGAAGATTCACAAATCAGAGATATCCTTAAGACCGACTGTTAGTGCAACAGAAGATATCTTATTAAGCTTTGATATCACTTCCCTCTTCACAAAGATGCGACTGATCGATGCCTTAAGGGAGCTGAAGGAACGTCTACAAGAAGAAGACCTGGATGAAGAACTAGTCCAACTAGTAAATATCTGTCTGAAATCTACTTTTTCAAGTTCCACGAGGAATATTACGAGCAGACAGAAGGCGCTTCTATGTGGTCACTGCTTCCCCCGTTGATGTAAGTCTTCGAGACAGCTGCATTAGCATCGGCACGCCTTAAACCTAAGTGTTGGTTTAGATACGTGGACGACACTTTCGCTATTTGGCCGCATGGAGAACAGACAATAAAGAAGTTCCTGGACTATCTAAACAGCACCGACAGCAGCATACAATTCACGATGTAGGTGGAGAACAATGGCGCCCTACCCTTCCTCGACGTGATGGTGACGAGGAAACAAGACGGTACTCTAGGACATCGGGTCTACAGGAAGCCAAACCACACGGATCGCTACCTAAATGCAGATTCACATTAACACTTCGCCGAAAAACAAGCAGTCACCAACACGCTGATACAACGAGCTAAGCTAGTCAGGGAACCAGACCACCTAGAAGACAAACTAGAACATCTACGTAGAGCACTAAATAAGAAAGGACTTCATATTCCCAAAACAAGGCAAACAAGTCCTTCTCGTGGAAGAGGAAAGGGTATGGAAACGGGGAAAGCAGGAAAAACTGGAAAAAAGTCTAAACACAAAATAAATATTATGATGAAGCATAACTGATAAAGAAATTAAACAGAGAAAGAAAGGTGAGAAAGGCGATTAATAAGAAAAACAAGCTACATATATGCGTGTTTTAATATTGCATACGTCTGTAAAAAATCTTTCGTGTGCAATCCACCTTTGAGTTTGGCTCAAGGTACACGATGGCTGTTCCTAGGATACCATTGTTCACATGAAATATACACGGTGTTCCAATTAAGAACCTAAGATTTTCATCTTCTAAGATTTTGTCCCATTTAGAAAAATGCTGAAACGGTTAATTTTAACCAGAAGGGGGCCAAATTTGATCATGGTTTCAAAGTTATTCCTGCATCCTTCTAACGACCTGAGAAATCCATCCAAAAAAATTAAATCGCAATAGGAGTCGAGTCTATGCAATCATGTTTTTTTCAAATCCTATCCATCCCTTTTTTGAGAATTGCAAAGTTGTTTGAGGCTCAATGAAATTTTCATACCTGTCATTTATGAGCACTCTCATCTTCTCAGAAAAATCCTGTAATTTTAATCTGCACATTACGATTTAATGTTCCAAATTCTAAAAACTATTAGATACAGCTAACATGTTGTATGTGCTTGCTTAAGCTTAGGACAGCGGCCCGGACAAAGTAAAGGAAAACTACTTGAATACAACCATTGCATTCTAAGTATCTGATTGCTCCAAAGTCTAGGACCAAAATGAGTTGCGATAAGTGGKTTACTACCAGAAGCAACTTGGTGTAAGTTAAATTTCGAAAAAGGGAAAATAAATAATTGTATTTACTCTGTGTTTCAAATTTCAAAACGTAAGCTGCCCGATTCCGTTTTACGTGAAAATACGAATCAGCGAACTGGCGCTAAACCGCGTGGCTAACGTTATGATGCCTGCAATATAACCAATACTTTTGACAGGTGCCAATTTTGTCACGAGGCCAAATGCGGCATTAACGCGTTGTATCCATACCGCTCATCGAGTTTTCCATAAAATCCTCGTTTCGCAAACGAGTGAATCTATCATAATTACCCCATATCCGCACATCGGGGGTAGCCAGGCACCCCCAGCGGTCGCGCAAAGGGCGACAAGGGGGTACGACAGCCGCAGCGCGTATGGAACACAATGGTATGCTCAATAGGGCCATAAATCAATGCGGATCAATGCCTTATTATCATCGTAACGGGCGAGGCACACTGCCCTACTGACATACGGGGGTACGTAATGAGTAACGGAGATAATGTAACTTCGGGGGGTGCATGTCCTTTCGGAGGGGTCCCATTTTTTCGATCATAAGTATACACTTGTGTAAACTTAAGGGAGAATACAGCAGTTTTTCTCTTGTATCGTTGGTGGTCATCAGGTTTTTTTTACGTAAAATACGTGATGCTTCCAACTTTTGGCATCTACTTCCTACTACTACATAACCAAATCTTCAGTTAAAACATTAATATATTATTTAAATACTGTATTTGTAACACAGTGATAAATGCAGCTACTATGTTACGTACACCTCTTGCAAGGTCTAATCTTCGTTTTTTCAGTTCAGACTGCCTAACAATTCTTGTATACCTTGTATTGTCAATATAACTTTTAGTTTCAATATTGCAAATAAGGTTTATATCACATATTCAAGACCAACCTCACTGAATGCTTTCTAAATAAGAATGTTGAAAGGGTGGGGACATGGACAACCTCTATTTTCAATTAGATTTCTTAAATCTAAATAAAAGATTTCAAAACAAATAAAAACAAAAATATTCACTGGCAAATATAATATGAACTATTTATTGCTTTCTATTTCAATATAAATACAGCCTCCTGTAGAGACATTTGATGTTATAATAGACTATGGGGACAACTGCAAATTTATAACCCAAATTTTATTTAAAAATGCGATCCATATAATGCAAGTAGATCTGAAAGTTGCTTAATTGATTTTATATTTGCCTACTCCACAAATTTCCAAGGCACTTATTAATATAACTTGTCGTTCTTCTGGCTAGTTTCATCGTTGTCAATAGTTCTCACTTGATTTTTCGACGACCATGTCAGTGTTTTTCCCAACAGCAGCTTGGAAATTCAAGCAGTCCTGATGCGGTCGAAATATGAAGAGATTTAACACACAAAGATCGCCAACACCTTCCTGACGTATAGTAGAACACTGGGAGAAACCTACGCCTTAATTAAGTTCTTGGAGATACAGATGCTCAAGAACCACATTTCTGACCCAGATTTTAAGGAGGCTATGGAGATCCGAAAGAGTCAATATTAGAATGACTTTAATTTCAAAGCTACGCCTGAAGAAGATTTCGACACTGGTGAAGAAACGTCAAGCGAAAACTGCCGACGACGTGGTAACTAGCCAGAAACAGCAAGTTACTAGTTACTACAGATCTATCACGTCTCAAAGTAGTTGTCTTTGAAAGTTATCAAAATTTCAAACACCAGAGATTTAATACTCATACTATCATACTGATACAGTTTTAGTAGCCTTGTGCTATATTTGTATTTATGATGCCTTTACTCTTTATAAAGATAAACAGCAAAGTTTATTTTGGGCCGATCGAGACAAGAAAAAGCCAGAAATTAGAGCACTGAGTAATAACATAGTTTGTTTATTTATATAAAGTAAGTAAACCTTCAAAGTACAGACGAGAATTAAACATTAAGAATTTAAAAAGACCAATAGAAAGTTGCTCATGGCGAAGACCAAAGATGATCTGGAGTCATGAGCAATAGTCATTTTATCAAACTGGCTGAGTAGACGTATTTTTGCTCTAAGCATATTGACGAATCAAAGAAACTTTTATAAATACCAGTGCAGCCACCGACAAAGCATTAAATTTATTCCAATTTAAAACACAATGCATCGATAAGGATGAAAAAGTGATCCATATTTGTCTTAATGAAAACTAGTAAAGAACGTTAAGATAATATTTTCTCGGAAATATCGCTGTTGAAAACACTGACAAAAAGTTATTAGTCTGACGTTGTTTGCAATAATTGTCATACTGCAAATAGAAAGTATTGCCTTCGATGCCAAAAATATATTCATGCTGACTGATCTCGAGTTCAGCTTGTATATACTTCTCTAGTCCTCGCTTCCACGCTGTTGGTAAAACTATCATCCTTCTTATTTAGATGTTCAGACCATTTCTCTGTTTCGATCGCTTCGCCGGTCATTGTAGACAGAAAGTTGTCCACGTTAGCTATTTTCTTTGCCTTTGCAAAGTGGATCTAGTAACCTGTTGAGACTTACTCTGGTATGTAGTTTTCAGTTTGCTTGGCCTAAATAGGCTGAATGTTTTTTTTGTTTAGCATAAGGATCTCGTAAACTAGCTAATATAAAGGAAAGGTTTAATTTGGAAAGATTTACAATGTTGTGAGCCTAACTTAATTATCCTTTTGAATTTTTAAGAAGCTCATGACTTACTAGATAATTTGAAAAAAAACAAATGGCGATGTTTTCTAATTCCTCCTTTAGCTTTACATAAAAAGTGCCAATAAAAGAGTTGTGGGAAAAATGATACCGATCAGTTTAATTAAACAAGAAAGCTGTCATTTTCGAGTTGTGACATAAACTCTTTATGTAAAATGATGTAAAACCTCATATGATTATTTAAAAAAATGAGTTACAGCAGTTTTTGTGATTTATTCTAATTTTAATATAAATAGCAATAGAAAAACTGTTGATGAATTGGTCGAATTTTATTTCTGTATAAAGTACTATTTAGTATTTTATACACGTTTAAAAATTAAAACAAGGCACATAATAATTAATTAGAAGTAATGTTTAAAAAGACACCATTATTATTAATGCATGTGTACAGTTTCAAAACAGGGAATGAAGCTTTTCCATTAGAAAACCTATTGATTCCCAAAAAGTCAGCTTCCCTAAGGTCTTTCACTATTTCATAACTTTGGAAGTTCTCCATAAAAAATCTACAATCGAAAGATCGGCAAGGCAGATCGTTTTTCCAATACAGAGCAATGAAAAATTTCATTTAAATAATTTCACACTATCCTCAGGTTATGAGGGGCTGTTCCGTCTTGTTAACACAACAATCTTGGAATTCATTCTGGGGGAAACTGAGATAACATGGTCCACTTATTACACACCAAAATTATATTGATCAAGAACTGTTGACACACAATTTCAATTGGGACCTCCGCTGTAAAACAAGATGAGGATTTTCCTGCATCCAGATATGTTTGTCGTGTCGGTCGATTTTATTCTTTTTTACTATTTTTTAAGAAGCCAATAAAAATAAATATAAATATAGAATGTTAAAAAATATTTTTTTTTAATTTTACACATTTCTTTCTACAATTTCATTTATTTGATTGTAAATGTCCTTTGGTTCATCGAAGGAGCTATAAATTCTCCAACTGTCATACAATCCCTTAAATCTAGGCAAGGAAGGCTGTTATTGTGCAGTTTGGAGAGCCTTTAGATTACACTGTATACCGGCGCGTTTTTCCAAGTTTGAATAACTGATGAAAAAATTGTGTACCTCACTTAATTTCAAATGATAAATGATTGATAGATTTATATTTAATTCATTTTTTTATTTGGCCATGGCTAACTGCGTTAAATTCAAAATAACACAGAAAGATTACCATGGCTCTTGTAATTTATTTTAATAATAAAAAAAATCACAAACTTGCCTGCAAAATTGGATCACATTATCCTACTGGAGATATATTTTTTTACAGTAACAATCTAAATACGGTATTTTGTAACTCATTGTTTCTCAAATGCATTTGTTTTTTCGTGTTTTTAAAGGTAAGCTTCGCAGGCGGTTTGGATATTACGTCGCTTTAAAACGTTTTCTTATTTTTGTTGAAACCTGTTTTACAAGAGGAAGCATGCACTACAGTTTTTGTTATTATCTATTGTCAGTCGTAAAGCATTTTGTTTTTAAAAACATCTTTTGTAAAGTTGCTGTTCGATTTTTTTTCCGGTAGTCAGTCAATATTTACCAAGGCATGAACAATATAGAATAGTTCATGATTATAGTGGTGAGAATTAGAATCTAGGTAACGGTGTTTCTCCAATCTAATAATGGTATTTGACCACCTCATTCTGCTTCCACCAATGTCGATAAATAAATATTATTAAACCGTTCAGGTGATTCTGTCAATCCTGTAATCTGTTATCTAACCATATGAAATGAATGGATTTATTCTTGTTTATTTTGAAGATTATTGCACCTGCTACTCCAATAATTTCGCATAGTTTGAACCGTTGAACCTATGAAAAATATTATTTATTTTCGTGGCATGAACATATTTTATGTGTTATTTATGATAGTGCAATGTGTGAACCCACCTAATGGTCATTTCAGCACTTCACACTACATCCTTCATATTTTATTGTCTCGAAAGTCCTCCGCCTAATTATTTTTAATGGCGAATTGTGCGCGCCTGTAAAGGGGTCCAACTATATTTCCCTGTCAATTTGCCGAACACTGATGAACCGTTATGTAGTGCACATGTGCCACTAACTAATACGTAATAGGGATTTTAATGATTCCAGCCGATGAGTCACCGTACCTCTCTTTTCCTCCCATCATCCACCGGATTACGTTGTTTTAATTTGGTTCCGTTCGGCGAAATTGAAATATGCCGTCCATGTTTGTTCTTACGCACAGACACAATAATTACAGTTTAATATGCGACGCGAAAAAATCACAATCGCGCGTTTCTCAAGTGGGGTTGGGGGCGGTGGTTCCCCTCGCCCCCCGTCCTTATTACGAGCAGAACCCTTTTGTACGACCGCTTGAGGACTCCACTCCTTTTTTCAAGACCCACTTTGAACCCCCAAAGGTTCGGCCTGACACCCTTTTTTAATCTACGTCGCAGAGCCGTAGGGCAGGAACACCAGTCTTTGTTTTGTAAATAACCGTGTCGCGATGACAAATGCTGACTGCACTAAAGTATGCTAGGATTAGTATAGGATTGAAGAGAAAACTGCTTTTGCAGTCCATGAATTGAGTCAACAACTGCCAGTTAGTTTTCGAAAATAAACCATACGGAGTTCTTGAACAAGTGATGCTGGAATCTGGAATCTGTCTAGTAATAATAATAATAATATGAGAAAAAACTTCATCTCCAAAATATATTATAAAATTATTTTACAAAAATATAAATAATACTTATTAAAAAATAACAATGGAAACTAAACAAATAATAAATTTATCCTCAGATAAGGGATGCATTTGTTTTCTTTGCTAATAACAAAAATGTATTTTTGATTTTATAAAAAAAAATGGTTGTAACCGTTTTTGAACGAAGAGATATTCTTGCAAATTTATACCTTTGACATTTTTTCATATTTTGCTTATTTAGCTTAAGTACTATACAATTTAAAAATCTAAAGCAGAAAAAACACTTTTTATTCAGCAGCCTATCGAATTAACCAAAATACCTTTTTTTAATAAATTGTAATATTTTACCTAGAATTCGACTAACATTACTGGATTAATACGGATATGTCAATCCTCGTGTTATAAACGCGTTTTTTAATCCAAATAATTACTAGGAAACATTGCAAATTCTATCCCACAACCTTTTTTATCAAGATTTTGAAGACATAATAAAGTTTACATAAAAAGTATACAAACAACATTTTAACAAGGTCAACAAAACATACTTAAATTTGAGAAATTCAWTACWATTAAACACAATAAGTTCAAATCATATAACACGGTTAAAGCCAACACCAACAACACTGTGATAAACCTGTCAAAAAGGAGTGCCTCAGATGCTGCTGTAAATATTTTAGCGAAAGGGATGAACTTTGCTATAATGCCACGGACAATTCCAAAAGTGGAGATAATGTTATCTGTGGAATCTTGTATAAGACTGCTTCCGAATGATCAAGCGGACAAGATTAGGATAGATGTATGCCACGCTACTATAAATGCACGTACGTCCAAACCTAATGTGACATGTGAGGAAATGAAGGCTCTTAAGGACTTGAATACCGATAAGTCCATTCTAGTTACTAGAGTAGCCAAAGGTTTAGCCACAGTAATTTCAGATAGAACAGATTATGAGACCAAACTTAGAGAATTATTAGATGAGGAAACATATCAAAAATTATCCCGAGATCCTACCTCAAAAATTTCCAAAATTACTAATAATATTATCAAAAGTTCAAATCTTTCGAATGAGGAGAAGTCTCTTTTAACTGTTTCCGATTGCAAGGTACCTAAATTGTATGGTTTGCCCAAAATCCATAAAACCAAAGTCCCGTTAAGACCCATAGTCAATACGATTGGTAGTCCTTGTTTCAGATTGGTAAAATTTTGTGCTAGCTATTTAAACCCTTATGCAAGAAAAACCAGTAGTTTCATTAAAAATTCTTCAAACTTTATTGATATTATAAAAGGTTTAAATATTTCAGAAGGTGATATTTTAGTTAGTTTTGACGAGGTTTCTTTATTTACGAAAGTACCCATCCCTGAAACGATAGATATCATCAAATCCAAGCTTAATAGCGATTCCCCAGATGACACGATAGCCAGATTATCTGAACTTATTTCTTATGGAACGATAATTTTTATGAACAAAAATCAGGTTGTACAATAGGTTCACCTCTAAGTCCTGTAGTAGCTAATTTGTTTATGGAAAATTTTGAACAGGTAGCGATAAACAGTTTTCAGCCAAAATGTTGGTATAGGTACGTAGATGACACTTTTGTTATTTGGCCCCACGGTATAGAAGAGTTGGGTAGATTTCTAAATCATTTGAACAGTCAAGATCCCGACATAAAATTCACTACGGAATTAGAAAGCAATGGTAGTTTACCTTTCTTGGATGTCCAAATTTAAAGAATAGACACTGGACAGTTAGGACACGAGGTTTACAGAAAACCTACACACCCAGACAGATATTTACAAGCCACATCTCACCAGCCTTGATCAGTTTTTAATAAAAGTGCTCATCCAAATCGAGTAAATTCTCAACCAGGACAAAGTAAATTGAATTTGAGCTTGCCTTATGTACAAGGCCTTTCGGAAAAATTAGAGAGGATGCTTAGAAAACACAAAATTTTAGTTGTTGATAGTACATATAATAATTTAGATAAAATTTTAAGTTCTACTAAAGATAAAGTACATTTAGAGTGAAGCTGTACACAAAATTACTTGTTCTTGCGGCAAGTGTTACATAGGTCAAACTAAAAGAAAAGTAGGTACGCGTTTGAAAGAACACATACGTGCTACTAGGCTGCAACAGATAGATAAATCTTCTGTAGCTGAACACACATATTTGACTAAACACATGATTGACTTTGATAAAACAAAAATTTTACATAGAGAAAAATAAGTTCTTTTTTTATCAGTTTGGCACGTTGTTTCTATGACGTCTCGCATTCGTGGTGATTTGTTTATTTACTTTTAAAATTTTGTTTGAACTTGTGTCAGGCAAGTTTTGAGGTTCTTCGTCTCTGACAAAGATTACCGCTGTAGTCGAAACGTCAGACTAATAATTTTTTGTCAGTGTTTTCAAGAGAGAGCGATCTTTCCGAGAAAATATTATCTTATCATGAAGAAGGCATGAACTATAAAAAAGCTGCATACATGTGAGCAATTGTACGTAATAGCTGCATTAAGAATAAAAAAAAAACAAGACTAGATAGGAAATATATTGAAACAGGAAGTTATCGCATTCAACGAAGGATTTATACCTCGGTTTCTACATCACTTCAGCAGTTACTAAGTCGTTTAAAGGGCGCAACCACATAATGTATAGACAAACGATTTATTTTTCTTTTAATTCTGGATATTAAGGTCAAAATGACAGGTTTTATTAATAATATTTTATATTAATAATAATAATAAGTATAATAATAATAATAACAATATTAATAATAACTTATAACGCCAATATTAATAATGAGCAATACATAGAATCTGTACAGATTTTGTAAATAAATTTAAATACATAAAGGATTATGAAAAAAGAATAAAAAGTGTTGCGGCCGAACACGAGAAGTTATCGCACCTGTGATACACTTTATACGGCGGTCGAAATGACGTCAAAAAGTTCAGGAACGTGCTGCCCTGGCGACTGGTGATGGGCCTAGACGATTTTGACATGGGGGTTCGCAACATTATCAACTCGTACACTATGGAAAAAAGTCATTTTTGTACTGGTTCTGCAAGCAGTATTAGACGAGTGATGAAGAAAATGGGTTTTCGATGAGCGAAGACACAAACTAATCGCAAGCTGCTTATGAAAAATCCACATATTCAGCAGATGCGTCCTAATTATCTACGTAGGGTAAAGAAATTCATTTGTTCATCTCATTCTGTGTCTAAGGGCCAAAGACTAATTATTTTAAACGCAGCGAACAGAAATATACTTATACCTAGACGCTTAACTGAGATTCAAGTCGCAAAGTAAACCTAGTGAAATGAACTTGCAAAACTATAAGAAATTCGTGGAGTAAAAATTGTTACCAAATTTGCCACAAGGAAGTGTGCTGGTGATCGATATTGCGCCTTACCATTGTGTGGAAGTCGAAAGTATGTGTGCGGACAACGTTTAAAAACATATGTCATCGACAAGTTGCTAAATAGCAAGGGCTCCCGACCTGAACCCCACTGAAATGGTTTGGGTTGCAATGAAGCACTTTGAAGCAGACAGAAACGTAAACTTCAATTTGGGCAAGGTCGAATCGCTATCTGACGATTTTTTTCAATTCATTTGCTGCACAAGATTGGTAATCATACTTCCTACATGCCAAAACAGTTGAAGATTTTTTTGCTGCCATGGAACCTTTATTGGATTCTATATGTGACAGTATAATGATCAGTTTGTAAGCCCACAATGACAGTGAAAGTGACTTTGATTCGACTGATTCGAACAGTTTCGGTATTGAACATTTCTTTTAGGTAACATTGTATGCATCAGCATAGATATAAGTATTTATGTGTTATAACCGCTTTTGCTACTGAGTGAAAAAACGTAGGGCAGCTCTTCGCCGGCAGCTCGGGTCGTGGGTTAAGCGTTATAGCACCTACACGCCACGCAGTTTATTAAAGAAACTAAACGACTTTGAAATAAAAAAATTTAAACCGGTAATAACGAATAATTCTTTAACAAAATCAGATTWGACACAATGACTAATTTTGATAATTTGTAAGTGACGGATAAAATGGGGCCCCGCAGTAGTACTACCACGTTTACAAGTATGACTATTTGTCAGTTAAGGAAGTCTGCACACTTTCAATTTTGACTCAAATTTAAATTAAAAGAATTGAAAACCTGACCTTGTCTTAGGCAATCCCTTTGGGTAATGCAGCCACTGGCAGCGTACGTGCTTCTTTCCGATTCGAGACCGTTGTCCTCTTTGGGCCCTTTGTGGAAGGTAGGGTTTCCTACTCGAAATACTGATAGGTCTATTATAGTTTACAATATTATTTATAGATCCATACTTAAAAAGAGGAATAACATTCCCACTTTCCATAACGCCATCATGAACTGATGTTTGAAATAATTTAAATAAAGGTACAACTAGAGAACTAAAACAGGACAGGTAAAAATTAAATTTTTTCCAGTGTAATTTATTAAATGCACTGAAAACATCACCCTCACTAAAGGTTACTTTATTCAGATCCGCAACTGAGTTAAAAAAAACTATTGGCATCCTGAGCACAACGAGTGGAATTACTAAAGAGGGTCGAGAAATATTGTGCAAAGTTTTCGGCTACACTTTAGTTTCCATATATTGGAACATCATTTAACATCGTACATATAGGTATGTCATCAGCTTTAGTTTTTTTTTTGTGTACACATATCCATAATTTTTTGGGATTAGAACATATTGAACTTTCATTTAACTGAATGTATTCAAGATACGATATATAGCTTACTTCAGCAAATTGATCATAATCAAATATATTACTAGAAATTTTAAAACATTTACGTAACATCTTTATGTCTGAATTAATTTACGAAGCTCAAAAGAAAACAAAAAAGGAAAGCGTTTTTTACACGCTTAGGTACATAAAGATCACCGACATAATACATATAGTTGTAAAACATTTGAACACCATAATTAATGTAAGAAGTGTCAATAAAATCGCAGTTAACATTTGATAAAAATACATTGATACTTTTAAAATCGGCGTTATTAAAATTATAATAGCTATCACACAAATTGTCAATGATGGTGTTAGAGCTAGTTATTAACAACGCACATAGAGGATCACCTTTTCTGTTAAGTTCGTCGCATGCACGTAATATGAGATTATCACGGTTAGAAACCATAGAGTATTGCCTCTACAGTTACAAATGTCGTTAAAATGGGAAAGATCGCATGAGAAAAAGTTATCACATATATTAATGTATTTTTCTGTTTTCATATATATTGGCATTAGCTTATCACAGACATTGTCAATAATCAAATTTAAATTCGCTGAGCTGTAATCATCCAGTATATATAACAAGCTACTAGGATAATTTATAACATCATTCTTAACTGTCTCAACATGAAAATAATAATTATCACAAGAACAGACAGACGATGCCGAAGATAAGATTTATCACTAAATAGCTATAAGACCCACAGATCTTCACAAACCAGGTTACCAGAGTGATGTCAAGTTTAAACCAAAATAATAATATAATTAAAATGCATGTCTATGCTGTGCTGTCTACACCTCAAGCAACTGCAGATAGATCTATTTCGCTGTCATTACAGCTCATCAGTGCAGTTTAGGTCTAGTGTAGACAGCACGGTATAGAACTGGTTTTGCTTATATACCAAAGCAATGGTATGATGTAAGTAAGAATTTAGGATGGCAATGCCATCTATCAGCATTACACTGACACGATGACAAAGCCACCTAGCTGCTTTAACGGTTACTACTTCCTAAAGGTCAGGTCTGGTCAGGTCAGGTTTTGCTTATATACCAAAGCAATGGTATGATGTAAGTAAGAATTTAGGATGGCAATGCCATCTATCAGTATTACACTGACACGATGACAAAGCCACCTAGCTGCTTTAACGGTTACTACTTCCTAAAGGTCAGGTCAGGTCAGGCCAGGTTTTGCTTATATACCAAAGCAATGGTATGATGTAAGTAAGAATTTAGGATGGCAATGCCATCTATCAGCATTACACTGACACGATGACAAAGCCACCTAGCTGCTTTAACGGTTACTACTTCCTAAAGGTCAGGTCAGGTCAGGTTTTGCTTATATACCAAAGCAATGGTATGATTTAAGTAAGAATGTAGGATGGCAATGTCATCTATCAGCATTACACTGACATGATGACAAAGCCACCTAGGTGCTTTAACGGGTACTACTTCCTAAAGGTCACTCTTCAGCAATCCGGACGGGTATAAATAGCAGAGCAGATTAGGACGCACTTCAGTTTCAGAGCTACTTCTGAAGAAGACACCGACATGAGTGTCGAAACGTCAAGGCCAGACAAGCAACGTGGAAACCAGCCCGGAAAACAACATGTCAGCAGTTCATTAGTTACAAGAACACGTATAGATAACGCATTAGAGCGGCCTTAGCTTACACAGTACACTAAGTGTTGGTGTTTTACAGATAAAAAAAACAATAAAATCTGCAAAAGAACACTTGGTTGCCATTAAAATAAAACAGAAAAAGTACACTTCGTTAGAGATGCCTTAGCATTCAAACAAATAAAATAGATGCTGGAAGCTTGTCTGATTAAAGTAAGTACATTTAGTATTCTTAATCAATGACAAATCTATTCATATGCCTGTCCATCACCGTTCCATTTAATTTGTATTGCAGGTAACAACGAGTGCTCTGCAGTATCACCACTTTAAGAGAAAGCTGATAAAAGTTTAAAAAATCCATACCTAACTTAATCACCTAGAAGATGGTTTTTGAAAGATTATGCGTTTTTATTTTCTATGGGGTCAAAGACATAAATTACAACAAAATCCGTGTAAGGTGTGTAAGTTCATGGCGTTAAAAAAACGTTTTATCAGATTCGAGTTGCATTGAAAGAGATAAATAGTGGTTTATGTGCGTTTTAACTGATCCATAAAACGTGCACATGCGACTTCTTCTTCGACATTTTTTTTTCTCCACCAACCACCAACTTCTTGAGCCAATCCGATTCCACCCCGCTGTCGCAGCACCTTAAAAATTTATTGCCAATCTTATTTCGCTATCTGATATCTCAATCTAAATAAGGGAGCTAGGGGGACGAACATCGGAAGCGGTTACAGTCGAAAAGAAGCAGAGGGCACATCCCTTAATGAACACTAAATTCACCAGGTCGTTCTCATATTTAAAACAATTTTTGCGATTCACTTTGTAAGGTGTCCCCCGACGTCGGGGGAAACAATTTATTTTATTGGAGTTTTCCTACTCGTTTTTCCCACCTTATGTTTCCCAGGACGGGGACGGACGTTAAAAGCATAACAGTCTCACTTTCGTCCTAACTTAATTACGGGAGACGTCCCAGGGCAGCTACTGGCTGGAATTTCCACGTCGTAACGAGCTGCGACGGAGTTTGCAATTGCAAGGGATTACTGACAAGCTGTTTGTTGGCAGCTCCCAGTTAAAATGCACTAGAACGACAAAACAACGGTGCTGGTGTATTAAATTTAATGCGCAGCGATTCAACCACGAGATCTGCATTTCCATCTAGTTTGCTGCGGGTGTTATTTTCATAGCAAACTGTTTTCCTACTGCCAACGTTGTCAATTATATGCTCCACGTACTTGTGGCATTACAAAATAGCCCAAAGGCCATATAAATTATGGTAAAGTGCACACTGTTATTTTTGCCACTTCTCACTTTAAAAGCATTTTCAATATATTGCTGATGATATAATCTTTTTCACAACAAAACACAATACTGACTAGATTAACGCGCACCAAGTCCATAGTATATTTAAAAATGTTTAACGAATGAGAAACATAGTCTTGAAGTTCACATATATGGACTAAAGAATAAGGCTTCACCTTGAGTTGTACAGGGTGTCCTATTTTCGTTGTAATTGTAGGGTATCTCGGCAACTATTAATGCTAGAGGGTTTGGGGTTTCAACATTATTGTATAACTTTTTTGTTCTGAATTCAGCTGTACCGTCGCCATTTTTGTATCATCTTTTGTTTAAAAGTCATAGCCAACTTTTGAAAAATGTAACATTTCTTCAGTTCTCAATATCTCGATTGGCTTTGTAGACACAAAAAAAAACAGCAGACATTTTTTATAGATATTTTTATTCTACATTCAGTGGCGTACTCATAATTTTTTAGGGGGTCACATTTCTGATATATAACACAAACTTGCATTTTTTTAAATGGAAGCCATAGTTGGCTTTGCTATGGTTGAAAAGAACTATTTTTTCTGATTAAGAAAATGTATACATTGTTGGGTTTATCTTTACTAATTTTGGTATTATTCCAAATTTTGTAATAATTTAATGAGATTTTAATTTTTCGTCAAAATGGATGTAAATGTTTGATGATAAACAATTCATAAGTACTTATCTCCAAATAAACAATCATTTTCATTAGTTACATGGCCTCCTAGATTATCCATAAAAATATGTATATTATATATGTATTCAAATATGCATATATTATTTTTAAAGGATTAAAATAAGTTATATTGTGTATTTTCTTATCCCATAGTCTCCTGGATGTAAACGTAAAATATGATTCAATTATTTAAAAAAATTTGAATAATTCCAAAATTAGTAAAAATAAACTTAACAATGTATACATTTTTTTAATCAGAAAAAGTAGGCCTTTCCAACCATGGCAAAGCCAACTATGGTTTGTGTTATATATCAAAAATGTGACCTCCTAAAAGATTACGGGGTAGCCACTGGATTCTAAAKAAAAATATCTATAAGAAATGTCTACAKTTTTTCTGTAACATTTTTGTTTCATAGTTCATATTTACAGAATTAAACTAGTTATTTTGTACATTTAACGGAACCTGTATGTTATCTATGCGATCGAACTCTACATCCATAAATAAGCTGTAGGTGGAAATTTAGTTCTAAAATTTTACATCACGTTTCATATCATTAACAAGATCGATAGTTTTGCTTTAGAAAAGTAAGTACCGGATGAGCCACTGGTGATAATATATCATTTATTAATAATAAAAGAATTGCGTTAAGATGCATATAACAGCATTAGTACAGTTACGGAAAAATAACATACTTAACGATTTGTTACTTATTGGAACATATAAAATGAATTTATTTTAGAACTTTAAACTTTAGAATTAAATGTAGTTAGTAAATTTTTAAAAAATTATATGATGCTACCCATTTAAGGTTTAGATTTACTTTATTCAAGGAAACATCACTTCTCTCAATCGTTATTTTGTTTTTCATTGCGATTGAATTTTCAGTATGTTTTTTTTTGCGTTGCATTTGTGACTTTCCAACCTCTACGAAGTTTCATCACCCTTATATCATCTCCAAAATCAGTTAAGAAAAGTAGCGATGGCTATTTATATAAATGACCAGCAGGATTGCAGAAAACTTGTTTGTTATAAAACAAAATAAAAAATCGTTTATTTAAATTTAAAATTATCATTATAGTATACGCAGAAAATACAATTTTTAACGTCAACATATGTATATGTCCTTCTTTCTAACTATTTTACATTGAAATGAAAGTGGATTTACCCTCAGTAGGGCGCTGTGGGTCTACATTATAATAAGCATAATTTTTCTCAGAATATTTTCGCATCGATCATGAGAATTATGAAGTGCAATGGATGTAAAACGTATATAATCTGTCTGCAGTTTTACATTAAGAAAAACATGATGCAAAAAACTGGATGTAAAACGCTTTGCAAAAGCTGCAAGATAAGAATGCAATGAATTATTCAAACGATCAACACTCGGTGCCAAATTTGTGAAGAAGAAGCCAAACAAGTCCCGGCAACTAAAATTAAAGCAGAGTTTCATCTATCGGATTTACTGTAAAATGGTGTACTTCTATTTTACTTACGCGGCTTATACGATGCTGCAGTTAGAGTGATCTATCTGCGTTGTTTGACAAGTTTTGCTTGTTTGTGTATCATATCTAGTAAAATATGGATATTTTTAGGTACATAGATAAACTAACCCGGACAAGCTTCTTTGTATGTCATCTCCGTCTTCATCAAGCAAGTCAGGGTCAGGGTTTTCGTCAGTTGGAAAGCAAAGGAAGGGTAAAAAATCCCAGTGCCTAGTTTTTTACTTAAAAGATCAAGAGTTAATAAACAAAAAATGAAAAGCAGGTTGCAAAACAATTTTTTAAGTGATCTTAATTTCCGATGTACAAAAAAAAGTGCATACCAAAAGAGCTATTCAATTCTAGATGAGATTTATGCCTAAGAAAGGAAAAATGTGTGTGTGCTAGTTGTGTGTACTACAATTACAAGTGAATAAAGATAAGCCTTTCTGTATGAAACTATTAATATTTTAGTCAATCACATACCTCAGAAAATTTTGCAGATTTGTTGTGGTTTGATCTCTTTGTGTGAATCACTCTACAAATGCAATACCAATTGTAAGCGGGAATACGAAGGCTGAAGCTTTCAGTGTTATCAGTGCCAATTCCTTTGTTACTGACAACACTGCAAATATGATGGGTACAAGAAAAAATGATTGTGACATTATTGTTTATAGTTGTTTATCTCACATTTTGAAAGGATTTGTGTGGTACAGGGGGCTAAATACCATTTTGTATAGGTTCATTATTTAAGCAGGACATTAGCGTTGCCAAGTTATGTACGTACGATTGGAACATTTTGCTGCAGATTGGAGACGAAAACAAAGAAAAAAATTGATACCACATCTTCCAAATTTTAAAACATTGGCTTCAAATGCAATGCAGAAGCATATTTAAAGATTTTAAAACCACTATTGACAGTGTTGGATACTTTTACATTATTAAATATATGTATAATATGATGTGGTTATACACTTATTTAACTAATTTACCCCGAGAGCAGCAGTTTTTGCTTGCAATGTTCTTAAATACCGCCCATCGYTTATTTCTGTCGCGAGCTTTCACAACGAACGGCTTGAAGTGTTAGAATCTCTAATCCGTCTGTGCCGGAACGTCACCCTCCGCGTGGAACTCATATCCCGCGCTGGAAAAATCGCTCGACAAAGGCACAAGGGCTCCTTTCTCCCGCCATTCATACAGAAAATCAAAAAATCTCGTTCTAATTCTGGTAATGGCGCCGAGTGTCCTCCTCATCTCGCGCTGAAAACGCTTTAATATTTTAACGCATCTTTTCACTCTTTTGTGAGAGCGGCATCTCGATTTTCATCACGGCCTCCCTTGATTCCCTCCATAGCCGGAAAGGGCCGGGAAATGGAAGGAAATCGGGGTGGATGCCTAGACTCTCGACCGGAGGGGTCAAAACAGATTAAATTGTTGCACCCGCATCAACTAAAATCAACCTACCAAACTCGTGTTATTCGTTTGCTTCGGGTTAGAGGCGCCGTGAATGGGATACGACGTGGGGCTGCACGCGTCGCTTTTTAGGCTATTCAGTCCTGATGATGAAGTTCACCGGAGCAGCAGTGCAATATTTATACATGTATAATCTAATTTATCCAATGTGTATTAGTTGAATATCTTAACTTTCCACAAAAGCTATACAAATTAATTTTAGGCCTCTTAAATATCTTAACTTGATCTTACTACTAGTCAGCGGCTCATAATGTGGCCTCATCATTTATCGAAAAAAACATTTTAAGTTTGCATACAGAATAGAACATACGTCTATACATCTATACACGTTGAGTATAGAGTATTGAACTTAATAAGTGAAAGATGAAGTTAATCATTTTATGTATTTCTAATCACGTTGCATGAAACAAATTAACAAAAAAGAAAACAAAAATGCAAATAATAAGTGTTAAATATTCATAATTATTAGACGTTGTTGCTTTTTGATACCATAAGGCAGTTTTAGGCCAGGATATACTATATGCGCCAAAGCATGGAAGCGTGAATAAATTATCTCAATAAAGTTTGCATGCTAAGTTTAATTTATCTTGGGGTAATTCGTCGAGTGTTGTGACGAAAAAAGCACATAGGCACCAAAGACTCGGTAATAACCTTTGGTTGCCTTAGGATCTATTCCTTGATGCATCTTGAAGTTCACTAGATATCCGCTTATAGTGTAGAGGCACCATACATTATAGTCAAAACGAATCGGCTCTCCTCTTATAAATTGTTTGCAAGAATGGTGTCTAAAGTATTTCACCATTGTTTCGTCGTAGCTCAGTTCTCTCTCTGGGACATAATACTATACGAATCTCTTCTACAAGTGTTCAGCTAAGGGTTTTTATATACCATTTTATTCCCCATATCGCATTCCGTATCCTAATATGTTTTTTTTAATTAGCCAGTTATATCCAGATATAGTTGAAAGCAACACTCTATGAGACTCATTATACGAACAGCCGATTACCCCTCACAATGGTTTACAAGTATTACCTGAAGCTGTCGTAAACGGGTTCGGCACGTTCCACTGTTTGGCAGCCAAGTGGAACCAATAATTGTGTTTAGGCTTTTTTAGAATTCTTTTTCTGTACGCATAAATCAATGAGCATTATTTGGTATTATTATTTGAACTACAAATATTTCTCATTTAATAGCTTTTAATGTATGATTATTACTAATTTAATGAGTAGTTTCTATTTTTATAACCATGCGTCTTATTAGAAAAAACATTTATGAAATGTACAAGAATAATGTTATTCCAACAATTGTCGTGTTATATAAAAAACTGAAAAATGATAATATTATCGACTGCTCCGAGCATACCCAGCAAAAGTATGTTAAAACCATTGGCTTTTCAATGAAAAAGGTGGAGAAGAAGCAATGCTTATTGGAAAACCATGTAATAAGAAAGTGGAGATACGATTATTTAAAATTTATAAAAATGTTGATGATCCAGGGAAGTGCAACGTCAATATTCCGGCGTCAAAAGGAAAAAGAATAATGATTCTACACGCAGGAGGTGAAAATGGTTTCGTTCCTGGAGCCCTGTATCTTGGATGTAAAAACTTAAAAGAAGCAAGCGCCAATTATCATTCTGATGCGAATGCGGAAGTGCTTGAAAGTTGGTTCAAAAACATTTTATTGCCCAAATTGTCACCAAACAGCGTCATAGTAATGGACAACGCTAGTTACCATTCGGAGCAACTGGATAAAATTCCAAATATAACTACTAATAAGGCAACCATTCAAGAGTTTTAAGAAAAGAAGATTTATAATTTGAAGAGGACTACACAAAAAAAAACCATTGTTGGAAGTACTTGGCACATAAAAATTGTCGAAGAAATTTAAAATTGGCATTCTCGCTTCTGAATGTGGACACACCATTCCACGATTACTCCCATATCATTGCATTTTCAACCCTATTGAAATGATGTGAGGGCAGTTGAAACAAAGAGTTCAACGAGGGAACACCGATGGAAAATTTAGCAATGAAATGCTGATAAAAATTAGACACGAAGCTGAAATAACAAGTGTCGATGCATGCAGAAATTCAGTGCGGCATGTACTGGACATTGCAAATCGGTACAGATCGAATCATGTACAAGAATTAATAATAGAAGTCAATCGTGATTTTAGCACTGAAAGTGATAGTGAGCAATTATTTTTAGTTTGTTACTCTTGTAATGTGCTTATTAACAAGCTGTAATGAACATAATCGATACCGTGTATAAATTTTATTGTGCACTATTGTAAATTTTATCTAACAAATGTAAATAATTTTCTTCTTACCCATTTGTATGTTTTTATATATTAAATTTGTATAATGTTAATGTTATAAAATAAAAATGACAATGAATCATCTCATTTCTGCTTTGGATATTTGTGGATTTGGGATGCTTTTCTGCAAGTTATAATTTATAGTCTCACTGATAGAGTGTAGCTGACCGCTTCGCCACCAAMAAGTAATACAAACATCGCTAAGGGCGTGAACATCTTGAACTGTTCGTTATTATGTTCTCAAAAATCTGGCCGATTGTTGTTTAAAAACCATTTATCCATTGCAAGAATCGTAATTAATATTTTCTACTTACTTATACTTCCGCTTTGGTCTTCCAAAACATCCAGTGCTTGTTGATCACTTTTTTCTGCTTTTTCATCACATTCTTAACTGCCAGCTTGCTTCCGCCTTTCAACCCCGTTTTTCAAGTTCTCTTCCTTATCTACATGTATTTGAAGCTTGCATTCGCGATTAGTTGATTCCTCGATTGATTGTTAACTCCTCCTTCCATATTTACCGCCAAAGCCTTATCATCTTTGAGGGCTCCACCGTTTGGGGGTTCCAGATAGATATTTTTAACGTTAATATTATCTTTGTAAACCATATTTAAAGCGTCTTCTAGAGTCAAACCTCCCCTAAAATAAAAATGAAATTGATTGCCAGTAGACACTAGCGTTTTTCATTTGGCAACAGCCTGTTTGAAGAAAAAATATTATAAAGGTGCGATTATTTTTGAGATTCTACATCTTACATTAAAAGAAGTTATTCTATGTACTTTGAGCAACTACATAATACCACTAAAATATTCTATCTCGTGAATAGTGTTTGAACTTCACAAATTTTGCATCTATTTGCAAATTCGACAACATAACAACTAAGACATTCACAGACACTAAAGGTAATAGTTTATTAATACTCATACAATAAAATCTCTTGTTGTTTGTAGATTCAAGTTATACCTACATGTAGTCATAACTAAGATAACTTCAATATATTTAAATTCTCAAACTGTTTACTGAATACCCTTATTATGCTCCAAAAAGAGTAACGCCTATGCTAAATGTGAGTCATTCATAACCGGAGGTCGAAAGCCTGGAGTAATGGGTATCTTGTATTTGCTCTTTTGTGAAACTAAATTAGGAAAAGAAGGTACAGACATAAAATATCCTAAGGTAGTGGCATTTTAAGGCGACAAGTGAGAATTTCTATTTTCTTAATCTGTGGCTAGTTTTCACCATTCGTTTTGCAGGAATTTACCTGAGAAATAAACTCCTGAATATAAAAATAAATGGCATTGCACAAGAATTCAGCAAAAGTTTACATTTGTGGAAAGAGATGCTGTATAAAAAAGGATGTGTAGAAAATATTTTTCCCCGCCCCGATGAAGTTCGCATTTATTTTCTATATTATACAGAAACTGTAGCTACTTTCTGTAAACTGTTGACAGAAAATACATTCACCAGAATTGCTAGCAGAAGCAGAATGCTCTCGACCTAAAGAGCGATGCATACGCTAACAAGATTGATCATGATATTTTTTATCTTTTCGAGCTTTCATTTTGGAGAATGGGGCAGAGAAATAGAAAAAAAAATTTCTGAAGGATACAAATTTCACTTCCTTAATGAAGAAGTAGTCAGTTTTATCCCATAATTGGGAAGATTCGTACATTACTTGTTTTTGTTGCTGGAAAAATTATTTGCCTACGAATCACCCTTGCATACAATTTAGGAAAACCTTGAACTTTTCTAATTGCTTGTTTTATTAATGCACGCCCATAAAATAATGTTAATCTTCTGGATTGGGAGTTTTCTCAACCCCTATGCGAAAGTCGTATTTATAAGATATGTGCTTTTCCTAGATTAAAAGCTCCCTTTCCGCGAAGAAAAACCCTCGATACAATGCTCCATCTAATCCTTGCCCGACTTGATTTGCTGCACTTTTCTACCCACTGGCTGCCATGGCAACGCCGCCGGTGTTCTGCGAAACCGTCCCTGAACTTCGGGTATCAAAAATCGAAGTGCATTCTCATTAGGATGTAATCACCAGCGCGGCACACCGTGTTTCATTAGATGGGAAATAACCCCATAAATCTGACCAGAGACGGCTCATACCCCCACCCCCGCCTGGGTAGTTCCTCGCGCACCACCTAAGCAAATCGGGAGAGACGGAGATGCAAAACAATCGGGAATCGGTAAATTGATGATATTTGCCCATGGGGATAACGCGCCAGCAAAATTTGTTTGATTATTAATGAAGGTCTGGAGTTATTTCGTCGAAAAACAAGAACGAAGCGGAAGAGTTTATCGGCTACCCATTACAGGTCGTCTGCTCCAAAATTGCCGCATAACTGAAAGAACTCGTTGATAATGGTTTTAAAGTTCTTAAAGATGGAAGACATAGTTAGTGCTGAACAATTTAGATAGAATGAACGTATGCGAAATAACTAAGATCGATGAAATCTTTTTGCCGCCTATTAGAAAAGTAAACACAACTATTGCTTTGACAGATACTTGCCATCTGTCTATTGTCGGGTTATTTGATATACTATAATGTGAGAAAATGCGCGAGCGTGTATATTTTTAATACATACTGTAGTGTTTTCTGTAGGATAATTAACTTTAAAGCTGGAAAAACATCAAATTTCGGAGCTCTGCTCTGGGGTGACATGATTTTGTATAGTCGTATAATTTTTAGCTTATGTACCGTAATTAGGTTTAATGTAATGTTTAATTGTATTGTGATGGAATAAAAGATGCTTTTAGCCAGGTGCAAAGCCGCAATGATAAAATTCACAGTTAGGATCTATAATACTAAGTAACAGTAACGTTAGATACACTACCGGAAATTCTAGGAGAAGTTTGCTAACCTACAAATTCTAAACAGCTAATTGTGTGGTGGTGCAATGCTAGTTAAATAAACAAGTACGAGTATCAAAATATGGAAAAAGACAGAGATTGACTGTGTAGGCTTTCAAATTTGCGAAAAAAACAATTAAATTTATAAAGTAACGTCTGAAAGTCAGTGGCGGCAACAAAAGAGGGTTATGACGGAGGTAGTTGTGTATATTGAAGTCTTTGACAAATAAAAAAGGACGGACACATACTAATAAACTAAAGTGTTGCAAAATGGCACCAATCGGCAGTGGCGTAGTAGCATGTTTATGGCGTATCTAATTAAAAGAAATAAAAAAAATTGACCTACGTCCCAGAAAGCAAGCCGGGAATTGAATTCCGTTCCTACTCGTGGAAGTTGATTTTTTTCACTCCAACCTACAAGCTCCACATAAAACCATGATACACTATTGTTTATGTTTGGGAAAAAGCTTTTACTATTACTTGCTTGACGAGCCCTGCGACTAGAAATAAACGATAAATGAAGAATATTCAGTGGACTATTCTTAAAGTTTACACAAGAAGCAAGATAACATAACTGAATAAATGGATATAGCGTCAAGAACCTGGGAACAATATTCAATAGAGAACCAGACATAAGTGAGGAAAATAAAAACAAGAATTACGGAAGGAAATAGGTACATGGAAGCGTTAGAGAAATTTTAAAAACAAAGGTGTACAGAGTAGGCTGAAAATAATTATGTACAAAACTTTAAAACAGACCGGTGATGATTTTTAATAGTGAGATATGGATTCTTAAAAAGGACGAAAAGCAGACAACTCAAACATAGGAAAAGTATTGAGAAACATTTTGGAAGAAAAAGTGAAGAACAACACGTAAAGAGGTATATGTTTTTTTGAATAAACCAGACACAATAGGAGCGGTAAAAGTATAACATTTGAGATGGGTGAGACTTTCAATAAGGATGAATGGTTTCCCGAAGAAGCGAATGGTATACACACGTAGAAGACGATTAGGTAGACCAAGATAACAGTGAAAAAGGAAGTAGAAGACGACATAAGAAAATGGATAATCAAACATTGGAAGGAAAAGGCAAAGGATAGGAAACGGTAGAAGACTAGAAGACMACTATCAAGAACTTATTAGCCTAGTGGTATATCCTGGTACATCACGATCAACATATCTACATAATATAGTCTTTTGTATCAAATACAATTTACAATATGTTTTTTTTTACATCACAGTTCCCAAAACACTACTTAACAGAACACTCACTGGTTTAGCAGACTCCTTTTGTTGTTTGGCATTCGATTTTCTTCTTATAATACACAATAGGTTGCTCAAGTAATAAGCGGTTCATTTGAAATATATTGATTATCGGTGGTGATAAAGAAGCTATCGTTTACTTAATAAACCGCATTTCAAATTATTATTCAGAATTTCATGCTGAACCAACAGCTGTGCAGCGTGCAGCGTTGGCTATTATCATGGTTGATAAAAGCATGTTTTTTTAGCTAAGCAAAACACTGCTCTTTTCAAAAACGTTTATATTGTTTTAAACTTGGTTTTTTAGGATTATTCAAAACATGCCTAAACATTTTAAAATATTTTAAACGTCGCTTTAAACATACGTAATCGTCATAGCACATTCGTATGTGTTAGCGAAAATAAATACCAGAGGATGATGTAGCAGGATGCGCGAACCGTTCTGCAGTTTTATACGTTGCCATTCATTAACAAAATAAATGTACAATATTGCAAGTATAGAATTACGTTTAAATGCAGTATGCACCTTTTTTTAATGATACTTTGTACATGTTTTAAAAATTACTACATATGTTATAAAAACACGGGATTAGGGATGAATGTCAATATTATGTTAATAGCTCACAGTCCTAATTGTAACCCCAAAGAAATTAGAGCATTCAAACTTAAGTATTTAGAGTATTATATTCAGTTTAGTTGTCAACTAAAAAGAGGGTTTCATAATATAGAATCATATTTTTTTATAAACCTGAATCCATAATTAGTGGTGAGGGAAATGTAGAGTTTTTAGATTTTGATTATAAGGTGGCATCGTCCAAAACTATGAATAGGTACAGAAATGCCTGCAATGGATTTATTTCGGCAACGTATCCCATTTTTGTTTGTTATAAACTGAGCTTACTGTATCTGCCTGCCTCCGTCGAACGTATATTTTCGCCTTTAAATAATATAAAAGTAAAACATAAAGAAGTACAGGACAATAACAATTGTTTTGGGTTGGAGGGCAAAAACGTTTGATAATAATGGGCACCCACCTAGCGCATTTACGGAAAGCTGGGGCTTGGAATGGCAGGGTTCCCAGGCTGTGCTTTCCTTAAATATTTGTATGTTTAAAGCTGACTTATCTGGTTTTACTGACTATCTGGGTTGTGACGTTAAATCTTGTAATGCGTCTAATCACTTTAAGATTTTGCTTCCGATGTATTTTATTTCCATTTTCAAGGCATTTTCTAGATTGCGTAAAGGCGGTATATAACTGTTTCTATCATCGTTGGCGTAATGGAAATATTTGGTTTTATAGTTTGCCCTACCTTCGCTGTGTTTATTTTATGTAATGCTTATTTCATTGCACGTCAATAAAACTGTCACCAATCATGCACATGCAGCATACATGTGTAATAATTGTTTTGATACTCTGCTATATCTAGCGTTGATTAGTGACGTCATTCACTGTATTCCTTGTCCATCAGGCCAGGTGCATAACAACAACACTAGAACATTTATCCATCACCACAGGGTCATGTAATATTCACTAGATATATAGTTTTTCGTTGTTTATTTTTCATATAAATAGCAATATAAGAACAGGGTCATGTAATATTCACTAGATATATAGTTCTTCGTTGTTTATTTCTCATATAAATAGTAATATAATAACGTAAAATCAGAGCGTAACCTTAGAGCGTGCATTCTCTACGGTGATCGGCACCGAACTCCAACCATCGCAATAAATATGTTTATCTTTTGTTTGAAACAATGTTTTAGATAATTAATTTAGATAGTAAAGTTCGAAATGTTATGTTTTAAACATTTTGTTTGGTTGTTATTAGTACGTAGTAATTTTACACAAGGATTTCAATTCTCATCCGTACAAAATCTAGATTGCTCAAACATTAGAACCAACAGATCTTCCTGTTCGCCTAAATTTTGCTGAAACGATGCCGCAGCATGAACTTGATGTTCAGAATTTATGGATGTCTAGTGAAGCGCATTTTCATTTATCTGGCTATACCAATAAACAAAATCAACAGCGGTTACACGGCCACAAGGTAATAGTATGGTGCGCAATATCTTCAATGGGGATCATAGGTACCTATTCTTTTCAGGATCACAATGAAAATGATTTAACAGTGAATGCTGCACGCTATACTGACACGATTAACCAGTTCCTTACATAGCAACTGAACATGTTTCCACAGAAGAACAATAGCTGGTTCCAGCAAGATGGCTACTTCATATACCTCAAGAGCATCAACTGATTCCGTGCGAATATTGTTTCCAGGTCATGTCATCTCCAGACAAGGAAACGTTGAGTGCCCACCAAGATCGCCAGATCTTACGGCGACTACTTTTTGTGGCACTATCTAAAAAGCAAGGTGTTCATTGGCAAACCACGAGATATTCGGCAGCTGAAAATGAAAATTCTGGAAGAAATTGTTAATATTCCGTTGGAAATGTTGCGTCGTGTTGTGCAGAATTTCAACGGCTTCAAGAGTGTATGGAGAGAATAGGAGGAAATTTAGCAGGCATAATTTTTAAGAAATAAAAAAATGGCACAATTATTTTGTTATTGCTTTACTTTGTTTTATCTTTTATATACAGTAATTTGAAGAAAGAGCTCTTATAGTGAGGAGTGCAATTTAAAATTACATTTAGTTCCATCTAGGATAGTAGACATTTTTAGTAGTGCACCTTGTATAGCTTTGCATCTTGAAATTTTAGATTTATTCCTTATTTTCTTTTTTGATAACCCGTTTCTTGAATTTTTGTTTTGTTTGTTAGCACTTATGGAAATAGAAGTACTTTAGCATCGATGTATGGTAGTCGTGAGCTCATGAACGCATGAACTCGTATCACCATCGCCATATTTAAAAAAATAAATGATACTTCCTAAGAATGGCTTAACTTAGATTACAATGTTAACGAGGACGAAGCAGGCCTAATTAACCGTTAATTAAAAATGGAGACGGTGGCACTGCTCCCGGAGAAGATTGGTGCTTTTAGCTTTCCGTAGAAATTAAAAGCAACCTCATCATCTCCACCGTGGCAAAAATCAGAAATGTTGAAAAATATTTGGTTTACGTGCCATCAACAACCACCAGAGGAATAAACAGGCCTCCCGCCACCCAATAAACTCGAGGAACACCTCTCTAGCTATTTGCTTAGTTCGCCGCCCCCCTCCATCGTTGTGGCGTGAGTTTCGCGAACAAGGAAAAACTTTCGCAACACGGGCTTATCTGCTGCAAAAGTTCACTTGTTAACTACAGCCAACCGCAGAAACTTAATCAGGTATTTAATGCGGCGTACGAGCGCACGGGCCCCGGGGTTATTACGCCATCCGGGTACCTCGTAGCTTACACCTGTTCCGCTGAACTACACCCCTGCACGACTGAGAGCAACCGCACTCTCGATTTTTGATGGTGTTTACATTGTTAGCTCGAGCGGTGTCTCTGCAATTGTAATGCCGCCTCATACTGCAATTTTATCGTTGCTAAATGGCACCAGTATATCCGAAAACTTTACTCTTACAAGAAAAACGACTTGTCGAGAGAGCAACGCGTCTTTGTTTCGGCTTCTTGGATCATTATCTTTTTTTGCACGCAGTAGTGGTGTTTAGATACTTTTTTAGTTTTGAACCAGTGAGTGGCAGATGTACTAATACTGCAAGTGTGTCATAGAAACTGATATTGACTTGATTTGCTTGTTAGATATAAATGTATTTAATTTGATTTTGGTTGGTTTTTTGCTTCTTGATTAAAGTATTAATTTTGTTAATATTGCATTACAATAGACTAAATATACATCTTGCCACAACTATAGATACTAAAAGCCAGATACGTATTTCGTATTTTGCCTAAAATCCATAAAGGGGACAAATCTGTAAGACCTACATATTTCTGGTATAAATTTCCCCCTTCCCCCACTTATTCGATAAGTGGTTGTCAAGCGAGTTCAGTAATCTTTCTCATCCTTACCAACTTTTCGGTCACTAATTCTTTCGAATTTATCAATAAAATTCAAGATACGACTTTGGATGATGGAGAAATGTTGGTGTCGTTCGATGTATCATCATTATTTCCGAGTATACCTATACCTATACCGTTAAACTATCTTATGGAATTATTAGTTGATAGTAACGTGCATCATGCGGATAAAAATATTAGACTAACTTCTTTGCGTATATCCCAGAATTACTTCCATATAAGTGGTAAATACTTTGAGCAGTACGAGGAATCCGCTATGGGTAACTGTCTATCACCCTTCCTGGTAAATTTGTTCATAGGCCATTTTGAGAATGAAGTGAAGACGTCCGCACAATATATTCCTAGGACATGGCTAAGATATGTTGATGATGTTTTCGTTATTTTTGGCACTAAAAATAAAATTTACAGAACTTCCTAACAATCTTAAACTCCAAATTTAACAGTATCAAGCTCACCTTTGAAAAAGAGAATTGTAGTGTACCCTTCCTTCACTATGTTTTAAACATAAAATGTCAGCCTTGAGTTTTTTGTAAATAAGACTTTGACTTCTGTTAGATATAAACCAGAACTTAGACCTCGGCTTGGACCTATTAATAATATTGGAAAACTAGGATTAAAATTGAACGAACTTAAATTTCTACTTTGTCTCAGACTGTTAGCAATAGACGCTTTATCAAAATTCCATATCATCCCCAGTTAGTTCGAGGGCTTGGTCTTATTTTTAAAGCAGTAGTCCTTCATGTGGCTATACAATACCATGGGCGTACCCAGCTTTTGGTCTAGAGGGGGGCAAAGCAGGAATGTCCTGCAGAGTATAATTCGAGATAAATAGAAATAATAAATGTTTATAAAATATAGGTACTTAAGTAATTAATGAAGTATTTATTCTAAGAATCATCGTGGATTTTCTGCAGGGCGAGTTAAAACGTCTTCTGTGAAATAAAGACCCAAATTATTTATATGTTTTCTATGTACACTGATCACACAAAGTCCCTTTATTACTAATTCCGTTATTGATGAACTCAGTTAGGTATGGCACATTCGGTTGCATCGCTCTCGCGTTTAACAAAAAATGAGTTGATACATTTTATTTGGGAGAATAAAGATCCCTGACCCACATAATGTATAATGATATCATACGAAGTACCAAAAGAACATAAATTTCACCTTAAAAGTTTTACTAATAGGAGCACGATTTCTGATTCAAAATTAATACATATCAAAGACTAATGCATTAACCGGTGCGCTTTTAGTACAGTTTCAACTTCTCACACCAGAAGCTTTAGAAATTTAAGCTGGGAGTTCATATGTATAGGTGCTTAAGATACAATTGTAGGAATTTTTACTCCCCAGGGAAAGAGACTCGATGGATAACTAACATTACTAAAAATAACAAATGCCTCAGCGTTATGCGTCAAGCCAACCTTCTTAGATCGCCAGTGCATTGCTCTCAAAAATTAACCGACTACTTAATATTTTAACCAAATTTAGCTTCATTTAAATAAACTAAAATATATTTAATTGCATATTTAACAACACACCGGGTTTTAATTCGTGCTGATAATGCTTTTACTGGATTCCTAAAACTAATATTAGATAAATTGACTATCATAAACGTGAGTTCGGATGGATTTTTAGTTTTTTTTGTTTTTTTTGTAATAATTGTTAAAATATAATGTGAATTTAGAAATTTGGTACAAATGTTAGAGTTATCACCGAATAKATGACAGGTTCTGGTGTGATTCCATATAACAGTAGCAAAAAATAGGAAAAGATAGAAGAGCTGAACTAAGCAGAAATCGTGTTATGACTCATCCTGACCAAGATAACCTTTTAAAGCTATATCAGCCCTAAGACAGCGATTTGTAACAACAAGAATGTTGCAGTTACAGCTTCAAAACGCACATGGCATCGATAAAGCTTGGAAGCCATTGGACGACTTATTAGAAAAGGTCATTTGCAAGGGTCAAATATGAGTTCTGGATGAAAGTTGTGAAATACACTTGCCTATAAATTTTACTATATTTACAATTTTGTAAATAAGACAGTTTTTAGGTGTACACAAATAATTAACCAGCTAAATGTATGCGAAATTGGAAGAGCCTAGAGTTGGCAATCCAGGTCCAGGGGGGGGGCAGCTGCCCCCCCTTGCCCCCCCTTCGGTACGCCCATGTACAATACTATTTGTAAATTTATCGGCAGTACAAAAGACAAAGTAGATCACTTGGAGAAAAGTGGCATTTTTAAGATAAATTGTAGTGATTGTGATAAGGTATACTCGTATGTTTACCAAACTAGGAGCGAAGTTCAGATGAGATTCAAAGAACACATAGCTCACTTTAGAATGAACCGTTGCGAAAAATCTAGTGTGGCTCAGCATGTATCTTCAACAGGTCATGCAGATAGGGTAGACAACTTAGAATTAATTAAAAATGTAATAAACAATGGAGAACTTAACGCTTATGAAAGCAACTTTATTCGCAAGAATAGAGATAAGTTAACGAACGCGGACTATGGTCCTATCCCGAGTTCCACCAGTAAGGAGCGATGCCGTTAAGTAAATATTGAGTAGACTTAAGGGTTGACTATACTTCCTCAAGTAGTTCGGCGAGAACAATATCCTCCAGTAAATCCAACCGACTTTACTAAAAAGGGTTTTACATTTCTTAACTTAAGTTTTTACTGACGATGATAGCATAGTTGTCGAAATACATATCTGGCTTTTAGTATTTTTAGTTGTGCTAAGGTGTATATTACAGCTGCAGTTTCCAAACCAGTTTTGTTATTGTTAATATTGCGTTGTTTAATTTGTTTATGTAAATTTTGTTTTTTTTTCGGTTATAGTCCTAGTTAAATTTTGTGATATATTAGCAAAGTTACAATTTTCAAAACATCATCTATCCTTAAATCCTTAGCTGTCATAAACCTTTCTTAAGTTTGTGTCTTAGTTTTAGTGACATATTTTCTTATTGCAGTTTAACGCCATCATAATAAGATAAAATCGTGCGTAAATAATGACTGGTATCTTATAGCGATAATACATAAAAATATCTGGAAGTAAAAAAGATTTCGACTGATATGTTATTGTTCGGAAGCTATTCTTGTTTATTAAGGGTGATGTATCAAGTATTTAAATTTCAAAATAAAGAGTAAAGTGCATTGAAAGCTAAAAGGCAAATAAATTTATTATCGTTATGCAGTATCAGGAGATCCTCCCCTAAAGAAAAACATTCTTTATTGCGGTTCCCCAAAAGCAGGTATGGTGTAAATTTTTGCACCTCCTTGTATTTATTGCCCTTATACGATCTCTGTTATCTTCACACCCAACTTTACAAAGCTGTCGGGTTGTTAAACATGGTATATAGCATTTGCCTTCAGCGAAAAAGATCTTGGGCTGTTAAGAATGGTCGCTTTGTTACAAAAAAGTTTATTGGTTCCAGATGTACAAATAATATTATAGGTGTTGTATAAACAGCATACTTTAAAGTTTCAAAAGGCACCGAAACAGTTTATTATTGCGCGAAAAATGACTCCCATAAAACCAACCGCCAATTCTCAATCCACTAGCAGATATATAGGTACCCATGAATGAATTATGTATAGCTGATCTGTTCTAAAGTAGAGCCGCTCATTATTTGAAAAATTAATTTTCAACGTTTGATCTACTTTATCATCAATATATCACTTTCGGCAACAAAGCTACTCTGACATTATGTACCATTTATATGTTATATGTATTGTTTAATTTTTAATAAAGACATTGCTTCTTGACAAGAAATACTGTATGGTCATTTAGAGCATATAGAATTCTCTAAAGAAGAGCAAGACTTATTTGTTAAGTAGCAAAATATAATTGCTCAAAATTTGTGTTCATTTTATTTTACGTGTGGTTTAAATGTTTATAATATGCTATTTTCTGTAAAAGCACTCATAAATGCACTTCTATTCATTTTGTATAATTATAATATTTATTATAATTATTACAGTTATTATAATAACTAATTATTATAATTAACAAATGGTGGCATTCAAATCAATTTATTAAAAAAGGAATAGCGCTCTCACTAATCCATAGCAATAGTGGAATAGTGATTGCTATCGTTTTTGTGCAACTCCTGTCTTTTAGGTCCACTTTGTGCAGTATATGTATATAGTAAATGAAAAAAAACACATATGTTGTCCACTCCCCAGGGAAAATTATTATTAAAAATTAAAGGTTTATATGTATCGGAGGTTGAGAAACTCCATCCTCAGCAACCAAAGTTCCTTCAAGAACTACAAGAAAAAGTGTTACTCTAGCCAGACATCAGACCTATGTCTACCTCAAAAGACTGAAAAATTAAAAAATCGAAAAACCTCACAGACTCGTTGAAGTCCGGTCAAATTGCATAAAAACCCCCAAGAAATCAGAAACACCCATGGTTAACCTCAATTTAATAAAGGACAAAGCTTTCCGAAATATGTAATTCTTGACACAGAGCTAAGGGCGAACCCGCAACTTTTTACCATGATTTAGCTTAAAATCAGTTAAGTAACTACAATTACTTACAAAGAAAATTCCAAACGAAATGTAAAAAAGCCAGCGGTCGTACGAAATAGTCACAGTTGACAAGTGGATAAGGTAAAGTAATGTTGCCAAATCACCTAACCAGAGAAAAGTAAAGTGAGGAATTATCAAAATCAATTTGATAATATAGCAAAATAGTAGAATAAGCAGATTTTGCTTTAAGTATTTCAATAATTTGAAGTTGGTTCAATACAAAACCTTTGGGTTGAAATTGCAAATTTTTTAAAGAAATATGATTAAAATGCATGACCTACCCAACTAGCAGATTACAGCTTTATAATGGTCAGGCAAACGTTTATAAAACAATTTTTATAAAACAGTGGAACTCCTGTAAACTTTGTCACAACGTTTATAGAATGCTTAAAGATGCAAAAAAGGCGCATCTTTATAAAACACTTTAGTTATATACAGTATGCGATAATGGTTTTAGTAGGTGTTATAGAACAGTTTTGTAGATAGTTACAGAGGCGGTATAAATATCAGTTACAAAACGGTTTTATATCAATATATTATAAAACAGTTTTACAAAAGTTACGACATTATCTATTATGCGACAATTCTGTTTCATTCAGCATCTTCAAAGGGATATTTCGGTATTTTAACTGATTTGGCGGAGAATGATTTATTTCTTAACGATTGGGTAAAGTTGCAACCCATATTCCTCTTCTGTAAAATAAAACATGTCCTCAAACCGAGATATGTACCGTACCAGATGACATAAAATATGCGTAGTATTGAATTGTAGTCACAACATATGCATATATGTGTACAAAATTTTTAAGCGCTTCAAAAATAATAAGTATTTTATCAATTTAAAAGAAATATTTACAAAATACAAAAAATGTTTTTAATCATGTGGCATCTTAAACCTGTCTGCTCTGATTATAAACCGCATTTTATAATCATTTTTGTTAGAAACGTAACTTTAGTACATTACTTTCTTGTAAAAAGATAATTGTTAATGGGCTTTACGCAATGGCGGCCATATATGTGCTTATAATCATGATAATAATATGGCTTCCTCTTTATAAAACACGATTATCACAGAAGAAATTGCTATATAACAAATTGTTTTTTTACATGTGTCAAATCAAGACTTAATATAATAGTTTTATAGGTGTTCGCAAGATGACGATTCAGTGTTGAATAACACATATTTAAAGCCTTTATAAAATAATTTGTCTCCACTGGGAAAATGTTCTATAAAAAGTGGTGTAAACCTTTATACAATGAGTATAAAACGGTGCTTAACACTGTTTTATAATTTTGCTGTGAAAACGTTCCTAACACTAAACTATATAACAATTTGGTGTACTGAAGCTGAATACTTGTAGGGGAATACCTTATAAAATAAAATAGACGTCGAGGAACAATAATAAAATAACAATAAAACAAATATGCCTTGCTATTTGGAAATTATAAAATAATTTTGCTTGTTGGGTAGTCGGCAAAAGTAGAATGCGTACTGACTGTCGTGAGTTTATGATGGTTGTATTTAATTTGTTATATATGTTCGTTAAACCTAAAGAATTACAGCCAGAACACTCAATAATCACAAATTAAACAATAAACTTAATCGCTTGAAATTGTTTTCTTATAAAAATAATATCGATCAGTTAGATCTCGATAAGAACTACACCCCCTTCCCTTTCCAATTCTATAACTTTTTTTCTGCTTTCCGAATACGTCTCCTTCTCAGAACAGGATGAAAGAGGTTTGAAGTTTTCACCTCCTTTTCGGCCTTCTTCAACTCACTTACAATCCATAGTGAATTTCTTCTATAGTGTGTTAGACCTTACAATATCGAGATGTTAGGTATGGCATCTCTTGTCGCTTAAATAAGCACCAAGTTAACAACCTATTTGATCCTAAACTGTCATGAACAATTTCTAATATGACAAAGAAAATCAAAGATAATGACCTACTAGTGATAAGGGCTACTGTGCTCTTCTGCTTGATTTTGAACTCGTTTGTTAAATCTCTAAACTTGCCTCTGTCAGCTGGTAATGACTATTTCTCTTATCGACTTCAATATGTATACTTAAACTCTTACCTATGAACCTCACTCTTCCAGACTATATGGCCTAAAACAATTCATAAACTTAACTATTAAGCCCGATATTTCTTTCATAAAGTTACCGAGTTCTTTCTTATCGTCTTTGCTTAACACTTAACCACCTTTACTCCGATTGAATAACACTCACAATTTAAAGAATAAAAGTTATCTAGTTAATAAAATTAAGATTATTTCTATTCCCYCTAATTCTCTTTTGGTGTCATTCGACGTTTTATATTTATTTCCAAGCATTTCTCAGGAAGACTTGTCCTTATTTAAAAATTCAGTCTTATCACATTTCATGTTCTAAATTTGCTCTTAATTGATTTAGTATTAAAACAAAACTTTTTTACTTTTAATAATGGTTTGGCCATGGGGTCTAATCTCTCTCCTCTTTTTTTTCATAGACTTTCATGTCTTCTATTGAGTCCCAACTTAATAATTTTAATAAATTAGAAATATTTGTTTCTGGTACCGTTATGTAGATGACTGTATTCTCCTATTTAATAACAACTTGTTTGATATCGTTGATTTAAATAATATTTTAAACAATCTACATCCTTGTATTGAATTCATTTTCGAAATCTAATCTAATAATTCTCTTCCTTTCCTCGATCTTCTTTTAACCAAATATATGTCAACTAACCATCACGTACACCTTATAAATTACCTCACTTAATATATAGGTTATATAATATAAAAATGATGATTAACCGCATGGCTACACACAAGCAGTAAAACATGCCAACGTCAAGATGACAAATAAAAATTAACCACCTGAAGAAGGCCAATAAGAAGGCCGGGAGGACATCACAAATAACATAACTTTCTAATTGAACCAACTCCATCAAAAATAAATATATACAGAGTAATAGTAGTTTTCGAAAAGTTGATCACCATTCAGGGTTTATTAATTTCCCATGTTGAACTATAGAGAAAAACCCATTAGGCATAATCGCCCTATACACAGGACTCAGGATATTTGCAAATGCGCGCAGTTTCTAGTCTGCAAAATCCGAACAATGACCCGATTTCAATAATAATTTATCAGTGGAAAACGGCTCACCAAACTCCGGCGGTATTTAGCGGAGTATTAGCTGGGAAACAATATTATAATTCCCCTATTGTTGCAAAATGCGGAAGCACCATTAATAAGCGAACAGTGATGCGTGTTCGCCCTGTACCCGTTATTAATTTGCAGATTTTCGACGGTGCTACGGACAAAGACGGCTTACACCTTCATTARGCTTAGTGTTTTCAAAAAAAGGAGCGCTGAATGAGAATAAACTGAACGAACAAAATAACGCACAAAGGACTGTACATTTATGGCCAACGTGTAATTATTCAACTGACATGGAAAGTGAAAAGTTCGTAATGTATGACTTTTTTTGTGGCTAAAGGTAGATTACATCTGTGTGTTGAATAAAAGAAACAAAGGAGTTATTACTTTTGTTTTTTTTTGTTAGCATACGTTACATTATTTTATTACATTGATTAGCAATTGATGTTAGTAAACCGTAAAAACGTTATCGTTAGTTACAAGAACCAAAACGTGGGAATCCCGAGAAAACCAAAATCCTACCGCAACCCGATGCTGCAACTGCACCAAATGCTTACCCAGCAAGACGGCCACTTCACTTTAATTTAGCTTGTACTCCTACACTAAAGTTCTGTTCCAGTAATTTCGGAATCCTTTTAAAAATCGTTCTTTTCGACGGCGAAATGAAAGTGGCGCAGTCAGTAGGATGGCGAAGGGCATATCGATTTATGGCCTGTTCGTTTTAACGAAACAATTCGCGATTCTTGAACTTCGACCCAGAAAACACAAAAAAGGACCCGTACAGCCAAGGAGAGGACAAGCATCGTCAATCCTTGGAGAGGCCCGGTGGAGGACAAGCGTCGCCAAAACTATCTAGACTAGGAAGATCTGGGTGACGAACATACGTCCTTAGAACCTATAAGCGCTACGTTAAGAAAAGAGTAAGTAACAAAAGTCAAGTTAAGATAATCCAAGCAATAATAAAAGTAACATAAGTGGCTCATTCCTTCTATCCTATCGCTTCCCGCATATAAATATGGTTGCTAATTTAACGAATTTATTTGTTAGTATTAAGCAGTTATATGTCAGATAGTAAAATAGAGGATCAGTTAATAACTTTAGTATAACTAACGAAATCATTTCAGACATGGCAGTAGGTCAAGTGAATTATCAACTTTTAAAACTATATTCAGATTCGATTACAAACTTTGACGGAAATCCGCATACTCTCGGAATATTCGTAGATACCCAACTGTGAAAATTTATTTATCACATTTTAAACCAAAATAATGCAGCAGAGCCAATAAATAACTTTATTTTAAGGGCAATCTTAGGTTCTCTTAGGTAAACTGTGTTGCAGAGCTTTAATTCTAATTGGCTTCAGAGCACAATAAAACCATAGGCAGAAATTAAAAACTCACTAAATTTGTGTGACCAGCGTAACATAGATTACTTGATKGCCAAAAGAAGATTAAAAGAAATCATTCAACGATAAGAGATCTTGCATTTGCGCTCTATCCAGAATACATACATGTATGTATACAGTATTCTGGATGGAGTATTGAAGAAAGATCGTAGAAAAACTTTAATCAGATCTCGATTGCCTTAAGCCAATCTCCAACACTTTCATCAACACGCAAAACCACCAAGTCATGCTGTACGAGGGCATCTGTTGACCATTTGTTCAATTGTTTGGAGGGGATCTCCACATTCACAAGAAGGGTTGATAGGTGGATCTCATTTATTAAGAACAAAGCTGCATTTCTCATGACCAGTGTGGAGGCGATTCAGACCCAAGACTTTATACGGAAGTCAGTTCCTGCCCCCTTTTCTGTAGGATGGTCTATAAGCTGTTGATTGAATATATCATGCTTCTTAAGTTATCAAACAGAACACCATCCATCTTCAATGGTATAAAGACCACGATGTCTCTTGAAAGGCTTTATTTAAGTGCAGAAAAGTCTTTACTTTGCAAAGCGAATGCCATGTCGTCTGCATACACAAATTTTCTCGATTAAGTTACTGGAAGATCACTTATATAAAGTTTGAAAAGAATAGGCGACAGAACTGAGCTTTTCTCTCACAGAAACACTCTGAATTGACGTTGGGACAGCATTCGTTCAAGAAGCTTCACAATCTTTTTACATTTCAGAGTATTAAATAGTTTGAGAATCAATTCATCTTTCCACTCAATATCATAGGCCGCCAATGAGTCTATGAATACTACTCCAGTTTTCAATCATTTTTAGAAACCAACTTCAGTATATGTTGTTAGAACCAAGACTTGGTCACAGCAACTTCTGTTCCTCATAAAACATACTTGTTCCTTCGGAAGTGAGCCTTTAATAATAGGTCCTACTCTGGTAGAGTAATTTCTCTAGTAACTTGTAGCAAACACTCAGGATGGCTATGGGTAGGTAACTTCCTGCTTCATTTGGAGGTTTCCCAGGCTTTAAGACAGCAATCATCTTTATTTTCTGAAACAAACTTGGAAGAGTACGTATATCTAAAATATTATTATAGAACAATAACAACAATTTTAAAGCATCCGGCCCCAAGTTTTTCAAGAATTCTGGGTAAATACCATCAAAACCAGCAGCTTTGCGGGCTTTCAGAGCACAAATAGGTTTCCGAATTTCTTCCAACGAGAATAATTTTTATTACAACTTTATTGAAGGGTCGCATCTTTTTCTTAACTGACGAAGTTTTCCCTTCATCTTTTTCCAGTCGAGAAGCTAAAACATTAGGCGAAATTGATGATGTTTCTTTATGTATTTTCAGCAGGTTCCAGCTGCTGCGACTGGAGTAGGTGAAGTTCATGTTCTGCATTAGAGTATTTCAGTCTCTAACTTGTTTTCTTAAAATAAAGTTCTGACTAGTAATTTTGGAATCTTTCTAATAATTTTTTTCCGACGGTAAAACGAAAGTCGTTGGACAGAATCGTCCCCGTTTGACACGCACCATCAAAATCTACCCCAAGCCGGTGCCAACTCGATTATTTTTAATAAACGCCAAACCCGACCAAACTCTATCACAAATTCCGTCCCCGCGATCCCGCCCCGCCAACAAATTGATGGTAACTATTTAAACCAACAAGGCCCCAACTTCGAACGGAGAATACCAATGTCCGCTAATGTCCATACTTGTTGGGTGAAAACTTTGCCTAACCGGAAACTTGCGGCCATTATATCTGGCCGTGGGGCCAGGGGGTGATTTTGATTCACAGGGCTCCGAAATCCGTGAAAACTGGCGCGCTTGGCAGTCCACGTACGTTTGCGGACGCGAATGACCGGAAGCCGAAACGGGACCGAATTTTGCACTCCCTCAATCAGGCGGGTGTCGGTAACAAGAGACGCCGCCGGCGGTCCGTTGAACGAATAGCAATGAAAAACTGCCGGTGCAGCGTCAGGCTCGCTCATGGGGGCCCCCAGTAGCTTTAAGACTGCGATATGCACCACGGAGGAATTCAAATGTTCGTGGTATCTTAATTCAGGGAGCGTTTTCCAATTTTAAAGTAGTTTGTTTTTCCCCTTTTACAATGGATAATCCAGAAGAGTCAGTAAATAGCAGATGATATTGTCAATTCGGTATTATCACTTTTTTTGAATATTACGTAAAATGAATCTTGAAGTGCATATACAGGGTGATTTTTTTGAAAACTTCACACCTTAAATAACCTTAAATAGAGGAAAAATTTAAAATTTTGCAAAAACAGGTAAACTTTTGTTTGCAGGGGGACAACTTTTGAGATAAGTTTTTAATGGATAGCGCTTACCCTCTTAGCGGGGTAGATACCCTTTCAAAAATTTTAAATGAAACTACCCATCTTCGATACATCATTTAAAAGCTTATTACACAAGGAGTCTTGCCATGTAATTAGTTTTACTATTTTTTACCCATTGACGGGGTAGTGGGTCAAAAAGTGCATTGTAGCAAGTGGCTTATAAAATGGAATATTTTGGACTTTTTTTTAACAAAATTTAGTCTTGCAGTTACAATAAAAATTGTCCTTACTTAAGCCTAAAAAAACTTGTTAAAAAATAATCGTTACACCTAAGCAAAATGCCAAAAATACTTAAAATTTTCTTTCGACATTACTTGATATTACAACTCGACAGTTTATACTGAATTGGCTAAATAATTATCTACTTTGTGTTTCCAATTTTTTGTTTCAACTTTTTGGCTGCTTCTTTGGCACGACCATCTTTTTGTTCACATTCCTTTTTATAAATCGCGTGAAATTTTAAAGTGAGAGTCCAAGTGATAATGGTTTATTCAACTGCCGAAAGGGTAGAAATAATTTTTATTTACGGTGCTGAGCATAGCTATGCTCGTGCGTCAGCAAGGGTGTTTAACGAACGGCACCCCGATAAAAATGTTGACGCTAGGTACATTCTCGATCTCGTGCAGAAATTTCAAGACACTGGATCTGTAGTAAACAAAAAAAGGGCAGGGAATAGAGTCGTTGATGAAATGGCCCAACTTGAAGTACTAGGTCATTTTTCAATGGATCCAACTAGCTCTTTGCGTAACATTTCTACAGCCACTGGACTTGCTTATTCATCTGTAAGGAAAGTTACAAAACTGCACAAATTCCATCCCTATAAGATGAAAACTCTCCAGGAACTCGGCGAAGATGACTTCGATAGAAGACTGCAATTTTGCGAAATTATGACAGAAAAGATTATAGTAAATACAAATCTAATAAAAAATATCTGCTTCAGTGATGAATGCACATTTTTTTTTGAACGGCTCTGTAAATAAACATAACGTCAGGTACTGGAGTGACGAAAATCCTTATATTTTTTGAGAAGGTCATACACAAGTTCCTCAGAAGCTGAACGTTTGGGCTGGAATACTTGGCAACGCAATTGTAGGTCCAATTTTCATTGATGGGACGCTAAATGGGGGAATGTATTTAGAATTACTTGATAACGTTATTGATCCTTTAATCACAGAGCAATTAGAAAACCAACGTGACCCTGAAGGAAATCCAATGTTGGATGAATACGAATTGTTTTACCAACATGATGGAGCCTCACCGCATTACGCCATGAATGTGCGAAAATGGTTAAATCATAGATTTCCTCTTCACTGGATTGGTAGGCGTGGAACAATTGAATGGCCGCCACGATCACCCGATTTGACTGCTTTAGATTTCTTTCTATGGGGTCATTTAAAATCTGTGGTTTACAAAACACAACCTACTAGCCTGGACGATCTGCGAGAAAGAATTATTAACGAGTGCAGGAGGATTCCACCTGAAACTTTCCGAAAAGTGCAGCAGGAGTTCGAGAACCGTCTGTATTATTGTWTGGAAAGAGGTGGTGCACATTTTGAGAATCTATTGTAAGGTTTGAATTTCTATGGTTTTGTTCACACTGTTTTTGGAGTTAAAAATAAATAATTTTTCTTTTTCGTGGACATGGACTTTCTAAAAAATTACATGATAAATACTTTAATGTTAATAATAATGTTAAAAGAAATTTTTCAGTATTCTGAGAGTTTTTTTAAGTGTCATATTTTTTACAAGTTGTTTGTTTAAATTTTGGGTTCTCGTAAGGACAATTTTATTTCCGCTCTAAAATAAAATACATTTTGTTGAAAAGAGTCCAAAATATTCAATTTAATAAGCAACCTGTTTCGTAGGCACTATTAATCTATTACCCCGTCAATAAGTTAAACGTGGTAAAACTAATTACATGGCCAGACTCTTTGTGAAATAAGCTTTCAAATGATGTATCACAAGATGGATAGTTCCATTTAAAATTTTTAAAGGGGTGTCTACCCTGCTCAGAGAGTAAGCGCTATCCATTAAAAACTTATCTCAAAAGTTGTCCCCCTGCAAACAAAAGTTTACCTGTTTTTGCAAATTATTAAAATTTTGCTATATTTAAAGTTATTTAAGGTGTGAAGTTTTCAAAAAATCACCCTGTATATCATACGCCATGATAAAAAAAAACAAAAAAATATTTGTAAGTAGAGAATTTCAAGTCTGAAATTCGAATCTTAGGAGTCACCGCCAAAACGCTTCTATCCAAGGTTATTCGACTCGTGACGTCAAGTGACATGTAAACATTACCGAGGAACGTGCTATTTAATGGCGTAGTATCATTCTTGTGTTGAAAAAGCCTTTGTGTGGTGTTTATTATTAAAATGACGGTGTAAGAGATCGCAACAAAAAGTGATATGTGTAGTTTCACAAGCATCTATTATGTACGGAAAACTAAACAAGTGTTGTTTTGTACATGGTTATAAAAGTTCTTCAGTCAGTACAGCTAACAAAATTTTTGTAACCGTTCCTCGAGATTATCAACGTATGAAAAAGTTGTTTAAGGCCCCTAGACGTGATATGCCGGAATCGCAAAGTTTGTTTTTCTGTTGTGAAGATCATCTTAATTCTTACTGTAAGTTTTCTTATTCTTTTTGGGGTTATAAGTGTTTACCACCAGTTGATATGGGAAAATGTTATAATAAAGAACGACCTTGTTTCCCATATATTCGACTGTTAGTCAGACCGGAAACAAGCCGCAAGAGCCCCGAAAATAAATGGCAATTTATATTTATTGTTACCTCTAAAATAAATGTCAAGTTTAGGGTACATTTTCGATTCTTACATTTTTATGTTTACAAATAGTATGTTTCCAACAACCCACTGTGATCAAATTATCAATGCTACGTTAATTTGATAAAAAGTTCACTTATGCTGTTGCTTTTGCTTTTACGTTCCTCATCTCCGCCGCATTGAACCGCTCGTCGCTGTACACAAATTCCATAACAATGAACATGCCTTCAGAAGCCGTAGCTCATAAGTATTTCACTTTTTCTTGGCGAATTTTAATTCGCTTGTCACAAAAAGATCGCAAACAACAAACTGATAAATTGACGGGTGAGGCTGACGCGTTACGCGCTGACCCCAGATGTAAACAATCTGCCATGTACAAGACATCTGACGTCACGGCCACTATGTTCGCGTTTTGGCGATCCCTTTAAATATTCACATTTTTTATATTAAAAATACATCTTACGATCCATTTTTTTTCGAATTTACAAGCGTCACAGCTATTTTGTGGATTAGACGCTACCTATTAATATGCAATGTAATAAAATATAAATACGTGGCAAATACCCAATTGCTGTATTGCTTTTAATTGAGTACCTGATTTGTGAAAAAAGTCCATCGTGATACCGATAGCTAAGAAAAGCAAACCCGAGAAGTTCAAAAATCTTAGTCTGATTTTCACTGTACTTTCTAAAGCTGTCGAAAAAGTACATGCCTACATTAATAAGTCTGATTTACTCCCCACTACTCAGTCAGGCTTTAGGAAGTGTTACAGCTGTGAAACAGCGCTATTAAATGTAACAGACAATATTATAACAGCTCCCGATTCTGGTAAATTATGTTTATCGGTTCTCCTTGACTACTCCAGTGCCTTTGACAGTGTGAGCCATGATATACTGTTGACTATGTTACATCATTTAGGCCTAAGTCAAGATGCTGTATGAATGTTCAACAGCTATTTTACACAGAACTCAGGCGGTAGAATTGGAGGACGCTTATTTAATACCATCTGCTGTGTCCTGCGGAGTCCCGCATGGATCAATTTTAGGACCATTGCTGTTTACCCTATACACATATGTCATTGTGTCCTGTGTCAAGTTTGGGTAGTATCACTCCTATACTGATGATATCCAAATTTTATATTTCTTTGATAAAAATAGTATTACGGAACCAACAAATATGGTTTCTCTAGATCTAAATCAGATGATTCTATTTGGGTTGTCACCTACTTCTCATTTTTTCATGATTTCCAACTTTAACATGACTGTGCGGGGTCAGAAGATTGAAATACGATGGTCATGTCAAAATTCCTAGACGCAAATACACAGCTCGCAAATGAAACATATATTTTAAAAAATTACAATACAGTCGTTCAATTAATCCATTTGCATATTCAAAACATGCACGTTGCCATCGCTTCGGCAGTAATGTAATGTCGTTAAATACGCCATCTTTGTGAAGGTGTTTCAGCAGTTGGAACGCATATGCTATTCTCCTTTCCACTAGAGAAATAGAACGAGATCTGGAGGAACCATGTCAGGGCTGCACGGGGGATGCGAGGAATTTCACAGCAATTCTTCTCGCAAACTTCGTTGACTGACACTGCTTTATGTGATCAAGCGTTATCGTGCAAGAGGAATACGCAGCTGTCTTTCATATCTCGTCTACACTTTTGGAATTATGCACTTAAATTTTCGACAAAGAAGACATTGGTCTTTTGGTATTTGTCTATTGCTTGTTTATTACCTGAACACAGTGTTTTTATTTGCCATGTCATTCTCAAATAATAAGTAAGGGAACGCTATTCCTATATCCACAAGGAACTGCGTTTTAATTTGCGTAAAATATCAATACGTTTCCGAACGAGGGTGTTTCTTAACGAGCGGGGCCTTTTCCTTTCTTTTTTTACGTTAAAGTATCCAAAGCACGTAAAGTTTAAACGGTTTAAAACTGTCAGAAAGGTTTATTAGTAAACGCCGAGGTTGAAGAAGTTGCGGAGGAAAAGAAATTGGAAATATTTGAACACGTTCAAAAGCATCTTGTAGAATAGACCTCAATAATCACTCTTGTTTTGAAAGTTCAATGACAATATCTATATGCATTATTACGGTTCAAATTTTCGGGAATAAATAAATGCCTTTTAATACTGAAAATATTTATTTCATCAATTGGTGAACATATGCCATCTGTGTGTCTAAGTATGCATGTTAATCTTCTGAATGAGACATTTCTTTGTTTCGCGATGTTTTCTGTAGGTAGCTTAGTTTTTGTGGTTCTAAAGGAAATACGTTTTATCGAGAGATAGGCAGATTGTTTCTGGAAGGTGAATAGCGCTGTAGAGGTGTAGACTGAAATTTTCTGGGAAATATCTTCACAACTCAACAGGGGATAAAACTACCCTCAGCAGCATTGTTGGGATAGTCGATAGGGTTTGCTCGTGCAATATTTTCGACTGTTCTACCTAGTACTTAAGGATCTGACTTCACCCATTCCAGACCACGTGCTGAAACAAAGGTTGTTCACTTTTACTTTCAACCCTTGCTGCAAACTGCAAGGGTTTTTTTCGGTCACCCGGCGTGATATACTCACGGAGGTAATTTGTCGTTTTATTCATTCTTGCGGGCTAGATCATTGGTTCTGATCTTGGAAACCACCCCAGGACGTGATCGTGACTGGTAGAGACGACTGCTAGGCTTCTTTCCAACAGGGTAGCTGCAAGCAGCAGTTCCACGAAGGCATTACGTATATAGGCATCGTAGTATCCACGACATATCTTCAACCAGGTCAGATTTATCCATACTTTTCTTTTGGGATATCCTGCCAGGGTTGTTACCTGATTCGAAGTATAGCATCGTCGGGAATATTCGACGTCCTTGTTAGATAAAAGAGGGTGTACAAACTAATTAATTTGTGGGCCTCATCAAGGCATTAATTTGGTTTACTTTCCTTTAATATTGAATTACTTACCTGTAAACGTCCATAGAACAAAAGAATCGTATTGTTAAACTGTAAATATTGCATCTCTATAGAATTAAGGGTAGAAATAGATTGTTTTACGTGAATTATATATCATAGTTTTGGCTCTCTTGTATATCTGATCACGCTACGCCGCTCGTGAACCTTGTTGCGCAATTTTTGAGATCTTGAATCGCTTGCGGTACTACCACTGGCCAGACGTGGTAACGGAGCGTCGCGTTAGCATCGTGTTTGCTTTTTTATAAAATCGGGCGCTCCGTGTCGGAAAATTTATATATATTGTATATAGCTTCACAGTTTACTTTGTTCAGCAAAAAAAGGACACTGTACATAAGTGAAATCATTGGGGTGTGAATTTATTAATATTCCTGTACCGTGTGTGATGAGATAACAGAATTGATAGGGGCACCATAGTGGCTAGATATTTTTTATATAGTTACCATCTCTTTTTCGATCTTAATATCTAATTTTGTTCATTATTATCCCTGTTCTTGGTAGTGGGACGGGCCTCCTTTGTAGTTCGGGATTGAAAATACTACCTGGCGCCCAAATAAAATAGACATTAATATTTATGGTAATAATGTGATTGAGTGGAAACCCCGACTTTCTCCACTCAGTAGCTGTGAGCAACCCGATCATTTTTTTTGCTCTACGTAGAATTAAATACGTAATAGCATCTTGTAGTAACATAAATTTTCAACTTTAATGGCTACTAAACCACGAGCATTTAAACGAATAACCATTAATTAATAATTGAAAAAGCTGAGAGTTTGCAAAAAAGTTTGTAACAAATATTAAAATGGTCGGAGGTTGCAAATGAACAATATAAAAGGCAAAACAAATGATTCTATCTATGGGAAGGGTCGTCAAAGACAGCTATTGTATGCAAAGGGGTTGGCGGTAAAATACAGCCACCCTAATATCATATCCCTTTTTTGTTTATATGTTGCAGGCACTAAATCCTCTTTAATACAATTAATCAATTTTAAACTGCACGACAAAAAATTATGTAAACGCATATTTCATGAATAAACCCCTTCTGACGGTACTATTCTACGTCAGTGCCAATTTTTTTCATTATCTCTTAATATTTGGGATTAAGTCAGTTTTATTAATCCATTGGCATGGTAATCCGTCATAAAGAATCTGTAAAGACGTCAGTTTACTATAAAGTCAGCTGTAGTCATTGCTACTGTTTAATATTAACTGCGACTCGATTTATGTCTTGACAAGAAACATACCGTCAAAGAACTCAGACATGTTAATTTATTTTTAAGAATCTGGAAATACCGTTAGAAATTAATGATAATTTTATTGGAAGCACATGTGTTTCAGTGTCTGAGATAACATACGCCACGATTAGGTCTCTGAACACAAGAAAGGATAAAGGGAAATATTTAGTGTATAAGCTGTTTTTACCTACACCTTACTGATTTAACATTTCTTATGTTATGAATTTTCTATATATGAATGTCGATCGTAATGAACTATTACTTCTTAGTAATAAGAAAATTGTATTAGGCTTAACTGATTTATTTTACCTCTTACATTACTGAAACTTATGCATGTTTCACTAAAGACCGAAAGGAAAATAGTATACAAAATTTAATAGAAGGGAAAGTGCCATATTCTGGCGAGATAATACTCGGCTCAACACCTTACAATATTCCACACAAAATATTATTTACACTAATCGCATAATATTTTGGCTAACAAAATCATACCTTACTGATATAAATAAAAGTAAAAATAAATGTAAACTTATTTTTGTTGCAATGTGTTTTTCCAGTTTCATTATACTGAAAACATTTATATCAATTAATTATGTAAAAAGAAAACAATTTTACGGTTTCCCAAATTTTCCAATTTTCTTTTAGTTTGTCAGGAGACAACGAACAAACCTTTTGCCAAATATATCATTTATATTTTTATAAGTCTTCGAAAATCCCCAATTGTTTTGCTGAAAACTTTCCTAGGGCAACAGTAAAACAAAGAAACAGTTACGATGGCTGTGAGTTATGGTACGAAGTTTATACAATCAGTCAAACTAAAAACAATGATTTAGAAGGTCTAAATACGTATCTCTCTCTCTCTATTCTTTGCTCCATTGGCAGACAAAAATGATAAGTAATTTCGTCGATCACACTGTCGGCTTCTTCAGACGGAGTCCTCCAAATAAAGTTGACTTCTTCATTTGACGTATGTATTACAGAAAAAAATCAACACAAGAACTAAATGGTTATTGAATAAAAAACGTAAGCTCTACAGAGAGTAGCATGAGTTGCTAGAAGCTCTTATATATCCGAGACCTTCAATACAGCTACCTCTAAGAAATCGAAAGAAGTCTCATAGTTTTACATTGGAAGCGAAAACGTAGGACAGTGATAACTTCCTTTATCGCCGGTATCAGAACACGTACTTTTATTTGAAGGACCACTAAAATCCACACAAATACAAACGCTCTAAGTATGCCTACGACATGTTTACGTGGTCTTTAAATCATATACTTCCAGAAATTATTATAGTTCGGTAACCATGCCTATAAACAAAAACTTCATCAAAGGACGTTTCCTGCATGAATTAAAAGTGGAAAATATATTCCTGTCGTACATTCATTTCTATATTACATGTAGGTAATACGAAAAGTTTTCAAGCTTTCAAGCTTTATTGCTTTTCTATGGTAATCTCATCGAGTTCTAAAAACCACATCAAAACAACTACCACATGCAAAACTAATCACTACATACGTAATAGCTTGACACAGATGAAGTAAGTAAATGGTTTAATTATTAGTTGATTTCATTACTGGACATCAGCAATGATAATAAAGAACTGATTAAGTGATATAATTGAGTAGAATTCACGATTAATTTAAATGTAGTTTTCTATCTGTTAATAAGCAAGTTTTACGTATAGTGTGAGGTGACATTGTAATTTACTCAAACAGTATAAAATGAGTTATCACATACTCGTGACTAGTAACAATTCATCCAACTTATGCAACAGTTATTCAAACAAAGACACAATTTATTTCCTAATGAATTGATAATGCGATACGGGCAGATGTGATAGGTATACACCGACTTCTCTAAAGCATTTAACAGATTTGACTTTAGCTTAATTTTGAGAAAACTTGTAAAATTTGACTTCATGCGCACTTTGGTAATGCTTTTGCAATCTTATTTAGTTAATAGAGAGCAATTTCCTATGTATTCTGGATTCATGTCTAGCAAATTTCATGACACGTCTTGAGTACCTTAGGGAAGCAATTTGAGACCTTTATTATGTGCTCTCTTTCTATCCTGCAAATGGTTTATATTTATATTTATTCGGTACTGTAAGTTTAAATAAATAAACTATTACGTGACGATACCACAAAGGCTTTATTAGTCACCAAACAACAAATATTGTATCCACAGATATCTTACCTTCACAATAAATAAAATAAACCACGGCGATATACAAGAGGGTTTCGCCGTCCTCAGCTTACTCACTAGAGACGGGTTGAATTTAAAGATAAAAAAAAATAATGGGCGCCACGCAGTTTAAATACAGGTCAACAGCGAGAGCCAAATAAAATTGCGAAATAATATTTATTCCGGTGTTTATTTACAAAGAAAATTAACATGGTTCAGAAATATAAAGTTAATGAAGTGAATATTATAATTCAAATTAGTGTAATAACTACCCTAAAACCCTGCAACGGTCTAGCAAGCGAGCGTCGTGTTGCGAGGGAGGAATAGACAAACTCATCACTGCATTTTTGTGAGTAGTGAACGTATTACTTAACTATCGACACTCGGGGTTGGAGTATTGGCCAATACCTTCCCGAATACACAATAAATTCACTTTATCCCCGTAGCTATAGGCAAAACGCTGCTGCGACTCGCAAACCGCTATTTTAGTGTGAACAGTCTTATCTTTATCAAGGCCAGTTATTTTTAGAATAATCGAACAGAAATCTAATTGTAAATATCGAAATGTAAATGTTTAAACGTTAACTGTTCTTTCTTTAAGGGAAGCGACGAACGGCGATCCACTCAAAACCGCTTCTTCGCGCTTCCGGAACGGCAAGGATGTCCGCGTTACAGATAACGTAAAAAAAGAAAAGGTGTCTGACCGTGAGGTTACAGCTGATCCTCTGGGAGTCCTACTAGTCCAATAGGCCTTCAACTGCTATCCTAGTTGTCAATTAGTTTCCTGGGGTATTTTCCTATTCAATAACCCTTACGTATGTACATGGATTTAGCAGGAATCGTATATTAGCGAAGTACATATATTGTTCGACATCAACGAGGTAACAACCGGAGAATGAAGAAATAAGAAGCAAGAAAGGCTGCAATAATAAAAACGCATTGTGAAACCAAGATGTTATTGAATAAAGAGAACTTACGTCTGCTCTTCGACCCTCTTCTACAAGAACTAGAGATTCGCTTTTCAAATCCCCAAATAGGCAAATCAGTTGTGATAATGAAAATGCCTTTCAAATTCAATAAAATATCGKAATTGTATTCTACACAATCAATACACGAAACAAATTTAAAAGCAGCTGTTTAGCGAAATTTACTAGATGCTTCTTGCAGGTCAAAAGCGACCGTTTGTGCAGAAACGTGCAGACCGAGTTTCGATAAGACAAACTGATAGAACACTGTAATAAAACAAATAATTATTTGTACAAATTCGTTTTTCGGTAGGATGTTCGAAAAAGGAAGCTTGTGTTCGATGTTACTCGTTGTTAATATAGGAGGTGCCGATTTTTTACGAAATTTTGCTCTCTTTTGTTCGTGTATTATCCGACTTTACCAGTGAGTATCGGTAGCTGACAGGCGACTTTGTTTCCCATTCTAACATCGAAACTTGCAGCCAGAACAATGCCCCACCGGTTTTTGCAACACACCAGCTCCGCGCTATTATTAATTATCCGAATTAATCGTCTGTAGCAAGTTGGCACTTGACGGTGCCACACCAGCACACAATGGTGCCTATGATTTATCGGAAACACACACAGTAACATCATTAAAAAAATCAATCGTAGTCGGCCTAATCTTTTTATGCGACCAAACCCCCAGAGGGGGGCGGGTCGGTATATTTCACTGCCATCTGCCTCGTCGTTTGTTATACTGCACTACGGGTTAGTTGACGGGATTGTAGTTGTGCCACTGTGACGGTTTGTTGGCGTACAGTCCATTGTCACACGAGATAAAACGGTGCAGTGCAAGGACCCGATTGTACTTGGGTGGCCCGTAGATTTTAATGCGTGGATACGGTGTTTTTCGTGCGAAAACTCGTAACGGACGCGAGGGATGGTTGATTTATTGTTTTGTCAATAAAGGCATTTTTTCACGGCTTCCAGCTTATGCATGTTGATTTTGCGCGCTCCTTGTTTACATTTTTCCTTCGATGACTGATCAGGATTCATGTGCGGATTTCGATAATTTGGAGTTCGTCTGCATTATGAGTGATACGATAATTTATTGCTTTTCTGAATGATGGGGTGAATCAACTGCCAGGTTTATGCATTGAATGCTAAGCTTTATTTGTTTTGCATCMAATAAGCTATGGATGCAACAAATAAATTATTAACGATGTCTTGTTAGTATCCTAAGTAAAATTCAGTTACCTGTTGCAGCGAGCAGCAAATAATATTATAGGTAAAGCTCGGATGTGCAAAATGTTTACCTACCCTTTTTAAAAGGTACTTTTATTAAAAATATTTTGAGTTTTTCATGTTTATCCACCCAATGTTTTTTGAATAAAATGTTCCAATTTAAATATGCATATTTTCCATATTTTTGCTGTTTAACCCATACATTTTAAAATACTGCATTTTACTTCTACTTCTACAAAATCCAAGTTTAAAAAATTGAAGGCTTGAGTTAAAAGTACACCTTTTTTATTTATTATGACAATATATATGCTTATAAAAACAAATAAAATGGCAAAATACCTACTAGAAAAAGATAAACGTTAAATCCTTCTAAAATAAACGGAAATACCTCACAACTACAAGTGCTACGCATCTCAGTAAACAACAACTTTCATTATAAAATAATAAAATCTCGATGATATTCCTACTTGAACAAATGCTGAACACACTATGTATAAAACATAAAACGGGTTTTCATTATTTTTTGTCGTTTAAGTAAATACATCCTTTTCTGAAAGGAACTCAAAATTTCCCATAGAAATGTGGTTTATCCCTAGATCAAAAGAGATTTGCCCGATGGTTACCTTTTGCATGCCACCAACTTGTTTTATGAGCTCATATGTTACAATTTTTTAAGTGCTTTATTGATATATTTTGCTCATAATTTTCATTTTAGAGAATACATCACATCATAAGCATTTTTATTTTGAATTACAGGTACTTACTGCTTTAGATTCCCTCTTGTCACCGTATAGCTATTATTGGTAAACTACTATTCGTTTATGCTCTTGCAACTAGCTTGTTAAATGTTAATTTTGCTATAGTTATAGTTTAAAGAAAACACTGATTGATGTAGTTGACCTAACTTTCAAATATAAGTACGTTATTGTTTAGGATTTTTGTTATGTGAAACATTTTTCGCAGGTGACAGGGAATATTGAATTAATACGGAAAGCCAAAATCTTTGTCCAAAACACCAGCAAAATATCAAGAATTGTAACATTCTCGCTCTCTTTAATATGGTGTGTGTTGTATTTTCAAGAACTGGACCAGAAAAGGTGAATAAAAATACCACTTTAACAAAAGCACAACGTCGAATTAAGAATATAATATATAATATAATAGAGACATAATTGGCAAAATTATAAACCTAATACCCAAATAGGTTGCAAATATTTCAAGATCTTTTATGGGGATCTCATATTTTAGTACCTATAGAGGTTTTTGTCTCTAATGAAACAATAATAGTGAGAATACTTATGCCGATATGCAGCCTTAACCACAGAATTGACGCAGCTCTGTATTCTTTACGACAAGCAGAGATGAATGCACCCATGTCTAGAAAATTCTGATTCATATTGTAAAATCGACGATACCTTATACTGAAAATTTGGGAATTGTAGTTCTGAGATGTACGTGTAGTGTTAATGAAAAAGGTCGTGAATTACGCGATCCTATTCTAGGCACCTAAACATAATTAAATATAATTTATTTCAAGGATTCTGAACAATGAATGAATCCATGTGCAAGAATAAATAAGCCCGGAAATTTATGTCTTACCTGAAGGAAACACATTTTTAACTCCGATAGTAATAGTTGACTACTGGGATAATATTGAGAATATATTTCATGCTTCTTGTAATATACGTACTTACAAAATTTGCCCCAAAAGTGTTCCAGACTATCTATATGTACGTAGTAAGTAGAAGGGTGACCACACAACAGAGCAATAGTCTAATTTGGTTCTTACATACTCAATATATAACCTGATCAAACATTCACCGCGGCTGAAATCAGTAGTGTTGCGCACAAACAAAAACCGGCAGCTTCAACGCCTTTTGACATATATAGTTTATGTGACAAACAAATGATAGTAACAAGCCTATCAACCCCTTATTACATCACACCTACTCGTATCTAAATTTGGCCAGAAATACAGTGTAAATATTTGACAACTTTTGCGAGAACTTTATTACCTTACATTTCTCCTACATTAATACTTACCAATTTGATTGCATAAACACATAAACACCAAACTTCAAAAAAGAATTCAAATAGCTTTTTTAAAACTAAGCAGTCATTATTGTTGCCGATTGGATATGATATCTTCATGTCATCATCACGTAAGTCAAAAGTATGAAGAGGACTTATACATTTAGTAATGCCGTTAACATACGTAATAAATAATAAGGGCTCTAAATTGGATTCTTGACAAACCCCACAATTAACAGGGAAAATGATCGGCCATTCTTGCACTCCACAAACTGCGAACGATTACGTAATTTTACTGGTCATATACTACACTATCCCGAATATTTGTATAAGCCCCACCACTACATCCCTTACCAGAAGTTTACAAAAATATTTAAGAACATTCAATATTCTTTAAACAAGGGTGAAAAGTATGTTGTGTGGCATTATACTTTTTCTCCGTTACTTAGCTTATGCGATAATTGTCGGCCTTGCTACACCGAACATATATTACTTGATACAAGAACTGAAAGACGAAGCAGTACACATTTCATTTAATAAGACGATGCAGCTGGAGTACGGAATAAGTCAAACCAAACGGAGAAAAGCGTATCTCTAGCTACATAATCAACTAGATGCAGCTACAAAAAAGTTAGAAGAGGACAGGAACATATTAAAATTCTTAAGGAATATGACATCTACAAAAATATGAATAATCGCCTTGTAAATGTCTTGTAAGATTTGTAAGGTGATGTATTAAATTTCTTAAACATTACCTAATAGCTTTGAATTGTATTTTATTCTAACTGCATATTTTTAGGCAAGAAAAACACCATTTATAAATTTAGCCCAATTTTTTTCTAGGGCTAGTTTAATTATCCATTTTAAACATATTATTTTACTAATTTTCAGAACATATTTTCGCAAATTTTCTAGAATCACTGAATGCATTAATTTTAAAATTTAACATTTTGTTTGGTTACAGAAGTATATCCCTCAGTCATCATATATATAGTAGGTAATAAATAACATACCCATAGCAATGCACAAAGCAAAGTTTCAAAATATATAGGCACGTATATTTATTTTTAGTAGGTATTTAAATTTGGTTTATGAAGTCACTTTTTACACGAATACTTGATCATAAATTGGTAAAAATATCGTTATGCTTTGTATTATATTATTTGATTAATAACATACGAATTATGACGAGAAGACAACTTCAAAACTTATCCCTAAATTTTCGAATTCATGTGAGAATTATAGACGAATTTATCGTGTCTTATGAGTCACTATTTTTAATTATGTTATGTTATTTAGGTACAGATTGTCATGTTTGATATTTATCTGCAAGCATTCAGCAGGCAACATATCTCAAAACATAAGATCTGCATAATATGTATTTTATATATTATAAACTGTGTGTAAATGCAGTAAGTGTAATTAACGAGATTTTTTTTAAGTCTGTGAAGGTCATTTTTAAATTTACATCAGTTTTATTAACAATACGTCCTATTAAGGAATCGCATTTAGCATGCTATTCGGAATTCGGCATTCTAAAAAAAAAGGTTGACATTTTTCGAAGATTTTCTGTGAAAATTCTTCAATAGTTACTTATATAATTCATTCCTTACCTACTTTTTAAACGAACGCTGAATATTCGCTAAAAATTCTAAGCGATTCTACAACATTTATGATAAAAAACCCCCAAAAAATGTAACTTTGAAGTTACCCCTGTCCTTAAAACAGTTTTCTTTTTATTTGAAAAACTTCGAAATCCCTGTCGAATAAAAAATCCGAATTAATAAAATTCATTCAACTTTCTTCTCGCAAGCGCCGGAAAATCCAAGCCGAATCCAGGAGCTACAGCCCACCGGAGGACCGTCGGCCCCGTGGGGTTGGCGCGTTCCGAGAGGGGATGATTCCATCCAGAGTTCCGTTCAGAGCACACGCCGCCCGCGATTCGGTTTCAGTCCGCTAGCGGCACGCGCCAGCGATGGAAGCAGAGGAATTTCGCCCCTCATCCGTCAGAAAAACACGACGATCGCAGTAGGGTGCCGCGTGGTTACGACTTTTTTCAGCGCTTCGGTGCTGAAGGCTTATCATTGAGGACATATCGGAAGACAATGTAGGGATAGTGATTATAAGAAAGTTTTTTGAGAAATTTTGAGGTGTGCCAAAAATTTTGCGAACTCTTGAAACAGACAGTTATTGAGTTAATGTTTTCACACTACGAGATTTGAAGCAATTTTGTTTCTGGAATTGATTGTGTTGAAGTGTCTTAACGTGCAGTAATCGATGGAACTTTAAAACTTTTTCTAGTGCGTGACATTCGAAAACTTCTCTCTGACACTCCCGCTCCATTTGAGTGTGTTGTGATTTTTCACGGACATTTCTCACTTTCCCGGCTTATTATACCGAGGGTTGTCTCCAGCGTCGAGAATATGGGAAGAGGAACAGGTGGTCCAGCGCTTAGCTGCCTCGTGGGGTTGTTGTTATTCTTACGAGTCGTTGAAGGTAAGTGTTTTATTTTAAACGTGTGTGAGTTGGTTATTGTTTTGTTTGCATCCGTATAGCCTTTCGTATTGCATTACCTCTACGTTTCGTCACTTGAGGAGCTAGTTACGTTATTGCATATAAGTGGATTAGCGTCAATTTGTTTTGTGAAAGCAAACGAACCGATTTTTTTCGTAGCCAGTTTGGTCTTTTTTTTGCATTAATAGACGTGTGAACGATACCCGTTTGTTTTTAATAGAGCGCCGCTTGTTTGGGTTATGTTAAATCCGTGCACACATTTTCTATAATAGACTAAGAGGAATGTTAAGGTCAGTTTAGATTTCAAGTCTTATGGCTTCTGACCATCTCAATGAATCATATCCATAATATTTAGAAGTCAGTTAATTAGAGTGGTTAATTGTTACTTCTTCAAAGTTTCCTATAAACAAATACAGTCCATATCCTATCTGCATTTCGGCTTGAAGGCGGTTAAACCATATCTTTCACAGTTACAAGAAAAAAAACCGTATTTTTAAAAATGATTTATAGTACAGAACTAAGAAATAAATTAGTACAACTGTAGTACGATAATAACAGGTATTACTTAAAGTGTGACTGTTAGATTCTTTAACCAACCATCAGTACACGTGAGTAGTTCAATTGCGAAATTTGTGGAAAAGGATTCTGTTCCAAACAACAAACATGACCTTCAGCATCCTATCCAAAACGGCTTTGTTGAACTGGCGTCCAAAATCTTTATTTCTATAAGATAAATTTTTCTAAAAATTAAACGACGATGATCCGGAACGTCTTCTATAGTTTTGGGGAAACATTGCTAAGCGTTTGAGTAATGACCCAAGTTTATTTTAAAGCATTTATTACTCTGATGAAAGTGCGCTTATGTTGAACGACGATGTGAAGAGTAATAATTGTTGTTATTGGGCTGATACCAAGAAACACATTTTTGCTTCAAAAACTGAAAGCAAGCATTCTAAACGACCGCATTTTCGGGCCTTTTTTGAAGCCACTTGACTGGTAATAGTTACTTGCAGTTGTTAGAAGACTTTATTGATGCCTTAATCGCTTAAACACTGGAATACGACGTAAATCTTCAAGTACATCGACATGATGGAGCGCATTTGCATTATTACATATTATACGAGTTCTTTGTTTCCTGGATCCTCGACCATGGATGGTCCGGAGAGGTCCCATTGAATGCATAGCTAGGTCGCCCGATTTAACTCTTTTGCATTTCCTTTTGTGGGGTCACAAATCTACACCACCCGAATCTCCGTGTTGCAAAACGTCAAACAAGCTTTTGAAAATCGATTATATGGCAGTTGGAAATGGATATTTTGAGCACTAAATTTGTTAAAATTAAATTGTTTCTCGTAACCATTTTTGTTTCACCTCAGTAATCTAGGATCTAGGTAGTGTTCTCAAAAACAGGATTGTTCGCATAATAAAACATGTTTACACAGACACAAGCAGCTTCAAAAAGATGTGTCACTCGACTACTTTTGCTGCAGGAATAACTGTGAAACCAAGGGATCAAGTTAATATTATTAGCTTGTTTGCAATATTTCCAAAATCGGTGATTAGAGTAAAAAAATTTTGGTTGGAACACCTGGTATATGGCATTGGGAGAGCATCTAAGCGGGATCGAATGACTAATTTTTAATGTAATCCTTCAAATCTTGTTAAGGACAGAGATGAGCTTTCTCCAGAAGAAATTGATAAGAATCATTGGAGTAATTGTTGGAAAATATTATTTGCTGCATCRATTTTAACTATTTACTGAAGTTGTTTATGTTCAAATTTGCTCTAAACAGTCTACATCGCCATTATTTTTGTATATGTATCCTTTGCCGCTTTCATCATCTATGAATAAGTACCTAAACTGTTTGCAAACACCTGAGCGATTACCGATTCGCATATTTAATTTCCTGAACTATGACATCGCCTCACAGTAATTTTGTTTAAAGAAAGTAGCGGTCGTAGTTATCAATATTTGTAATTATTTTGGGGTTTATTCGACCTTAGCTTAGTTGAAAGAATTACTCCTTATTTCAGCGTCAAGCTTTCGACTATATTCAGGTCTTCCTCGGGACTTAAGAATTTTGAGATTATGCGATTTTTATGATATTATTTGTATTATTCTGGTATTTAATGAAAATGTAACATATTTTTGTATTTCATAAGAATCGCATAATCTCAAAATTCCTGAGGAAGACTTGAATATAGTCGAAAGCTTGACACTGGAAAAAAAGAGTATTAAAATAATTAAGCTAAGGTCGAATAAACCCCAAAATAACCACAAGTAATTTTGTTTATATAATGTTTTCAACGTGATCATCGTTTTCACAGGTCCCTAAAACCTAAGCCCAAAAACAGAGCTGCATGCATAAACCGACTCTGTACTGCAGGACCTAACACTGAAGCCATTACACAACCTGATATTAGTTAGTTAAATTACCTAGGCAATCTTCCCTAAGCTTAAATTTGATAATATAATTTTTTGAGTATTCTTTCTTTCGTAAATAAGGAAACCATGTCAAAACTAGCTTAAATGTCAATTTCTGTAATATGAAATCCTTTAATAATAATATTAATCAAATGTGAACAATTTCTAATGAAATTACTGTTTTTTTTTCTACTGCCAGACATATTGAATATTGGGTCTTAAGGAATACTCGCTTTTTGAATTTTGGACAAAGCATACAACTCCAACACTGTGGAGTCAGAAGTTGTAAAAATTACTTTTCTTCATTAAAATAATTTAAAATTTTAAGATTATTGGTAACTTTAGAAATTTTTAAGGGGGATCGTGGTTTACTTTTATTGCATGTTTGTAGCTTTATAATTCTGGATATAATTACTATTGCTAAAGCTTTATCGGCTCTATAGACAATTGACTTATTTCCACCATGAAGTTTCTCTGGAATCTGTTAAGGATGGGATAAGTTTGGCAATCATTTACTTATAATGTATCAGGCATGCTCAATGGGTAAAAGCAACAAATTGCTGTTGCTTTATGCAAAGTATGGTTTAAAGTAGCTAACAAAATTTGGTTTAATTCAAAATGGGCGGTAAACGGTGAGGATTTTAAATTACAATAATAAGTGATCCTTTAGAACCAAAAGCCTAAAACGATGGTCTTGGTGTTCTCTCACATTACCATGGTTAGACTCCTATTTCTTCTAGAAGTAGTATCGATAAACCATAGATTGGCATGGGAAAACCTTCTATCAAACTTGCTAGCTAGAAAAATTTTTTATACTGAAAAATCAAAGAAGCTATAAGATATGCCATTGCAGCTAACCACAAAGTGCAATTTTTGTCAATTCTGTTAAATCAAAAGCTTAAATTAAGCCCGACAATACAAACTACCAGTACAAGACAGTGAGTCTGAGAGACTCTTTTTGGCTMGTTTATMATAGTTTTGCTATAAGTGACGGCGTTTATCAGAAAATATAATCAAATTACGTTTATTATGAATGCTGAAGGCATTTACAGCTGAATAACACAAGGTGGTTTTGTTTTATTTATGCCATCACATACCCAGATGCAAATATTTCATTTATTACGAAACTAAGTAAAATGTATCCGAAACTTGCAACCCTTAGAGTTACTTTTGGATTTGCAGTTTCAAGCTGAAAACAATTGGCACGTTATCATAAGAGATCTAGATGATTTGTACATCTTTCTGTAATAATTTGTTTTGTGTAGATTACGAACGAACAGAAGTTTTTTTGCAATTAATTTTTGCAGTAACGATTTTAATCTTCTGTATGCAAGTAATATTAAATAGTCTTCATTCCATTCTTATTCGATATCAATAGATTTCGTTTTTTTTGTTGTGTTATTAATTTTATGAGGATCATGTCGTTCAAAGATTATGAGCACAAAATTCGTATCTACAACGACACAAACAAACCTTTTTGTTGCATTGATTGTATCACGGGTTTTAACGTCCGTAGCATCTGTTACTGTCTTTATATACTTAAATTCTAAGCCATTAAATGAATTGAATACCTGATTAATAGGCATTTTATGCGATATTTGTAATGGACGTCAAAGGAAAGCCTTTGTGTTAATTAGCCGTTAATTGGTTATCCGCTTTAAAGCATGCTATCACAGTACAAACGAAGTAATTATAATTTACGGTACTTCACAGGTACACACTAAGCGACTACGACACCGTCCGCTTTTCCTATGTAACAAAGATCTTTTTATCGAGCCCAGGTAAACTTTCTGTTACACTTTTACAGCCCTTGTTTACCCCAAACAGCCGTAGATACATAAAAGGCGTGTACACAACGGATTCCCTGAATTTTTCCCAACAACGAGAGCCTGTCAGTCAGTTTTATGGTGTGTTTATGTAATTCACACTTCCTAAAAGCGTTCGACTTCCGCGAATAATAATAACATCCGACTCTTATTGCTGCGTGTGTGAGATCGACTCCATTCATAGTGCAGTAGGCAACACATGTTTTAGAGCAATTAAAGCTTGTTTGAATGCCTCTTTGTAAACATTACTCCCTAATTATTTACTGGTGCGTTTGAAGATCTTTATACTAAAGTAGTTCTCGACAGGCTAGCCTTCTGGGTAAATTATTTGGTTGTATTTTCAGTAATGGCACTCGTGTCTGTAGGCATTTCACGATATATCGCTTACCCACAGGGAATGTGGCAGAGTTCGAATATTCTCTTAGAGGACCTGTTTATTATCAACTAGTTCTTAAACTTTGCACGCTCTTAGCACTTATTTCAAGTGTGAAGATTTACCGTTAAAACGTTGACTCTTACGTCAGGTCCTGTCTTCTTCTGTTTTTTTTTTGTACTTGACATGTGCGTTTTAGCAGTGCTATATGATAAGGTACATCAGGTCGGATTGATTGCGTTATAAGGAACCAATTTGTCAAATTTCAAGAGCTTTGTTTTGTTTCGCTACCTTCTTATCGACTATACTATAATCAACTATACAGCTTCTGATCTTCCTTGCATATTTAGAATCATTTCATGCATCATGATGCATTTCGCTGAAAATTTATTTTAAGTTTAATCATTCGTGTATAATTGCTTACTAAATTATGTGACATAGCAATAGAGAACCAGGAGAATTAGCCAGTAGAAAAAGTGATTGGATATGTAATAATTATCCTTTTCATGTTTCTTGTGCAAAAATTCATTTATGTTGCTCAACAGTGAGATACCTAGATCCTATAATTCGGGTAGATTCAACGTAAATACTTGTGCTAAAAGTTAACGACAGTACTGATATTTTTAGGAATTTGTAGTGGACAATCTCCGTACATCTGTTAGACCTATATGCATCTCGTCTCGTCTCGTAAGTTCTTAAATTCAAGTATTACGGTTTCGCAAAATCAGAAAAGAATTATAATTAACATGAGGTTTGGCATAACCTTTGATATATCAGGACTGTGGTGGAAAGAAATTACTAATTACAACTAGTACGATGACAACTCATCATTAGCTGTCCCTCGCACAGTTGGTGTCGAATGATAAATTCAAATCTAACGGCATACGAAAGCTTTTTGTTTGACATCAGTATAAACTAGCTTATCTTTTCGTGTATGTAATGCGTTATTCATTTTTTTGCTGAGGTGTTCGCGATTTGATCAAAGCTAACATTTCTAATCGTATCGGATAATATATACCGCGCTTCAGCAGCAAAGAATACAAATTACTGCACTTTTTTGCACATTGTACATACCCTTTAAGTACCTTTACAAGAAAAAAGGTAGCCAGACGATCCGTTTAATATTTTTTTAACCGCATGTCACAGAACCATTACAGCTCTGGGTGTTATTGGTTCAGTACAGACTGGTGTCTTTTTTTTCTTTTTTGTTTAAAAACATTGTGTATCGTCTGCACCACTGTGTTCAGCTCGCACTACATAGTGTTCCGAATAAAATTTGCACCTACTAAAACCTCCAGTCTCGTCCAAGTTGTGAAAAAAGCGCCGATTTAGCTTAATTTTACCTTGAAAAGGGACCATATCTTATTTTGGTTTCAAAGTTTTGGCATTTATCTAGCTCACTCTCTTTTTTTCAAATCTGAACGGTTCTTTGTTTTAATACTGCCTCGATTAAAGTGAAAACTCTGCGAAAATGTACTGCTCAATCTACTATTCAATAGTATGTAACGTTTTGCAACATTTGCTGCATGATCAAACGGCACTTTATTACGAATCTGTCTCGAAGCACTTCAAATTGTTCATGTAGTCCAGCATAATCCTTGGATTCTAAGTAGCCCTATAAAAAGAAATCCAAAGGGTCCAAACGGAAAGGAATTCGTTGGGACATTTCTGGCCTATGAATTCGCGTACTCCTGCATGAAATGGAAAAAATTGGTTTTCTTGGAGTGCTTTTTTTCCAGTGCTTGGGTGATTAAAGGGTCAATAAGGTCTTCTAAGATTTACAAATAACTATTACCAGGTAAATTGCCAAAAAAATGGTTTGATGATACGATCACCTAGAACGCCGGCCAAAAAAATACGGAATCATATTTTTAACTTACCTACCTAAAAGACGATCAGCCTTATTCATAGACCAAATTAGTGGCTTCTAGAAGCCCAATAACGCCGCTCAGCCAAAACTGTATTCGTAGACGGACTTAGCAGGCTACTAGCGGTAGTGCCATATTTAGTGACATGCTGGGGTATGTGTAAGCGCATTGATGAGTTACTAAGGTAAACCGCCGTTGTTTCTACACATTACGTTACATGTTATATTCCTCCTAAACACGAATATGAAATTCATTTCTTCCTTTCGTGTGTAGTTTTAAAGAAATGATTTGAGTGTTTTAATTTGAAAATACCAGCTATTTTTGACGCGCTTATTTAATTGATATTAATAGAATCAACCATATCAACAACATCATTTATCCGATTTATTACAGCCAATTCTACCCTATCAAAATCACTAAAAAGCGGTCGTCGCGAAAATGTTTAAATTCATGGTATGTGACAAATTTTGCTCTTTTCGTTTTGTAATATTTAATTGAGATACTACAGCGTAGTGATCAGATATACCAGAAGACTTTTTCACATCATACCCTTTTACTAATTCGGCCTTACTTGTATGTATAAGAAACATTCGAGTGAATGAATTAGAAAGTAACTCTGGTAAGAGTAGTTATACGAGTTGGGTTAGAGAATATTCTTCTATAAGATTATTAAAAAGTGCAACAGCCGAATTTGAGGAGGATAGTAAGTTTATATTCAAGTTATATGTCATAAGTACAATCAAGGCAATAGAGCGACCGCAAAACGTTAGCATTGGGTGGACATTAATTTCTGAAAATATTACTTTAAATTTAAGACAATCTCACAAGTAGAGCCCCATACCTCCACCCCTACTACCTCTAGCAATATGTACAAAATTATACATGGTGTGTGTTAGCCTCTGAGCATAACCATGTTTCCGTGACAGCAAAGATGTCCTAATCCCCATGAGATACATAATTTCTCAATAAGTTAAAAGTGTTAGTTATCGACCTCACATTTAAATGAGTAAGCTTAAGAGATATACAAATGCAGTACGATCTGCAGCAAGGCCACACTTATCTAGAATATCTTGAATACATAGAGAAATAAAAAACACTTCTAATTTTTGCCCAGATGTATTTAATAAGATTAACCTCTCGGAAAATGAACTTGTAGTGTATATTGCAATATTTAACGTCTAACTTAACATATAGAAGTAAATAACACAAGAAAAACAAGAATCTAAAAAAAAATAAATACAAAATGAGGATGCCAATGATTTTAATGCTTGTATGATTCAGATTAGCGGTCCTTTACCGTGTGTTTTTATCATCTCCAATAGATGACTTTGACTTCTAAGCCGTTTTCTCATATTCAATTTTAAGAACTAAAAACCTAGTTGCAGTCAAATCTTCAGTGATAAAGTAAGTAGTACCCTTGAGTAATTTCCGTTTGTTGAACACTTCTACTTTCTTTACGTAAGCTACAAACTTCACAGGAACTGCACGTGACTTTCCTTATTTTTTTTTCTATCTGTTAGCAAGGCAATACCCAAGTGTTCAGAAAAGAACGACAACAAAACGTTTGTTGTAATTTCAGCAGCAGTTCACTGGTAGCCTGTCTATTGCTTTTGTTGTTAAGAAATTCTTCTGTTGAAGTACTAAACTCACCCGTTGCTGATGTTGGCTGACCATTCGCCTGTGTGCGAGGTTCTCTTTGCCAGAAATTACGGTTATAGGATATTATTGCTCGAAAGAGCAATAATACAAAAAGTACGTCCTGATTAGCACTGAATAACGAATAATTATAGCACTTAACTCACAAACTGATTCTGACAAAGCAATATAAGTGTCGACTTACACTACGACATATGAACATTATAGCACCGACCCTCTAAATAAGTCTAGCTATAGCAAGAGTGACCATCATCATCATCAGATCTGACTGCAAATGGCTCTCTGCAGAGCTTAATCCTTTCTTGAATGCGCGCGTAATGGATAGCCCAACTTTTCAAATGTGGACCTCAAAGTCCACCGTGTTCTTGGCGAATCAAAATGTTTGCTTTATTTTGCGACCACTCGTTTCCATTTTGAGGATTAGCGAACGAGAGCAGGGAGTAACGTCGTAAGCTCTCATTAAAAGGATTACGTTAGTAAATGATACTGCATTAGAGCCCTTTTAAATGTCACATTGGTAGATACTTCCCCCGGTGGATTACGCCGTATTAAAGCTCTGGTGAAACAATGACACTTGATCATAGCGATTTATGCTGACTGCGCAAATTCTAACGCTGGAGTGGCACTTTAGGTGGAGTGTCTGTTGATTCGCTCGATATTAGCAATGTGGATGGCTTGCGTTTTGTAGATTATAAGGTAAACGACCATTTTTTAATCTTTCAGTAGGGGGTGCCGCAAAATAAGCTGGTGCTTTATTTTTTCTTTAATTTATTTCCCATTTGCGTTGTTAGGAAGTAAAAACATGAAGATTATGCAGAGTGATCGTAAAGTTCGAAAAAATACAAAGATTTTGTTGTTGACGTCGTCTGTTTTTGAGCTTTTGAACTATATCATAACGTTTTTTAATGGCAACTACAATTTTTTTTCTATTTGGCCATACACTTTTAGACCTCGTTGTTAATCGTAATAAACAAGTGATTTCCTTCATAACATTTTTAAACTACAGTTTTGCTTCAAAAATAAAGGTATTATTCCTTGAATGAAACTAAAAATTGCAATAAGTTTTGAGGGCAAACAAGTAACGCCACAAAAAATCAAAGAAGGACAAATCACGAGAACGCGGTGGTGACTTCACAAATAAATATACATTACCTAAAATCTTACAAAATTTAAATAGCTAGCGCCAGTTAGGATAATATGGCAGAAAGCGCCGCCCAATCATCCTTCATGTTTCGTTTTCCGTTTCTTTGTCTGTCAGTTTTGGGTCCAATGTGGGTTTTCTCGAAACCCATATTCACAACTGTGATGCCTAACAACATCACTAAGGCAAAAAGCAGCCTCATCAAAATAATTATTTATGTGTAAGCAAGCATGTGGTGATAATCACACGCATACATTTTGTATTAAAAGTTATTTGTACAAACAAAAGTTTATGATCACTTTATATTTTTAAAATGCATGTCTATGCTATGCTGTCCGCACCACAAACACTATTTACTATATACAAAATACAAACTGTTACATTTTGCTTAATGTAATATAAAATAAATATTACCTACCAGATATTTTCTAATCGGCTTYTTTTACTTGTTAGTGTAAACATCTTTATTGATGGTCTTCTTAATGAACCTAGAGATGGCAAAGATATATCGATGTTTACCTTGAGATATATCGCAAAATCGTTTGACTTGTCAATACGATACACCGCGGTTTACGGGTCTAGGACTTTAAATAAAGTAACGTTCATTATAATATAAGATTTGCAATAACAGGAAGATTATTTAATATGATCCTGTATTATAAATTTTTGTATAAATTTTTTACTCGCTCTAGTGCGCTTTTCCACTGCTTTTTAAGTAATTTTAATAAATTTACAGATATCAGAAAGTACTTGATAAGAATTAATCTATTAACCTAAATTGTTCTAGTTTAACAAGTAAAGGATAAATGGTAAGAAAAACGTTTATGGCACAGAAAATATGAATGAGGATTTAAACGAAAAGCAACTCTTTTCCTAATTTTATTATTTCGGAATGTTAGTTGGATCTATGGATAGGACATGCTGAAAGTACTATCCTGTAGAGTGATACAATATTAGGCTGTTGTACTACGTTTTTTTCCCCTAAACATTAATCTATGCCAAGGCGTGTGCCCATTAGTGAAGAAAGAGGCATTAGCTACCCTTAGTTTTTTATATCGRWTAGAGATTACTTCATTACTAAAATAGTGTAACTTCTACATAAAAAAATCAGKAATTTAGGTACCCCATTTCCAATMAATTGTACTTTTTATGTATGTGACTAAGCAATCTACACCACCAGTTACCAATAGTAACAATTGTGATGGATTCAATATATACTTTTTGCATAAGAATTAGAGATTAACACATAAAGATGCGGTTCCGTTAAAGAAATAAGTGAAACTCAAATATTTACTTCTTACTTCCATGCAAAATTCATTAGTATTTGGGCGAAAGAAGTGTATAACCTTCACTGTAGAAAAGAAGGGTCGCAGGGTCTAATAAATATTTTATAATTAATTTTCAGTTGCCAAATGTTATAGTTTCCATTGCAGTTCCTTTAAAATATCTGCCGTAAATGTTGTTTAGTTATCAGTCTGGCGACGAAACGGTCGCTTGCGAAACGGCCTGCTTCGAAAAGGTCCGGCTGCGAACCGGCGGCGACGAAAGGTGCCATTCCCGCGGTTTACATCCTTTAAAGTACACATAGCTGCACCACCTTTACTTAAGCTAAGTCTCTGTAAAGGTGAATATTCGCAGCCGCAATTTTTGGCCCAAAGTAACACTTTTAATAAAAATGTAAAGATGTTTAATCTACTGTGCATTATAGCCAGAAATATTGTACTCTTGAGATAGCGTACCTTTGGTAAAACTTTGGAGAGCCATGAGAACCGCTGGAGTCAAAGATATGTACATCCAGGCAGTCAGGTCTTTGTACTCCAATATGACAAGCTGTGTAAAGGTTGGGTCTAAAGGCTTAAGACAAGGATGCGCTATTGCCCTCACCGTATTTAAAATATATTTGAACGCTACTCTAGAGCATTGGAGAAGAACCTGCTGTAATATGGGCATATCTATCGATAACAGCAAACTATTTACCTTGCACTTCGCTGACGACCAAGTCATTATAGCAGAAGATCATGACGATATCTCATATATGCTGAGGAAGCTAGAGTCAGAATACCAGAAGTGGGGCCTCGCAGTCAATACAGATAAAACAGAGTATTTGATAGTAGGCGCAAAAGCTAAAGACATACATCTCAGAAATGGAATTATAAAACAGGTCGACTCTTATAAATATCTCGGAGTGAAGATTACAAAAGAGGGTACATGTGAAAAAGAAATAAAAAACCGTATTGAACAAGGAAGAATTGTCACAAGGCAACTTAATTCAGTACTATGGAGTAAATAGATAACGAACTACACGAAACGGCGATTATATAAATTAGTAGTCGAAAACATCATAACATATGTAGCCGAAACATAGACTACACCATCCACACTCAAGAAAAAGTTGTTATCAACAGAAATGAACTTTTGGAGAAGAGCATGCGGACTAACACTAAGAGATAGAGTAAGAAACGAGCAAATAAGAGAAAAAATAGGTGTCCAAATCACTATACTTGATTCCATAGAAGCCAAAGGTTTAAGGTGGTATGGGCATGTAAAACGCAACAGATGGCCAAAGAAGATAATAGACTGGAAACCATCGTGAAGAAGGAAAAGAGGACGACCAAATAGAATATGGAGGAATGATATAGAAGATGCTATGCAGAGAAGAAACTTAAATGAAGAGGACTGCAGAGATGGAAAATGATGGATGTTAGGATGCGGAATACAGTTATAGAAAACTGTAAAAAACCCGCGAGATATATATATTTAAATACCTACCCCACCTAGCCCTAATTTGTGCAACGATTTTCGTGACCATAATATGAGGTGGGATCAGAAAATTAAATGGGACTGCATTTAGTTTGAGTTTCTTCCACTCATCCTGCTGATTATTTTCAAACTGAGACTCTTTAAAATGATTCTAATAGCTTTCACTTTAAACAAATAAAGAATAAATTTCTGTCATGTCACATGTTTTCCATCCGCATTGTTCTTAGTGCTGGGTTTCCAGTAAAAGTCAACATTCTGCTCTTTTCTGTTTTTTTTGTGCAACAGTGCATTTTAGTGCATAAAGATCGCTACACTTTTAAAACAACGACATTATATCGATTCCATACAATAAATTTCACGACTGTGAAACGGAAGATGGGTCAAATGTGACAACGTCGAGTACCTACGTTTATATCTATATATGTCTGCTAAGCCTGAACCACCGAAGAGATGACAGATTCCAGTGCACGTGAAACATTTTTAGAAAGAAACGTACGCGCTTATGATCCAGAGAGTTACAATTTATAAAATTTAAAAAATGCTTACTATTTACTTCATAAGTTTAAAACTGTGTAAAGTATCTCGCCACACCTTCTTGCTTATTTATTCCGAAAATATTACTACAACCAATTTTATGAGTTTTCTTTATTTTTAATTTAAACGATGTAACGGCACTGATGAACCATAGATACACTTGATATCACGTCACTGATAAGATCCAATAAATCTGCACTTCACGATGTTTTCCACAGGTTATTCTTTACACGGGTATGCTGTGTGGAAGAGGCAAATAACTATTCCACGTTCTCTAACACTAAACTGGAATGATTTCTCTGTTTCTATTTTGAACTACTAAAGGGATACAAGTAACGACCCTCTGTTATCGCCCCCAGGTTCGCAAATCAGCACCTTTTGGGGCGAATCACGAAGCACCTGAAGTACAACGAAAACAATTGCGGCAACATGAACATTTCGTCATGCAAATTGGTACAGCCCAGCTGAAATCTATGATCCACTTAGGTTAAAATACGCTACACGGATTAATTTAATGGCGAATAGCACGCATGCCGCCGTCCGACTGGATCCTCGCCGTGTTTCTGCTAGGGGGTGTATTACGTAACATTTGTATGCGAGTTATAATGGAAATGTTTGTGGCCGCTTCCTCTTTAGCGAATCGGATATTAGGTTGTCTGTTAGTATATGAGACACTGCGGCGAATGTTTCGTGTTGTTTTCGCCGACCGGGAAGATTAGGTGAACGCTGGTTCTTAATAACGGCGCGCGGCGCGCAGGAAGTGCATGTTTTCTTGTGAATGTGGAAAATTTAGGGAATCTGATATTAAAGTGTGGACGCCGGCATCGAATGGATTCGTTCGATATTGATGTTTTCGCGGTCAAGTGGCCCATTATTCAGAAGTGGGATCAGTTCCGTCAAGAATGATATTTAGATGGTTGTTTCACATTAGGTATTGGCTTATAAGTAAGCGTGCCTTTAACTAGAGTACTTGCGTTTTATTTATTATACGTTTATTTTTCGTCGGATCTTTCTTTTTTTAACATTACATTATCTGCAGAGAAAACGTCGAGAAATCCGACTCAAATGTAAATTTTGGGTCTTGTCCGTGTCTACTGGCCAGTTGTTTGGGAAGGTGTCGAAGATTATTACAATTACCGAAAACTGGTTACCATTTTAATGTAAAATAGTGGTAAGTAACTTAAATGTTTATAAAGCAGAGGAACCATTAAACCTAATCCTGAAGATTAGGAAACTGTCAGATGTGTGATGCACTAAGGACGTTGCTAATTACCTAGAGGAGACTCCAACAAAACCAAAATTAAGGCAAAATAAGTCAGGTTCGCCACAGAGACAGGTGGGTGTCTGCTAATTGTCAATAGATGGCACAGTATCGCGCACATTTATTATTTTAGCAAACACTAAATTTGTTTGGTTTAATCTGCCATTAAACTTTGGGACTATGTGAATTCACTTGTTAGACAATCTTCTAACATGCCTAAATATTTGATGACTTATTTATAGATTACTTAGAAATAATTGCAAAATATTGGTTGTGGAATAAACAGTTCATTTAAAATTTGCCAAAGGTTAAAAAATAGTATTAATTAAAAATATCCTGCCTTCTTAATCAGGTAGCTTGAAAGAGCAGTGATTATATTAAGCTTAGATATTCAGAATTTTGTCCGCGTTCCTAACTTTTACAGGGGTTGTAAAATCTCTGACTAGGGTTTGAAGGTTAACCCTATAGTTTCGGTAATATCAAAGGCGTATTGGACATCGGAATCTCTTTTTGCGCATTTGCTAAATATTTTTTCCGAAGTTGAAATTTTCAAATGTTCCAAAAGGTTTAATTTTTTTTTACCTTTTCTTTCGCAATGTAAGATGTTTTGATGTAAGCCATTCATATAGGAGATCAAATGTTGAAAAACATAAGAAAAATCTACAAATAATTTACTATTTACCATTTGCGATAATGGCAATGCCATTGTCATTTTAATATTGAATGAATACCAGGCTAAAATAATTAGCATTTTAAAATCGTCAAGAAACTTGATATCAAACGAGATCAAGTACGAATTAAGAACGAGCTGCAATCCTATACCTACCTATGGCATACAAAAAATTAACGAAAATTGAATATTTTTGAGACCCGTTGTTTCTTACGTTAATGCTCCATTGTATAGATTATGCAAATCAACCAACAACATTTGAACGTGATCAACTTAGTTCTAATCCAAATAGAGCGTGAAGAATTGCGTAGGTACCCGAACAATGTAAAAGAATCAATATCAATACAGAATAACGCCATTTTTTTGTCCTTTGATGTGCGTAATCTTTCCACTTCGTCCCACTAAATGAGTTTTTTGCAATTCTCTAAAATAAAATAAAAATATCCTTCTAATAAATACAGGAAAACTAATCTATTATATATTTTAAAAATATGCAAGATAAGCTGGCCAAAAACTTTGTGTAGAATTTTGAAGAAAAACTTACTGCAATGAAAAACGAAATTATAATTCTGGATATTTTTTTTGTATTTGGACGAAAACTGACGGAAATGCAACGCATTCTAGAAAATTTTTAATTTACGCAAGAAAAATAAAAGACTGGAGTTCTTAAATACCTGGACTTAATTGTCTTGCCAGGTTTATAAAAATCCTCAATGTTCACATTTTTGTATCTCCGTAAATCTCGAAATTCCTTGTGATGAAAACCTTCCCAGGACCTCAGCGAACAAAACAAAAAAAAAATAGGCGAATCGTGGATTTGTTACGGTTGCGAGTTTACGTATACAAAAAATCCATAGCAAAAGACACTCAGTTATTCTCGAATTTTCAAATTTTCCGGAAAACTCTTTTAATTTTTGTTTCCGTAAAAGCCTTATTTAAGCTATTATAAAATCGGCCTAGTAGTTTCAATGATGCGTTTACCAACGAAAGGATTTAATATTTATTTATATAATTTTTTAGTGATTATTGCTTTGTTCTATGAAATTTGTTTCAAAGCCCCTTAAAGTGAACTTTTTTGAACAAAGCCGGACCGGCCCTGCAGATGATTAGCACATACTTATCATAATTTTTAAAGAAAGGGCCAGCCAGTTGAAAACGAAGCAGTTGTGACACCGTATTAATGGAAGTTATTTACCAAGATAAACAAGTTTTTTTACAAAGTTTTTAGTCGTGCAATGGCTAATTTACCACTCGCAATAAGTAATTTAAATGGATTAATATCGAAAAGCGCAAATGTGCTTTACATTCCACACCATACCAATTTTACTACTACTTATATGTGCAGCATTCAGGACTCGAATTAATGAAGTTCGTTGCATATGAACACACAAGGTCTACTACAAAGTTACACAATAAATCTGCACCTAAGAAGTAAAATAATTAAAATCGGCGACCTTGGCATGCAGCTTAACGAAATGCCTAATATGTTTATTTTTGTTCCAAAATAACCACGAAAAACTGAGTTCCTGACCATCAGCTGTCAACAAGTCGTTGAAAACCTTGTCTAACTTTACCAAAAGGGAAAGTTCAATCGCTACAATTGTTACCTAACCATCCACCGTCAGAAATGTCTCGCTGTTAAGTTTGGATAAAACGTTCTTGAATTTATATTTAATAAAAATCCATTGCACACTAGAATATCGTATAATTCACACAATCTGACAACTTCCGATCGACCAATCAGCGTACAGAATTTGTGCGCTCGTGCTGCCATCGGAGCACCAGCCCAAAGTTGAACAATTATGAATTTATACAACAATTATGTATTAAATAAGCATAAACCTAACCAGTTTTCTCATACAGTTGACATTCTGAAAGTAAGTTTTAAGGACATGTGCTGGAAAAGGATGTAATTTAGAAAATAATTCGAAGTGTGAAATTGCTAGGAAGTGTTCACCATTCATGTAATCATCGGAAGAGTTTAAGAAAGAGAGCTCTCTGTGATTAAAATGGTTAATGATAAATTGCTAAACGAGACCGAAACTTTTCTGCTATATTTTTGAGTATTCGGCGGTGTTGGCGAGATTAAAGTTTGTGCCTGGCTTATTTTTTAATTTATAATGTAGACGGTCTGCAACTTGAACTTAAGCGTTAAAAGGTAGCAGTAATTTGTAACAAAAGCTTTGCTGCTGTCATGCGTTCGCCGGGAGTTAATAATTACTTTAAAAGTTCGCCTATTAACCGTACATTAGCTCAATTCATCATTCGCACAGACAATTTAATCTAGTCTGCAGGCTTTCATCAAATTTTCATTCGCATACCGATTAATCAGCACTTTGGTACGAAGCCAGCTGAGTTTTTCGCGTTCAAAAGCGAAACAGCACCACTTCGCGGTGTGAACCGATTGAAATTCCCCTGTAAAGCGGTAAAGTCCCGACGAATTTTTCTCAACCCCTTAACACGGCTCAATCCCGCGACAGCAACGAATGGGCGGGATAAAGCGGAATGTGACAAAGTTTGCGCTGTTAGCGGGCAYGCAATGMTCGCCCTGCGACTGATGCCATTTATAAACTTAATTACCTGGCATTAGTCGTTAGCAGGTCCCGAATAATCACCGGTGGTTTTGCGCGGGTGACAATTTTTAACGCCAAGACCCCCGCGTCGCAACCGGTGGCGGATATGGAACGACGCTGTCAAATCGTTTAGCATCATAATCCGACCTGTTTAATGTGGAATCCAAAATAACTGCAACTGAAGACAGGAATGAAGCAAGTTAACACTAAGACTAATTCACATACACTAGCATTTTGTCTGGTACTTATATTATTTATTTGACTATTCGGAGTGCCGCAGGAATGTGTATTGGAGCCTGGCATATTTACACTGCCCGTTTATAATTTTTGTGTTGCATTAAATATAAAAACACATGTCTGCATTATTATACAAGCTTTTCAGTCGATATTTTCAATCGAGTTCATTAACTTCAATAAAATTAGCTCTCTTATGAGGGTCACTATTTATAATTCGGAAATATAAAAAAAAACAAATATTTAAGCTACGAATATATTTTAATTGTTTCTCAAAGTACTCGCCACGATGATCGTTGCACTTTTTGCATACGCTTAAACAAATTTTGAAAGCATTTATTCCATTCCCAATAGGGTATCTCCAAAACATGATTTTTGAACGCTTCAACAGCTTCTTCAGGCGATGGAAATCGTTGACCACGCAATCTATTCCTCATGGACGGGAACAAAAAGCAATCATTGCCAAATCAGGGCTGTACGGAGTATGACATATTTAATGTTTTAAGTGCTCACTTCTCTTTGTTGTCTTTTGCGATATGTACTGTCATTGCCTCTCCAACATCCCCCATTCGGCAGCGTTGAGTTTCGTGCAGGATTAATAATAATAACTGATCTTATTGGTTTTTGTGGCCTGCTGTCCGGTAAGATATATAATTTTCTAATATGCTGTATTTATTGTCTATTATTCTGGCTGGTTGTGGATCACATCAGTATATAACACATTTTATCCAAACCTACTTGTTCATTCCACCCTGTACAACGAATATCGTCAAAAATGTCAAACATTGCGATGAGAATGTCAGATGGAATCACATGATTGACAAAAACAAAATCGAAGCCACTGAAATACTTAGATAACAATCTTACCACCGTTGTATTTATGTACGATATCCTTAAGTAACGTAGCTAAAGAATGTAGCTTGCATAAATTAGACATTCTTGTAATTACAACCAAATTAATTTGCATTTCTTGCAACGTTTCTTCGATTTTTTAAAGGAAGTGGATAAGTCCAAATTATAAGGGGCAAATACGTATAATTCCATTTGTTAAACCGCTTATTGCATGTATTAAGAGGAATGAGCCCTTTCTTACACCTAGGATTTTAGCATTGTGTATCACAGTGGCGGCTGGTGACAAATTCTATTGGGTCGGCAGTAAAAACTTTGGTCCACTCTAGTTAGTCAATATTATTTATTTATAAATTAGTAAATAATTTTGTATATACTCGTAGTTGTTGTTGTATATTATTTGCTACTTCTGTAAATTTTCATATCGCCGCAACTTAAAAAGATAGTTCATTTGGTAACAAATAGCCTAATCTGGCAACTAGCTACATAATTTCAACGTTAAGCGTGCACCTGTACTGCACCGGAGAGGAGAAGTCGATATTTGTCGACCCAATCCGAAGATGTATTTGAAAGTCCGGCAGACAGCATTAAGCGATTATATGGGTTTTGGCGCTTACTTATTTTGTTATTTCCTTTTTGTGTGAAATTCTTCAATGATTTCAGATTGACTAAATTTATAACATGTATTTAATTAATTCTGTTAAATGTTTCAAGGTATCTGCTTAAAATTGTTTATTTAAGAGGATAGCTCTTACAATAATCTTGGGAAAATGAAAAATTTCGTAGAACATTCGGGTAGTTTTTCGTGATTTCAGTATTGAACTATATATATAATTGTTGTTCAATGTACATGTCAAAATTAATTTTCGGTTTTCGACGATTATGAATGCCGGGCCTCCTTTATTAACTCCAATAAAAACATATATACGTAAAATTAAATTATGATTATAAAAAAAACTGTAAGCATGTAAAGGGTGTCAATCAGATAATTTGTAATACTCAGTAGAAAACAGAACTATAATTGGTTGATTAAAAAAAAAACTTGAAATAATTGAAATAAATGATGAAGTCCGTTTTAACGTTTTATGCTGTTTGTCGGCCCCAGGCATTGCAGAGTCTCGATTTTCGCCTTAGGATTCAATATGCGCGCAGGGTTGCGTCTTTTTTCAGCTCATAGGAAAACTATGCTATTGCTTCCTTATACGATGCGGTCTGCCGACCCAGCGGTTGGATCACGGGCTTGGATGACAAATACGGCCCAGTTACGGTTGCCGAGTAGCGTAAATTTTTCGGGATCACCAGTAAAAATGTGATTTTGGCTAATTATTAATTTGATGGTAATGTAAAACAATACGCTCCAACTGTTTCAAGATATCTGAACATAATAAAACAAAATATACATAAAAATACGAAAAAAAATAATTTCTTCGATCAAAATTCTGCCGACCCGGACGAGCCGCCACTGGTGTATCAGACTTTAATTGTAGATATTAGAGGATATTGTTAACAGACCATCAGAGACACTCCATGTTGCAATGCACATAGAACTTCTGAAAAAGATGTTTATGCAGCTTATACGGGCTTTGACAGTTTAGATTTCGCAAAGGCCTTTACTTACATGGAAACATGGACCATAAAACGTCGATACGTACACTAGATTTCTATATACTACCGGGAAGAATAAAAAACTGCAAAAGTTTGACACCATCTGCAGTCTAATTCTATTCTATGGTCTGCACTTAAGTCTTTCGATCCATTATGCCCGCTCCGCATCTTATAAGAGTCCTGCCTTCTCAAAGAGAGTGCAGTACCTCTTTCCAAGGTAAGCTATAAAGATCCTCAGTCTCAATAAATTGAGAGCCAAAATCTTCTAAACATTTGCCTCCCAGCGGTCCGCAGTTGGTAAGGAGGTGAACCGAAGTTTCGTCCTCTCCTGAGCAAACCCTCCATGTGCTACTCTCCGCTGCACCCATATTACATGGGTGTTTAATGAGCCGACAGTGTCCCGTAAAGACACCCACCACTAATGGCAGCGTTGAAAGCTATTTGCGTTCCTGAGCAGGCGTAGGTCCAATGATGAAGGTCTTAGTATGCCTCAGTTCCGGCGCGTCTATCCAATGCAAGCAAAACTGACGAGCAAGTTATTATGTACGAGGCATGTTTTTTAAGTAAGTACCGTTTTGCGGTTCCGCCGCCGCAGCGCTACGGTCGGCGTTCCGCGCATGCCCGCTGGTTACCTACATCTCTTGTCTATGCACTGACGCCATTACAGTTTGATTCTTCATTGTATACGTTGTTTACTGAGTGTTTAAGATGCCTCCGACAATCGTGAGTCCCGCCGATTGTGAAGTACGGGCTGTTATACGATTTCTTAGTGCTAAAGGCGTAAAACCGATCGATATTCATCGTGAGATCTGTGAAGTTTACGGACAAAACATTATGAGTGATGGAATGGTAAGGAAATGGGTGAGAGCATTTAAAGATGGCCGCACAAATGTGCATGATGAAGAACGGAGTGGGCGTCCTTCGGTCGTTAATGAAGATTTAGTGCAGAAAGTGAACGAAAAGGTGAGAGAAAACAGACGCTTTACAATTTCATCATTGTGGGACTGCTTCCCTCAATATTCTCGTAGTGTTTTGTATCGCATTGTGACCGAGAACTTGAATTATTGGAAATTGTGTTCACGTTGGGTTCCGAAAATGTTGACGGATTTGCACAAAACCCAACGTTTAGGCAGTGCATTGACTTTCCTTGAGCGGTACCACAATGAAGGTGAAGATTTTTTAGACCAAATTGTTACTGGTGACGAAACATGGGTGGCCTACGTCACACCAGAATCGAAACAACAATCCATGGAATGGCAACATTCATCATCACCCAAAAAAGTGAAGTTTAAGCAAACAATTTCTGCCCGGAAAATCCTGTGCACAGTTTTTTGGGACAGAAAAGGAGTATTGCTAGTGCAGTTTCTGCCTCGTAATGAGACAATCAATGCAGCGTCTTATTGTAAGACATTGAACAATCTGCGTCGTGCAATCCAGAACAAAAGACGTGGCAAGTTGAGTAAGGGTATCGTTTTGCTGCATGACAATGCCCGTCCACATGTGGCTAATCGGACCAAAGATCTCATCAAATCTTTTAAATGGGAAACTCTAGATCATCCTCCATACAGCCCTGATCTGGCGCCCAGCGACTACCATTTGTTCCTGCACTTAAAGAAACACCTGGATGGTCAGCGTCTTCAAGACGATAACGAAGTCGAAACATTTGTGATACAGTGGTTAACAAGTCAGGTGGCAGAATTTTATGAGGAGGGTATTCAAAAACTGGTGCCACGTTATGACAAGTGCCTCAATATTCACGGAAATTATGTAGAAAAGTAGATTAAGGTACAGGCTTTCATGTAAGATAAAATTATTGCGATATCTGTGCACGTCTTTTTTTAATTCCAAAACGGTGCTTACTTAAAAACATGCCTCGTAATCTCATGCTTCAGTCTGCTTTCTGGGATAGCGATGGAATGTTGCGGTCCGAGAAAAAGGTGCAGACTCTGCCTTTTTCGCTAACCTATCGGCCCTTTCATTGTCTTCATGCCCGCGTGAGCAAGCACCCAAATAAAATTAACAGGATTAGGTTGGCCCAACCTTATTAATGTGTTACGAAAATCCAGTAGAAGGCCGGAGCGCACCCTAACACAAGTAAACGCCCGAAATGCTGCCTAGCTATCGGATCAAATGTAGATATGCAATCCGGAGTACCTTCTACCGGGGTTCTCATGAGCACATACTAGAATTGCATAAATTTCCGTTTGGAATACGCTAGAGTACTCTCCTCGGAGATGTACCACATATACTTTCGCGCCTGTGCCTGTACCTGTTTTAAAACCATCTAGATGAGTCTCGTGGTAGAAGCATCATGTTTTCACCATTCAGAAACCACTCCTACTTATCGAAGATATTTATTCTGTACGGTGTATCAACACATATCGTCGAGTTAATCCTATCTCTCGTCATTGAGAGAATAGCTTGATCTCCGTTTGTTACAGAGAGCGCCATTCCGTGCCGTCCTAGTCTGGATTTACAGTTCCAGTTTTGTGCTGGGTGGATCTTTGATCTAGTTCCTCCTACATTTTCAGAAAGCACAAGAACTTTGTCGTCAGTCGCCTGTATCATCCAATTAGTGATGAGCAAAATTGGTCTTAGCCCACGACTCGTTTTGCAAGATCAAGACTGGATATTGCCACCTCGTTTTGCACGTGTTTGTTAGATTTTAACTTAGTAAATAACGTATCTAAAAATTGTTTATGTATGAGTGAACTTTCCAAAATGGGTTATCGCCCATATCTGAACTTAGGGATTCAAAATTCAGCGGCATTGCCAAAAGGTTATGATGGCGATGCATATAAAGACTGAACAGAAGACGATGAGATGATGAAAATCAAACTCTTTAAATCCATGACTCTACAACAGCAATTGTGATCAATTTTTATTGATATACGGAAGAGTCATTAACAAATGTCCTTTTGACATGTGAAGCAACTATATTAAAGCCAGTGCGCAATTGTCAATCGAGATGGAATTCAAGTCACTATATAGTAGCATTGCGATAAAACTAAAACTTGGTTTAATACGCCATTGATCTATTTTAGGAAATACTGAAGTTTCATTTGACTTTAAAGCTTTAGCTTCAACGCTGAAGGAGAAAGATGCGCTACTCTGTCAACAGTTATTATCGCTTTTAATCATCCGCTTGACAAATTGAAGGGAGATGGGACTGACTTTGGGACCAAGCTTATTTTGAGATTCATTACAGGTTGATTAACTGGGTATAGGTAAAACATATTTTAAAATCAATGAATAAGAAATTAAAGAACCGGTGTGCGAAACAACAGCAAAAGCACATAAAGACCTTTGATGTGAAAGAGATGATGATAAATATATTTTAATAAACTAKCCTATTTCAGTATCGTCTCAAGCTGCTAAAAGAGAAATGGAAAAATATTTTTATCAACTGGGAGTTGGGAGCCATTAAAGACATTTTAATTTAATACTAGAGTAGAGAGTTTTGTTTTTTACACCATTAAATTCTAATGAAATGCAGTAAAATATTTTTTATTTTGTATATTGCTTTGTAAAGCAGAGACACTAAGATATCTGCCAAATTCACCTGGTAAAGTTTCGGAGTAGGTTTTTAAAAATCGTTTAATCATTGTTTGCAGTAACTCGCTGAATCACAGTCTCAATTGGAGAATTGCTTATAGTTTTTCAGCATAAAACCTCAACCTAAAAATACTCCAAAGCATTCACACGGTAGTAATAAATTGATAACTACATTTCTGGAGATTAAATAATGGCAAAATTCTTAAGAGATTCTTGTTCTTAATATTCCAGCCCCTTCGAAAATGTTACCAGATTCTTCAATCTCCGAAAGACAAACTAAATCCTCTATCTCCTAGAGGTATTTACAGCATCCCTTGTTCGTTCGTTGCCGTATATATCGGCGAAACATGTTAATTCATTAAAACCACGCTTAATGAACACAAACGCTGCATAAAATTAGGTTTCTTCACCCTATCAACAGTATCCGAATATCAGTATGAAACCGGTCACAATATTCTGTTTGACAATGCGTCAGGTCCTCTTTTTCACAACCCGAAAATTCTGAAAAGCCATAGAAACGTAACCTGAACCGCGAAGATTTCCACTATTTGGTACCCAATCAGCCAACGGCTGTCTCCATATTCACAATCTTTCACCTCTACCGTTTAAGCGTCCACGCCGCGTAACGCCAGGTATATTACTCTATCGTTTTCAATTTCTTTCGTCCTTGGGATATGGTCATCTCGGACGTGTTCCTCGCGTTAGGTTTGTACTATATTCCATATTTTATCCTCATTCATGTCCTCATGATGCCCCTTAGAAGTGCGGACGAAACGTCGACGTTAGACGCGGTCTAACCCAGAAAACCCAGAAAACTTTACTTAAAAATCTATTTATAATAAATACAAAACCAGCCATTTAACCTCGTAAGCTATCGTGACACATCAATTGTATAGTGAAACTGTTATAATAAAGGGAAAGTGTTTTGTATTCCTACAAAGTTGCTAAACTGTATTTTTATTATTTACACAACGTAGTAAATCGAATCGAATCGAGTTACTCGTTGGCGACATTTCGTCTTCCGCAATTTTCTTTCTTTTTTTCGATGATGCACTTTCAATTTCGCGCGAACGGTAAAAGCGTCATTTTTCAGCGCGCGGCCCTCCGTGCTAGCAACCGTCCGCGTTTTTTCCTTAAAAGTATCATAAATATGATTTACACTCTCACGTATGGAGCGTTGGCAACTTATTAGCTACTGAAAAATCGGGCGGGTCGTTTTTCTCTGGCACCCCGTGTGCTCGAATCGAAGCCAGATGGCGTAGAGTGCCATGTAATATGCATGATTACTTTCTACAGACCCGTCAGCGGGCCATATGCGCACAAGTGTCCTATAAGTCAGCCTCGAATGCTCCCCAGGATTGTGATGCATGAGAAAAATGAAAATCGCTCCCGGTTTTTGGGAAAGCGCTTTTGTATAAATAGGACAATGAATAATTTTGGATCATCCTCTTGGGGTGTCGGCGAGTTTTAATAACGAGAAAGCCTTTGCGGGGCGTGATGATAAATTATAGGCGATGTAGATGAAAATAAAGACAAATAAAATATTTTAAAACAGCTTGTTCCTCCAAATAGTGTAGGATTTTATTGTACCGCGCTGTACTGACTAGCACCACTGTACTCATAGAAAAAAATTGTAGGTATATGTTAAAATGGTCTGTTGGTTTCCTTGTTTTTGAAAATAACATTGTCAATAGTTACAGCGGTGTAGAAGCTAAAATCTCTAGAAATGCTGATATTTAATATCGCTATAGAAAATGCTACATCTATATAACGCATCGTCTAAATTGCTTGTTAGAATAGTTTTTATCTGACAAGTATGAATCATTTCTCAGTCATCAGTTCTTAGCTCAATTTGGCACAGGTCAAATGTTTCAATTTTAATTTTACTTGTTTCAATATTACGTTGTCAAACAAAATTTGTGTTAAGTATTTTAACTAGTCCATTAATTTTTAACACAATATCTCTATCAACATATAGTTTGGGAACTAATACTTCATTTTCAACCACTACTTATTTTTATAGCTTCCGGGAATTTATGCTTCTCCTTTGCATTGATGTGTCCTAAATTAATTGTTTTGGACCAGGTCATGTAGTATTTGTATTTTGTTATTAAAGCACGACCCAAGATTTCGTTTTATAACTTGAAAACTACCTAATAGGGTACATTTATTATTCATAATAACACATGTTTCAGTTGTGTGTCACTTCTTACAACTTTTCGTTTAGTAGTGTGTGTATTTATGGGTAATTAATTAAATGAATCGGTCATTTCCGTATCTAACAATACAAAATTTAATAATGTCAAATCCAATGTGTATATCTTGGCTGGCATATGCTTTCCAGACGTGTGATTGCAACATCATACGCTGCGCAGTTTTCCGATCGTAATCTTCCGTTATAATGTACGGGTACTTGACATTTGACTAGTACGATGAATTTTCGTAATACTCGTTATGGTAATTATTTCGATTTTCACGATAACTATTTCTAAAGTTTTTTTATAGTACTTATTGTTACCAGGAATGTAGGTATGTATATATGTGATCTATTTTGTTATTGTACAATTTTTTGTTGCCTATTGTGACTACTGTATTTCGTTTGTATTGGACGGAGGTCCACGCTCTTTTGTTTCTATTTTTTCTATACTGATAGGGGCCTAGGTTGATACTAGTAAATTTTAACAAGATTCCGGCACCTATAATGTGAAAAGTAGCAACTTTCGTTATTAATTGAGCCTTATCGTTATTTGCATTTTTTTGTTAAAGTTTGTACTGTACCGGTAACTGTTTATATACATGCTTTAATTTAAGGAAATGACATCTGCATATTGATAAATTGATAGACGAGTTTAATTAAAAACTACTTTATTTGTTTCCTTTCAATTGAAGAGAGTCCAAAGAAATGCATGTTTTTGTATATTTGTGTCAAATTCAAGTGGAACCAATTTGCTGGTAAGATCAAAGACTACCAGTGCTGATACTGATATTGTAGCCTTTTTAATTCCAATTGGTTGGTCAAAACTCAGTAGGTATAGATATTTATGTACAGATCTGTAAATTGCAGAATTTCTCCTCTGTTGATTTAATACTTATGCCAGCTTCCTGCTTTCTAGCAAGTTAATTTCATTTTTCTTCTTTCAGGGTCAATTTTATACCTTTATCATCTTTTAAATTATAATCGTACATTGAACGTAACTGATCTGCCATTTACAGTTCTGTTCAAAAGCTTTTTCAGTGAGCTAAAATGTCGAGCAAAGAGTTTATTAAATACAATAAAAATCCTATGACTACGTTACACAAATATCTAACATTGCAGATGTGTTTTTTTACACAGTTCGTTACTTATCAATGGAATAGATCAACATTTCCGCTATCGTTGTGAGTTGACTAAGTCAGCTTCCGTGATGACGTTATCAATTTCGTACTGTCTACGCATTTAATATCGAATTCTTTGTACAAAATGTATTTTAACATTGTCTGCTCAAATTTTGAGTTTTCAGCAAAAATGCTGGAATTTGCGTAGCCTGTGGTTGATCACATGCAGAATTTATAACTACATAAGCGTACACTGAAAGAAGCTATAGGACAAACGTAATGATGCAGGGAGGCATTTGTTTCCACGCCCCAAAAATGTACTTACAACAAAAAAGAATGAGCAAAAGTGTTAAGTACGTTAAATTAGGATGAAGAGCAGTTAGGGATATGGGAGAGAAACATGATGGTTTGGGATAAAAATGATCTGTGAATTACTATAAGAGGTGAGAGGAGAAGAAAGGTTTACTGTATAAACGCAATGATAATACGGTTGATAGGTCATGTTTTGAGTGCAAGGGAGCCAACACCATAATGAAATCAAAGTCGAAAACAAGAATACAAAGAAAAAGGTTCAAAACATGATGGCAAGAAGAAGCAGAAGAGAATTTATGGAAAATGTAAGTAGGACGATGGATTGAAATAGCGGCAGACAGGAAGGAATGGGGATTAGTTATTATTATACATGGTGATTCACTAAGTGCGAATTGGTCTGTAATAATCATCTAAATTCAAATTGACAAAATAGTTTAAATGAAACTTATCTAGAATTAAGTGCTTCACAAATTGAAAATATTTACAAAGACAGCGGGCTTCCGGTTATAACAAAACTGGACACCATTTTCATTATTTTGAACGGGACTATCTGTTTACTATAGCATTATTGCATTTTTCGTAAAAAATAAGTGTTAGTTCATTTATATAAGTTATGCCCCAGTCGCACCGTTCGCTAATTAAAACAATTATTTTCTAAATAAGAGTGAATAATTAATTTCTCTTTTGGAAGCAGACGGAAGTCCACTAGATACATATTTCTGCATGCGATTCTCGTACAGCAAAACAAATTCAAGGCTCATTTACCAACTTGACGGTTAGAAATCCCCATAATTTCCAAATATATATCCGTAAAGGTTGCAACAACTTTGATGGGGTCAAGTTTGCAAAAAAACAATGACGTCGGTCAACTTCTAACCGAATCTAACCATACATGCTTCCAGTCTGTATGACCAGTGAGTTGAACAGTTTGAAAGTTCGGAATGAATTGTATGTTTTCGATATGTAATAAAAAAGAAAGCATAGCATCGATGACCGATTCGTAAGATTTGTGTAACACTACGAAATGTGTTTCATAGTGTGAAATTTCAGCTTATCGGACGCGGACCKGAACAGATACCGACGATTTGATTTTATCAGAAGGAGTTTTTAATTCTGCATCTAATTGCGCAATTAAAAACATGACACCCTATTAAAAAATTAATTATTCTTGTTTGAATTATCAAACATTGGGATTCATAAAATGTATTTAAATTAAGACGTTTTCTACAGTTTCTGCAAATGGTTGCTTATTATTTCCGGAAATGAATAATGAAATCCGTAGGTACCCTTCTAATCATCTTTGTTTCGAAGATATTAAAAAAAACGCAGCACCTTGTTGATGTCAAAATTAAAGAAAAAGTAAAATAATTTGCGACTGAGATCTAATATGATAATTATTAAACTACCATTTATTTCTCACGACAGGTCAAACAGTATACAGGGTGTTCCAATTAAAATAACGAAGTTGGTGTCATCTTCCGGTATAACTGGAAATCCATCATCTTTGTAAATATTTTTGATTTGTTAAGCATTTAGTTCCGGGTACCAGAACTTAAACGCTTATTATAGATATCGATTCACATTTTGTGAATCACCCTGTATAGTATTTCGATGCTAGAATTATTAATAGTCGATAAAATGTGTTCGATGTTGCTAACTTAATTTTCGGTCGGTTATTTCAAAAGATACAGGAGTTAGTTACTAAAGTTAGTTACTAAAGTTGTAAGGCTTTTAAAGATCTACATATCAGTAATAAATTGGAATATATAGGTTCATTCAAAACGTTGTGGATAATAAAAGTTATATATTTTTTAAATTGAGTACCCCGTATATTATTACTTTTTTTGATTTTTTTATTAATCACACGTTATGCCTAAATTAATTAGTTTTCTAGATACCGGTGTTTCAAATAATAACAAATAACAAGGAGATATTCGAATGTATAGGAGGGTGTGCCACGATGAGACAATTTTGTTAGACAGGGCCACACTGAGGCGATATTTCATGGCAGCCCAAATTTGCTTCTCTTAGTGATCCAAAATAAAAAAAATGTCTCATTGTCTTGTTATCCGTTATTAATTGAAACGCCGATACCTATAGGAAACTAATAAATTTAGGCATATGGTTAATACAAAATGTTTCAAATTTTCAGGACGATCAAAATAAGTAATAATATACAGGATGTTCTATTAAAATATATATATATATATATATATATATATATATATATAACTTTTATTCTCCACAAATTTTTGGGTATACCTTTATATTCCAATTTATCACAGATATGTATATTATTAAAAGCCTCACAACTTCCATATAAAACACTTTTTCCTATATTCTGTACCTTTTGAAGTAATCGAGCATTCTGGTATTTTCTCCAGCTCTGTATTAAACAAACATTATTAACCACCACATCGTCACAATTCGTATCAAGATTTCTCAGTGAAGGCAAGTTCAATTATGTGTCGTAAATTCCACATGTGACATCTGGTAAAGAATTTGCTTTATCAATCAGAGAACGGAAATGTCCAGACAGTCCTAACTACATGAAACTCAAAGGCCACGTGCCGACCACCCCAGCTTCCCCGTGAAGCCCTTTGAAAAAATGCGCTGCCCTCTAATTTACCAGAGCCAGCTGCGCGAGACCTTAGAAAAATATCGGGTGACAGGTAATTATTCCCGATGATTATTAGGGGTTGTCGTGCGCCATTTAGCGTATCCAAAGCGTGAGATGCGTTATAAAATTTTGGCGTACGAAAAATCTGGCTCGCCGCACCGGGGCATATTTCCAAGGAACACTTTACATGTCAAAAGCAGAGCGTATTTTAAATTCAAAACGTTTGTATACACACGTACGCTATTCTTGGCTCGGCATAAAGGGTGCTAGAGCTCGCCGCACAAGTTTGAATAAATATTACGCGAACAGAAAGCGATTTGGAATATGGATGGCCGTTAAGATTTGTACTTGGTTAAAAAACGCTGGCCCCCCGCATGGTTAATGCCAGTGGCGGGTCGCAGAGTTGGTCTTTGAAAATAATAGGTGTGTTCACGAAAATGTTCTCACATTGGTTGTAGAAACCTTCTGGCGCCAACGAAACAAACAAATTCAAATAGGTGTTAAATTATTCTATTACAAAAGTTTGCGTATCAAGCAGAGGCTGAAGAACACCCCCTCGCAACGAGGCTAGGCATGTACAAGTTTGTAGGATTTCATAAGTAATCCGTGCTAGAAACATAAAATTATTCTTTTTTAAGAACTTAAAACATGCAACGTTACTTTCTAGTTTATCGAATGGAACGACAAGGTTCATCCGATTTTTATACTTATCCTACTTTGGTTTTCTACATCACACACTAGCCTCATCGCAGAGTATCGTTTTAAGCTTCTCTCTTTAGAACAAATTCTGTGCTATTTCTTTATGTGATCCTCTTTCTGCGGTCTTGTTTAACATTGTGTTGGAAAGGATAATAAGAGATAACAACATTAATACAGAGGGGCTCATAACAAAGAAATCACACCAGTGCATAGCTTATGCTGATGATGTGGCGCTGCTGGCACGAACAAAAGAAGAACTTAAAAGCATAGTAGGAAAGCTGGGCAGAGTGGCAGCAGAGTATGGGCTCTCAATAAACGAAGGAAAAACGAAATACATGATCACCAGGAAGACTATGAAGAAGGAGCAGGAACTAAAAGTAAAAATAGAACAAGCGTACATATTCGAAAGAGCACAGAACTTTAGCTACCTGGGATCAGAAATTGCGGCAGATTGTGAGCAAAAAGGAGAGATAGAAAGGAGAATAAATGCAGGGAATAGAAGCCTAAATGCCCTACACAACTTATTTCGAGATAGAACGTTACTCGGAAAACAAAGGAGAAGATATACACTACAATAGTACGTCCAGTAGTGACATATGAATGTGAAACATGAATACTAATAGAGGAGGATCAGAATAGGTTGGCTATATGGGAAAGAAAAGTGCTAAGGAAAAKAGATGGGGGTGTAAAAGAAAACGAAAAATACAGAAGAAGGACTAATCAAGAGTTGTATGAATTGTTTGCTAGCCCTACTATCATCCAATATATGAGGGCACAACGAATAAGGTGGCTGGGTCATGTGTACAGAATGGGTCCTGGAAGAGTACCAAAAAAGCTTCTAGAGGAAAAAACAATAACAAGGAAACAACGTGGAAGGCCAAAGAGAAAATGGATAGAGTGTGTAATGGAGGATGTCCAAAGACTGGGAATTACGAATTGGAAGACAAAGGCAGGAAACAGAAAGGAATGGAAACAGATAGTAGGACAAGCCATGGGCCTGCAAGGCCTGAAGAGCTGATTTATATATATAATAAGCTATTAAAAATAACGCTCAAAACATTCTGAACAGCCCTATTGCTTGAAATAAGCACCCTCTAATGCGTACTTGTGACGTAGGTGTAATTACTAACAAATAATTTTTGACATAGCAACGTCACCACTCCACAATCCACTACTTATGGCAGAAACGGACCAGAAACTAAATCGTTATGTATTATTATTAAGAAGTATGAATTTAGTATAGTTTCTTTCAATTTGGATGGTCGGCAGTTCTGCAATACCGAAAATCCACTACTCTTTCACTTGTAAATGACACTGAATTTAACCTCAAAAAATGCGGTTTTTAGTAATTTAGGAAATTAAATGTGTTGAGGAGTAAGTAACGAATTTGTGCAATATTGCATGAATTGTTTTGTCAATTATTTTATACTTGTGATTATCGCCTTTTTAATAAAATATTTTCTCATGGATATTTGCGGTAATAAAAAAACATGGTCTCGTCTGGTTACTGCTAGGTGCTAACAGTGAAAATGTGACAATTATATAAACTTTTAGGGCATTATCCAAAGGAGCTATTATCCGGTTTTCTTAATATTGTTTTTAATTACCTTGTATATATGAGATTTATCCAGAAAGATACGCAAATATAAATTAAAGCTGACGAGTTCTAAAGATTTTTCGAAAAGCTATTTATTGAATCCTTAACGAACTTATGCCTTTCTTTACTTTAGCACTGTACACGAAGGGGTGCTGATAATTTGTCGGCCTAAAACAAAAAGCCTTAGAATATTTAAATGAAACTTTTTTCTTATTACTCAACATATATAGACAGCGATAATTTGGTGTCTTAAGCCTTTCAGAAAAAAAAATATTCTGCCTGGTCTGTAATTTTTGGACCCGAAGTATTTTTGGTCTGGCAAAGCCAGAGTACTTCAAACCCATTGACGTTGTTTTGTCCCAATATCTTAAAATGAACCAGAAGCTCTATACATCAAGTACACAGTGAACGCGAACTTTCAATACGCGGTCGCTTTTGATCCTTCAGGCACTTTGGAATCCATTTCGTAAAAAAAATTTCATACCCAAATCTACAATAAACCATGCGATGAACTCGTACATATGAAACGTCCAATGTCCCAGTTATACTACCTGACTGCGAAAGTGACGTCTCTGCTTAAAGCCACAATACTTCATTACATTTTAAGAAAAAATGGCAGATTTAGTTGTTTTTTGCGATGCTTTGTAAGTTAAAAAAGACTGAATTTGTACGCGAAACTGTACGTACGTTTATGGAGTAATAATAAACATCGCGGCACTATTTATAGGTGCTATCAGGTTGAGATAGGTCAATGCACAAGATTATTATTCAGTTATAACCTATACACAGTTAAGTGCGAGTCCCCGCGATGCGTCAAATGCAATAATGGACAATAATGCACTACATTTTGAAAATATTTTGTGATTAATGAACAAACGTGTTTTTTATGTTTGTCCGTGCGCTGGAACTTCGCTCTTTTTACTTCGGTAAGTTTTTTACCTTAATGACTGTGTTCGTTTCGGAAGTCTGTGACCCTGAATGGGGTCCGGATGTTGGGAGGTTTTAATTTCTAAACAAAATGGAATATGCTATCCATATATTGTTTTCATCCTTACCACGTAACCCTTTTAGGTATAGGGACATTATGATAGCTCAATAATCGAATTTATCAAATTTGTTAATTTTATTCCTTTTGGCTAACATGCTGTTAAAAAAAGATATTATAGCTTCAAGTCAAACATTATTGCTGTGGAAAGGGGAAACGGACAAACTATTCATTAGTACTCCCTGGTATGTACTAATGTAGTTTTTCATTATTATTATTATTATTATTATTATTATTATTATTATCATGTATTGCGCGATGTTATGTAATGTAATTCTCCCTCTTATAGCTCCGATTTTTTTTACTTATGTATTATTTTTGTTTCAGGTAAGCATTCGAAAGTGTCATATAGAAGCATAGCAGGGTAAGATCTTTAGAAATATTGCATTGTAGAGCTGTAAAGATCGTCTAATAGCTATTACCGTTATGTAGATTTGTATAAGAAGGATTAGTGTGTGAGCAAACCGACAACCGTTCTCGTAGCAGAATCCATAATTGTATTTCCCTTATCAGACGTACCGACAAAAAATAGCCCTTATTTATTCGCATCCTAACCAAACCGAATGGACTATATCTGTCGCAGGCTTTAATCCCCCGCAACCCTTTGTGATGTATGACTCTTTTTTTGCCGGGGATATTTTTAATTTAATTTAATCTGGCCTGCAGCTCGTCTCTGTGGATGCAAGTCCCACGTATTGAAAACGAAACACAGTCGAAAACGGGAAAGGCAATATCGCGAGTCGTCGGGTCTCTGTCGTTCGTGCGACGAGAAAGAGGGAAAGTCGGTCCACGTGTGGAATTCCAAAGGCCTGTGGGAAAAACAAACCCGGCAGGAACACCGGGGAATACCTAAACAGGGAAATATCCGAGTGTGGGCTGGGGCTTTTTTAACCAAATACAAATCTTGCCCAGATTGCGGTATATTTATTTTCAAAAACAGGGGCCGGGCACCAGCCAAAATAGAAAAACATTGTTCAAGCAACTTATTTAAGACTAAACTTCATTTTTGATCAATACAAGAAACATACTAACACAACGTAACAATTATGACATTTAGACTAAAATACGAGGGCTGGCCTCCTTCCTTTCTAAAAAACTGACATTGTCAAATTATAAATAACAGTGGGCTAAGAGATGAACTCATTGCTAAACCTGAATTTTGTATGATATATTTATTATTGAAACAGAAAAAAATTTGATTCAAGACAGATTCTGTTAAAGAAGCCAAATTATTTTTGTGTAACACATAAGTTACAATTTAACAGCAGATCATTTAATATTTCAAGACACTCTTTTGGAGGTATTGAAGGAAATAAATTATGGACATCGAAAGAAACAAGGAAAAAGTTCTTGGGAATTTCGAAATTCTTAAGTTTGTTGGTCAAGTCAATTGAATGTTTAATAGCAAAAGAATTTTCGAAATGTAAAACTTCACGAAGGGTCAAATTTAGCCATTTAGCTAATTTACAACATGGAGTTTTTATGTAAGAAACAACAGGTCTGATAGGACAGTTATCTTTGTGTATTTTAGGAAGTCAATAAAGCCTTGGTGTTAATGGATTCATAGACGACAATTTGGACTTAGTGCAGTTAAATAATATTAATGTTGGTTCAACTTTGTGTAAAAGTTCTTTTAATTTGTTGTTAAATTTAATAGTATTATCAGTATCAACCGTCCTAAAATTTTTACTGTCCAAGAAGTTAAAAACTTTATTTAAATAATCGTTCTTATCTAAAATAACTAAACAATTACATTTGTCTGCTTTAGAAAACACCAAATTTTCATTTATTCTCTTAGATCTATACTTTTAAGTAAATTGATTGAGTCAAAAGGCAAATAATCTTTTTTGGTTTCTGAGAAAATGTTTTTAATAGATTTTTGCAATAACGAAATTGTATTTGGAATCAAGGGCCTTCTAATTTCTAAGTTTAAATTATCTAAAATTGCTTCACAGTCTACTGCCTGCAAATGAATGTCTTTAATATCAATTTTCTTGCGTGGAATAAATCTTAAACCTTGATTTAGAAATTCTAGACCGCGCTGTTTATCTGCAAAACTAGCACTTGATAAATTTAGGGTTCTATTAAGAAAATTAAACGGTCGAAACGGTTTGAGTGATACAGAGTGAATTTTGAATATTGGTTTCTGAATATAGTTTAACAAATCTTTATGAACTCCATCATTATACGTTTGGTAAGTTGTTATCAGTGTCTGAAATTCTAGCCCTGGAATTATGGTAAAAACCAAAAGTATTAAAATTAAAGTGTTTCTGGCGAAAACGAAGATTTTTTAGCTTACCTTTAAACTTGAAATGAAGATCGCTTGATCTATATGACATAATATCTCTCAACTTATAATCTAAGCAAGAGAATTCAATATAACTACGCAAAGAAGACAATTTAAAATACAAAAATTTTATATACATGTTAATTAAATTAAGATCCTTGTAGTGGGTCTTCACTTCTGTCTTCAGCGATATTCGTTGAGCTGCTTTTAAAGCTGCTTAAGCTGCTGTGCTGTTGGAAGACGACGAAAACAGGTACAAGATCTTGTTTAATGCAAGCTTGGATGAACCATATCTTAAGCAGAAGTTTCTTGCGTTTMCATAATAAGTTTAAGTAATTCTTGACCAGTACAGCTTCGTTAAACAATGTAAACTGGTCCATTTTCCTCTAAGTGGATATATGGGTAATGTTGACTTCTACAATAAATCTCCCCGAAGTCTATAAATTCCACTATATTTATTATAAATTCTATCGTATTCTTTTTTACACAATGAGGCACTGATGATGGCTAATTATAGCTGAAAGCGCTTTKCCTATTCATTAAATATACTGGATTTTATAGACTTTGGGAAGATTTATTGTAGAAGTAAACATCTTTCCTTTCTGTTGAGTTTAGTAAACTCGTTTTTAATGGAATACTTATATTTTTTCAAAATACTCTCCTTTACAGTCTATACATTTCTGCATGCGTTTGAACCATCAACTAAAAATTTTTTCCAGTCTTCTGGAGTTAGGTCATTTACCTCAGTTTTAAACGCGTCGACAGCTTCTTCTTCTGTTGTAAAACGGAAAGCACGCAATTTATCCTTCACCTTAAGGAACAGAAAGGAATTCATTAGGTGTCAGATTAGCCCTATACGGCGAGTGGCCCAATAATTCAATATTATGGGCAGTTCAATATTCGTTTGTCCTAGCCGCTGTATGAGCTCGACAATTGTCATGATGAAGGATGATTCTTCCTTTTGATCGGTTTTCTCTAACAGCCTGAAGTACTTGTGGCAAGCAAACAGTAGTATGCCATTCGGAATTAACCATACTACGAGCTTCTAAAGCTACGGCTGACACATTGCCAGTAATTCCAAAACCGAAGGAATCATCTTTTTGTTTCCAGTTTTTCCACGAATCACTTTTGTGGAAGCTTTCTAATTTTCGAACACCCAAACAGCCGATTGTTGTTTCTTTTCGGGATCATAGCAGTAGATCTAGCATTCGTCACCTGCAATGACGTTGTACGCTAAATAGGATGCACCATTTTTGAAGCCATCCAGGGTAGATCAGCAGCTATGTAAACGGGCTGTTTTTGAGCTGCAGTTAAATTGCAGAATAGGGATGTTGACTATTTTTGGTAAAGTGTTCTAAATTGTGCGTAAGTACCCTATATAGCCTTGAATACTAATTATTATTTGTTAAAACCATTTAAAAGCTTTAAAAATCATGTCTTTAAGTTCCGTTTCAAATTTCGCTTCAAAACGCCAATACCTTGTCACCGTGACAGCTGTGACGTCACCTGTTCTCAAACACGGTTAAACTAATAAAGCAATTTAAAGTTTTTTCGCATTTATTGCAGTACAATATGAATTCTAAGTTTTATAAGTGTTGTGCGGTGTTTCAATATGCATCTATTATAATCAGAACACCTAACAAGCTATTTCTTCATATTCCACATTCGGCAAATAGCAGGAAAATGTGGCTCCAGCTTGCCCGCAGGGRTCCGGCGCTTGTAGCGACGCAATCAAAAATTTATTATTACTGTAATTAATAATTTAATTACAGAACTAACAAATATTGGTATATTACTTACATGGAGGTCTTCACATTTCTGAATTTAGTAGAACAGAAGTTACTTATATGTTGCGAAGAAAGTGGCCACTGTAAAACAGTCAATTTTCGGCAAATTTTGAACTACTTGCCTTATAAATCCACTTTCCATGATATAAAAGCACCTTTCAAACTTTTTCAAAGCGAACCACGAAGAAATTATTGATAATTACAAAATTATTTTTATTCAAACAATGAAGCCTAATGACAGCGTAAACGATGTATTGTAGAGATGTGTCAGTCCGTTCGGACCCGTTCCACGGATCCGGATCAGCAAGTGGAGCCGTTGGATCCGCATCCACCCGCTGAATCGGTCCGGCTCCGGATCCAAATGGAAACATTTTAACCTGCTGGTTTTTGTCAACGGCGAAGCCAAGCCATCTGTCCGTGTCCGCGATGTGAACCACGTATACTGGAACCGACTGACTCCGACTTTGAGCAGTGAGCTTTACTAGCGTGGTTTATTTTATTCGATTGTCTCTTTCGAATGAATACTTATAATCTTTTMAAAGTGTTTAATTTTCAAATAAAAATGTAACTTGCGTAAAAATGTTTCGTTTTGTATAGGCACAAGCATTAAATCTTTTTACACTTTTTTCTGTTTACATACCTACATATTAAAAAATCGGATTCAAAATTTACAATGCACTGAACTGCTATGAAATTTAAAAAAATGTTTTTTGATAAATATGCCTATTTGGCATTTCATTTCAACTCAGATTCATCTAAACTGGGGACTTATTATAGTTGTGTGTAATATGATTAATGTAAAGCAATGTGAACAAATGAAATTGCACTTGGATGCAGTCATAAAGTATTGAATGCATAATACTAAAGCCCAACTAAGTCTACGCCTTTCGGATCCACTGCACTGGTTCCACTGAAGAAACGGCGCCGAACATGTAATTTGTTACACATTCACTTCGTTCACTTTGTGTCGGACTTACTGGAACGGGTCCGGTCCGCAAGTTGCTTGGATCCGGTGGAATCGGATCCGTCTGCGGATCCCGGACTGCCCAACTCTAATGTATAGCAACAAGTGACGTCATGTACTCTTATTGGTGTTCGTTGTCACATGACTTGAGGGTGATTTAATTACATTTTATTTGTAAAATATTAATAAAGTTAGGTAAAAATAAAGAAAAATATTGTGATTTTCAGTATTAACATTATAGAAACTACCACTTTACATTCAAATGATGTCTTTATTTGAATACAGTCAACATCCCTATTGTGCTGATTGCTTTCTCACCAATCCCAAGAGCTGCCTGAATTGTTCGTAGCGTAACATGCCCATCTTCTTCAACCATACGCCGAACCAGAGCGACCTATTCTTCAGTAACAGCTGTTTTTGTCTTCGAAATTCGTCTTTTAGGTGAAGCCGATCTCGATGAAATTCGTTGTGCCAACGTTTTATTGTAGCTAACGAACACGACTCATAACCTAGCAGGTGCTTCATTTCGTTGAAACATCCTTGGCAGCTTAACCCACGCTTGAAATTGTAAAAAAATATTGCACGATATTGCTCTTTATTGAATTCCATAATTTTTGCTGCAGTTATGCAGTTAATTTGATTAAACTTCAATACTAATAAAACGATATAGGATATTTTTGAATTTTGAATTATGAAACACAAGGTTAAAATGTCGCATTCATAGATAAGAGAGTTAGTTGTTAGAGATACACGGCTAACAGCGCCTTTCGCGACTGGTCACTCAACTAAAAACAAAAGCGTGCGGAATTTGAGTACCACTTACTGTTATCATTTTTCTTGCATTTTAAAGCAATAAAAGACCAATTTGTTAGACAACTTTATTACTGAAAAAGAAACCTGGCTGACAAACATGCCACAGTTGGTAAACGAGCCATAGGTTCAACAGTTTACATTCCTTCCACGTGTTCTTCACACCCTGGTACAACCTGCCGGCTAGGAAAGGCGTCGACTTTCAAATTTGTCCGGTTGCTGTGGGTCGCAAAGGTCTGTTCTTCGCTAAAGTGCCGTTCACAAATTCTCTTACTTCTTCTTAATACAGCTAAATCCATGTTGGTAACGTCATGTCCTTTGATACGCTCCAACTATCTCCTGGCCCCCTGTGAACGTTAAAAACTTTAGCATTGTTCTTATTGTTCTTAATAAATGAAGTTGAAGGTAATACTTCTTCATTATTTGGAAATCTATGGAATGTAATTTCTTCTTCACCCTCCGTTCGTCGTCTACAACCAGGAACAATACATATCCATAATTGATGATTTTATGTACAATAACAGGTTTGATTTAATATAAATTATATCAGTACTTATCACTGTATACTGTACTTAACTGTACACCAACACCACAACGGCTGTAAGTCGCACAATTGCCGTCAAAATTTGACAGACTACAGCAAAAAAAGCGCCAACTATTTGACACCAGTCGAAAAACGACAGCAACACTATTCGCGACTGGTCACTAAACTACTACACAGAGTTGCCAGGGTTTGGTCGCATTATAATATATGTCAAAATATCACAGCCTGCCAGTGAGGTTCAACAGAAAGAGATCAGTCCTGGTTTAAAAGACAAGCTTCTCTGAGAGGCTAAGATTTACCTATGTATCTGCAAAGGATATACATAAAATAATTGTGAGTATCAAAACTCAGACATTAAGTTCATTAAGTTATGTTTCCCTCCAATGATACCAGTGCTTACACACATACTTAATGTATGCCTAAAGAGTTCTGTATTTCGTGAGGAATGGAACGAAGGCCTCGAAAAACCTATCTTTAAGAAGGAAAACTTACCCGAAGTTGCAGATTTTAGAACTACTACAATCCTACCCTCATTATCAAAACTTACTGAGCGAATCATGCAGGCTCAGCTTTGAAATACTTACCCTATCATTCTTTATATGCTGTAATTAACATAAGATCAGTCAAAATGAACCAGTGCTTCATATTTGCCGGAGAAGTGTAATTTTGCATTCTAAGTGACTGAAAGAGTGTGCTAGAGGGGCTGTAATGTAGGAGATGGGGTATTGAATAATTTTTTTGTTATTCTCGTAGTTATCATCATTTTTCACATATACAGATACGTAATTTCTTCGAAATGGCACTAAACATATTATCTCGGTAGAGGTGGCACCTGAACTGTGTACTGAAATTGGGTTACAATTAAACAAAAAATTCCGAAAACCAATAAAATATGAAAAAGATGGTCGCACATAAGTCTATTACAGTTTTCTATTTATGGAAGAGTACACGATTGCCCGTTTGCGTTTTGATATTCGCTCCACAAAAGAGCGCGAAGTAAATTTAGCAACATGAAAAATTCCTCACGTTAAGTGCACGAACGCTCGTGATGAACGTTCTCAGATTTTCTATTATTGAAAAGCCCATTACCCCAGCTTGTTGATCTTGAGCGCGCGGTCAGCACATTTTACGCTCGTTTTTTCTAAAAAGCACGCAGAGCGCCACGCTTCCTCAAATATTTAGACAGCCATTGTTCGGCAAACAGGGGCGGCTAAAAACTTATAAAACTGATTCAACACCTTTCCACCCTGCGTAGCCTGATGTGTCAGCAGATTGTCTGATGACCCAGCAAACAATGTGATCCGAAGGAAAAGAATGGGGAATATAAAATCAAGAAACAAAGGGCTGTAACTGGTTTGCCTACAGATAATAACAAGCCATCAAAATCAAGCTCTCAATTATTTATACTTGTCTAGTTAAAAATGTAACGTCATATTTCATTCTGCATGTGATTTTGCTCCTTTCACCGTGAAAATCTTGTCACCTAACAGCCTTGCACTAGTAATCGATATTATGAGATGGATTATTTCTGGTATTCCTGGTATTCAGTAATCCTGTCTTCGTTGCCCTTCTAATTTTCTGGTTTAATTTTACTTCCACATCCAACGGATGGGAAGTATTGTATCGCGAAAAAACTTTTCAAAAATTTGTATTTGCTCATTCGCTTTAAAATGGTCGAAAACGCAAAAAAAAAATTGAGCAAAAAAATTTCTTATGTGTGTCTGTGGTTTTGTTTGTATACACGATAACTTTCGAAAGACTTAATATATGAACTTGAAATTCGGCAAACGTATAAATCTCAACTACCCAAAGCAACCTATTGTTTGTGGGGTAAGTAGGATATCGGGAAGKGGGCGAAATTGGGGGGTAACTACCCTTTTTAAAAATTTTAATTTTTTTCGTTTTAGTATGTGATTAGTAGTATAACTGCGAATATTATTTGCTCTTATAAATTTTCGGTGCAGCAAACTGTTTAGAAGATATTACCAAGAAAGCGTCACTTAAACAAAACGGTTTTTCCTAAATATCTCCAAATATATTTAATATATTAAAAAATGAAAAAGCCATCAGACAGGAAATAAAATTTCTCACAAAAATTGCCTTAGAAAATTTATTCAAAGTTTTGACATTTTCGAAATATTTGCCAAAAAACCTATTCTGGTCCCTGCTCGTACGATTTGTTTTAAATTTTGGTATTATATAGAAAATCAAATTTCTGATCAGAAAGTACTCTTGTAATTTTTTTGTTAAGTTAATAATTTTCGAGTGATTTGAAAAAACCGATTTTAAAATTTAGATATTTTTGCTAATATCACGAGGACTTTGTTTTAGAAAAAAATGTGTTGAGAGACAAAATGCTCAAAATCTGATTACTAATCGTACAGTAAAAGCACCGTTCGCAGAACGACGAAGTGTCGTTGGCGACATTCCCCCACTTACTGCATGGGCGACAGCACGACAGTCGCTACTATCAGGAAAAGCCCGTGCCCGGCAAATTCCTTGAAATCAAGGTACCGTTAGTTTACTAAATATCAAAGATGATATGTACCTGTATAACTTACGAAATGTATTACATTGCTAACTATAGTAAAGGTTAAAGCAAATAACAACTGTCGGTTAGACTATGGCGGTGGAGAAAAAAAAATATGCAAAAAGTTGTAAAAAATAAAAGAAGGTACCTTATGTTAGGTATTTGAGTAGGTACACACCAATGTAGAAATTTTGGTTTTTTATACAGAATTTGGGTACGACCAATCTTACAACAAAAACATACGTGATATATGCTGCTGGTGCTGGTAACAATTTGATTTGTGAAATGCGACTTGATGATGAATTAAAATATAAAAGCTTTCTTTGAATGGGTACACAGGCTTTTAAGAAAGTGCTTCGTTTAGTCTTCTCATTGAGAAGGTGGATCAGGGAAGAAAACCAATACCTCCTGCAAAAGGACTATATCCCGGACTTAGCTACATCATTGAAATTTTGCGCACCTCTAGAAAATGACCTGAATGCGAATCTGAGGTTTTTAAAAAATGAGTGTTTATACGTGTAACTGCTTTGCAGCACGAGTTCTTCTATATAATGTGTATTGTAGTGTTGCATGCTTCGGTTCAGGCCTCTTACGCCAGTGTGATATGGCCTTTTTTGCCAAACGATTTTCGCTGCTTTTGCGGATATTGAAATAGTTATTACCCAACAAATTACCCTTTTGAGCAAATCCAATTTCGTAACCATTTAAATTAACACTAAATTTAACTCCCGTGTTGTACACTAAAGTGCAACTCTGCGTTTGCGACATACCTAATTTGAATTCAAAGGAAAACGGCCTAGTCCTAACCTCAAAGAACTAGCAACACTTTACTGTAGTTTGCAAATTCAAACTTCACGGGCGACAACAGATAATCGCCAGCGACAGAGGGGAATATGCAACGCTATTGGTCGGCGAAGTGTCGTCAGCGACACGTCGACGTTCTGTGAATGCGGCTTAGAAATAAAAATTTGATTCAAAATTGATTCAATTTGCAGCGTTTTTTTAGTAAGCTTCATTGGCGAACTGAATATATTATTCACAATTAGCTTCTTAACTTCTAACTGTTGCTGCAGTTGTTTCCGGTACTTGCATAATATGGATTTCAGTCTTTTTACAAATGTTTATTTCTAGTAGCTATTTTTCTTTGAATATCCTAAGATTAACTTCCCTTTAATACGATTTCCCTTTTACTTTAATGTAACTCCAGCAGTATTGAAAACAGAGGATTTCTTCTTCAAGCGTTATATTTTGTACTTCTATACCGCTGTTCACACAACTTTGAGGTTACGTCATCGATGACGTATTTCCGTTATCACCGTAAGATACCCAGCGATATAGCTAGGTACCTTGTTTTGTGCAAATTCCCATATATGCTTTTTTTCTGTGCCATATTGCTTTTTCATGCCAAAAGTGTTATTTTTATCAAACCATTCTGTGTTTGTAACTAGTGCTAAGTTCGTTAGGATAAATTAGGTTTAGACCTTGTTTTCTAAATAAAGGAGAGTGCATCTTTAACGATCCTGGAAAATCTGCTATTTAAAGAAATACTGGCTAATTTAGATACCTTTGTCATGCTTGGTCCAAAACATAATTCACTCTAATATATATATGTTTTGCCTTTGTGTTTGATAATACGATCTAAATTATTGTTATTAAGTCTTAATACCTGCTTTGCTACATGCAGMTTTATAGACATGATCATTTTCTGCCTGCTTGGATTAATATCTTTTTATCGCAAGGGCGATGAATTGTTTGAAAAGGAACGCAGAAATATAACATTTAACATCAGCAAAACAATCAAAACGTTTTTATTTATTATTATAATATATTATAATGGAAATGACACTTTCTGTATGATTAATATGTTTTCTGRATAAAGCTTAAGCATGAACAAAATCCATGGAAAGGATCTACCTACTAACTATAGACACCAGTTACKTTAGAAAAAAAAAACTAAAATTGCCTTCCAAATATCACTCAGCTCATATTTTCTCTTATCCCTCTTATAGTTATCATAATTGCTAGAAATTCTTTATATCTTCTTTTATTTTTGCCCTGAATTTTTTGCTATTTTTGCTAGTGTTTTCAGCTTAACTTCAAGTAGTTCCTTTAATCGATATAATACGTTGTTATTATGCTAATGTCAAACAAAGTATCTGGACCAGCAGTGTGAATGACAAATGTCTTCAGAGCAAGATGATTTAAAAACTTTCAATCAATCAGCCCAAGGAGATGACGCACAATATTGTAAGGTATAATAGTATAATATTATGTAATTATATAATATTCGTACAATATAGTGGCTAGCACGAAAAAGACAGGAATAAAATTTGGAATAAAATAGCGACTGCAATGGACAAATAATATATTCTCAAAAATTATAGCGAGTTTCTAAGGGAATCGCATACCTAAATGTATTAAAAGCGCATAGAACAATATTTCGAACATTTAATTTCACATATTGGTTTCACCTTCTTAATTACTGCAACTATGCTATCTATGTGTTTTGTAGTACAAATTCATTTAGCGTTTAAAACACAATGAGTTAGGAAATATTCAGGTGGAAATGCAGGCTTCCATTGTATCATAGCCCTGGCACCACTAACGCAATCAACGATAAAACCCGTTAAGGGAATACTATCTAAAAAACCTTATTTCAAATTTAATTGTAATTATTATAACAGACATTTACACCTGTAGATATGTATTGGGGTTGAAAATTCCAAATGATAAATAATGTCAGATAAAAAGCCATATTTCTTGGTTTACATTTACATCAGACAGAGGAATCGACTTGTCAACGGCCTGTCTCTCCGTTTGATGAACTGAAAAAAGCGAAACTTACGAGTAACGGGGTCCGGCTTGTTAACCAGACCATATGGCTTTTATTTGGCATTATTTGTCATTTTGCTAATGCACCTGGAAGATTTCTTCCATTTGTCGACTATAAATTCCTGCAGCAGGCCTTAGACGCTCGTAGGTCGTAAATCTATTTTGCACACTATCCGTTCGATTGCGTTCTGCACTATTGTACTTTATGTACTGCTTACGAGGTTGAAAATGTTTACTTAGAAAAGACAAGGCATTTTCTGTTGAACAATAGTTTGCTTTGGTCGAGAATTAAACTCCGGACCTCCAAATATACGCCATTTGTTCAGATCATCACACCATCGAAGCAGAATCAAGAAAAAGAAACGTCAGCTTCAGATGTTGTCTTTTCTAATTAGAACGTTTGATGATAACGCCAGAAGAACGTAAATATTTGGATCGAAAAGAGTTTAAGCAATCTTGGCGTTAATATTTAGAAAAACACCTGTTTTCTCCGCCACTGCTCGATCTGGCGGCTAGTTGCTTAAAGAAAATTACTCGAGATATTAATACCCGGTAGCGTGATTAATGGCGCTGGATTTCCTAAAGCAGATGTTTGTGCGTGAGAATTACAAACCGACGCGCTGTAACGTCAAAACAAATAAATCGACGACGGTTGGAATAATAATCGTAACGCTGTGTAAAATTAAGAGGCGTCGCTTAGGCCCCGCGCAGATGGACTTGCGGCCCCGCTGAAACGCTGAAACGGCCGTGATTTATATTTCATACGGATGCTCATATGCAGGGCGTGAAATGCACATGGATATGTTGTACGTCTGGTTGTCAACGGGATGTTTCGGCGTTGCCTCTGATATCTGTTTTTAATCCGTATTTATGTTAACGGAGCGAGAATTTTTTGGTAGAAATATTCGTTTGATATGAATATATGTTTAGTTTTGCGTGCATTGCGTGATGAGTTGTGATTGATATTTGTCGCACGCTTGCAAACATCTGAATTTCGCAGCCTGAAACCGTAGCTCGTTACCAATAGTGTTCACTAGTAGTTTCAACACTATTCAAAACTCCTAATTAAATGTTGCACCTCCAGTTTGTTTACAAAATATGCCCAAGATCGGCAGAATAGTAATATTAGAATGACACTCTTTGTAAATATGCTTTTTAGAACACGTGACTTTCGAAGTGGCTGCTGGGGGCACCTGTCGATACGAAGCATAGAAACCTTAAAACTGGGACACCGGATTCAATTCAAATCGTTTAATCAATCGCATAGATTCGGATCATTCAAGTCGTTCAAAAATCATTACCGAGAACGAGTTACTGAGTTGATAGACCTGCTTAAAGACAACTGACAGCTGCAACATGTGTCCCGTAATAGTAGCCAGCTAGTCAACCGTCAACCATGACCGACGCACGAATGACGCTGATTCATTAGCTGTGAGCCTACTCAAACGAATCAAGACATGAGTCATTCTATTTGAACGACTTGGTCATGAACGACCCAACACTATCAGCTACGCGTCGGTTTCCATAGTTTCGCATGAGCGCCATGTGCGYGCGCTGGTGGCCCCTCGGAAGCCATGTTGGATGACGTAATTTTAAAAAGCCTAATGCAACAATATGCGGTATACCGAGAGGTTAGGGTACGACATATTCACGACATCGTAACATTTTCCGTCGCTGTCAGTAATTTATTACAATGATCTTTCGTCCTTTTTCTTGTATCTGCTACTATATACCAGTTATTATAGAAGCATATTGGGTGTAGGGTGCGAGCTGTTTGCGTTGCTGAAGATTAGAACCTGAAACAGACTTGGGATAAGAGCAGGGATGATACGACTTAGGTCGTTTTAATATAATAATTTATTAACAGCATAAAAATAAATCTGTAAACAAACACAGGTAAAGTATCAAGCAACGATCTTCAAACTCATTATACGAATAGCCGAGATTACCGCTCACAATGGTTTACAAGTATTACCTGAATGAAGCTGCCGTAAATAACAGACGTGTTCAGCACATTCCACTGTTTTGCAACGGAGTGAACCCTATCAAAAAATTGTCTTTAGGCTTTTTTTTAGAATTTTTTTCCGTACACATAAACAATGAGCATTATTTGGTATTATTATTTAAACTACAAATATTTCTCATCTAATAGCTTTTAATGTATGACTAAATCGTATTCTTTCCTAATTTAATGAGTACTATCTATTTTTATAACCATGAATGGTAAACATTCCAATTTCAATGCGGCAGCCTATACTTTCTAATTTTTGATCGCGGTGTGCAATTTGGAAATAAGAAGAAATCGGAACTTATTCTACTTCTACTGTAAACGGTATTGAAAGCATATGTGTTTACCTATATTTTAAAGTTTTACAACATATAAGCGTACCAAGTGCAGTATTTTTTTCTTATTCAGTCATACCTACATATATGCTTACATTTAGTCACTTATTAAGAGGCGTCTGTGACAAAAAAAACAATTGCTGGAAGTGCTTGGCACAAAAAAAATCGAAGAAATTTCAAATTACACATTCTAGCTTCTGAATGTGGACACACCATTTTACGATTACCCCCATATCATTGCATTTTCAACCTCATTGAAATGATATGGGGACAGTTGAAACAAAGAATTCGACGAGGGAACACCGGTGTAAAATTTAGCAATGAAATGCTGCTAAAAATTAGACACGAAGCTGAAATAACAAGTGTCGATGCATGAAGAAATTCAGTGCGGCATGTACTGGACTTTGAAAATCGGTACAGAGCGAATCATGTACAAGAATTAATAATAGAAGTTAATCGTGATTTTAGCAGTGAAAATGGTAGTGAGATTTTTTTTGTTTGTGACTGTTGTAATGTGCTTATTAACAAGCTGTAATGAACATAATCGGTAACGTGTATAAATTTTATTGTGCACTATTGTAAATTTTTTCTAACAAATGTGAATAATTTTCTGCTTACTAATTTGTATGTTTTTATATTAAATTCGTATAAATTCGTTGTGACATGCAAAGACTTTTTTTTTATACATCGGAAAATTTAAACCCAATAAAGTATCACATAAAAATAGATCGCTGGTCGCGCCAGTTAGCGTCAGGTCTGCATTAAATATGCATTTGTTATGAAGGTTTTCATGTTTTATTGATTGCTAAATTATTACAACTAACAAATTTCAAAAATGTATAGTGGAAAAATTAAAATTTTAGCCAACAAGATTTTTTGAATACGGCCCATTTAGGAACATTGAAGCGTGCCACTAATCCCAATGGTTTAGGACGGCCGCCCATCAAGCTAGATCGTTGTTTGATAGTATACATACATAGTAAGTAATAAAACATTAATAAAGACAAAAGTTTTTGGGCAAAGACTGTTGGAGCTTATATTGTTGCTTGAGGGTCAGCTGCTGCCTGGGGCTCTTCGATTCTAAGTATTAGAATGACTTATGATTGATTATTTGCACTATTTATACTAGACTAAGCGCGTACGTCACATAGATTCTACGACACGTAAAATGTTGATACTGACCTTAACAGTGCAACTAATTTAGAAGTATAGTTCTTGGGTCAGGTCAGGTCAGGTAAGGTCAGCTGAGCAGCTGGAACGTACTAATAGTTTAATCCTGCAGACTAACCTGTTTATGTACAAATTCCTAACGTTTACTACTAATACTTTACTCTCTAATTAACCATATATTCAAAACTTTATTACTTCGCTAACGTTTCAAATATCCTTGTAAACACCTTATAAGCTATACTTTATTTCTTACTTTATACATACGTCCCCCATATTTATTTAATTCTTGCTCTATTTCAGTATTTCTTATACGCATGTAGTTCTCACCGTAGATTTCTTTTCCTGAGCCCAAGTATCTTGCCGCTTTACTACACTTGCCTATTTGTCTAGATATACATTTCCTACGACCAACTCTTTTACTGTAATTGAACTTTTTATGTAAAACATTTTTAGCTAACAAGTTTACAGGAGCTCTTACGTAACGTTTATTAAAACTTTTACTAACAGATTGATTTAAAGATAAACCATTTTTCTTACAAAATTTGTTTTAACGTCTGGATCTGTTTTCTCAGAACTTTCGTGTTTCTCTAATTTAACTTTCCCCGAACTTTCTAGTGGAGTTACAACTGTGGAATTTGATACTATTACATTTAGCTTTTTGCACAAGTATCTCAAAATTGTTGCTTTGAAAACTGATTGGCGCAAACCACCTTTTAAAATGAATGTAACGTACAGATTATTTCGTATGAACGTAAGGCCTTTTCAAACAATACCTTTTCTTAGGAAAAGATTTTTGTTTTCCCTAAATTCGAAATTTTCTAAATTATTTAATGTTACTCCGGGATATAAATTTTACAATTTTACTTTAATTTCTACATTAGGTCTTAAAATATAATTTTAGCAGCAATAAGTTTGAAATTATCCTTGGTTATTAAGTTATTAATATTATTTCCTTTTTGCTTCTTGGAGTAATTCTGGAAAAAATACAATGATGTAAAAAACATGAGTAATGACTTGATTATTATATAATATAGACAAAACTGTCTAATATTCGCTTTCCAGAAAGAAATTACATAACGTAATACATTTGCAAACTTTTACAGCTACAGGTTCCTAGTAGGCACTACTACTTTATAAATAAACTGAGAAACACCTACAGTACATACTCACAGTTTAAGTTTAACTTATTTTAGATCATAATATCATAAGATCAGGTCAGAGTAACATTTAATTGAGGCTACAATTTAATATAATTTTCTATTTTATTTTGTGCTCCTATCAATTTTGTGAGTAACTGAAGCTATTTTTAGCTCTACTATTTGTTTTCATGGCTCCAAAATAAGTGACGCAGATTACTCAAACTGACCGACTACGATTTGTTTAGGAATTTTGGCAATCCCTGCGTTGCATTGGCTTTATAAGAGTTTACCACTAAATCTAGTTATTTATAAGCTGACTGAACTGACTTTGCTTGCAGTTTTGGTAACGTTTCGCTGCCTGCTAGATTACGTGGAATCCCTTGGTGTTTCCCTGCAGATCCCTTAATTTGTCTGTTTCTAAAATGGTAAATTTAACTTCTTAGCCGGAGCTTTAAGGCGGTAGTCTTGAACTCTTGGGGGAATAACGGAACCAAAGGGGCTTTACGGTTTAACCCTCGGTGCTGTTTGAATGAATTTAGGAGCGTTTTAGCAATGAACGCAGCGAATTGCTCAAACAGCTGAGGCGGCTGTTTTGTGTGACTGAAGGACTTTTTCAAATCAGTCGCGACATAAAAAGCGGAGGAGTGGTACGCTTGACTGACATTGAAGTTGCAAGATTAAGACAATTTTATGAGATACAAGCTAAATTAAATACCTATACAGGATTCATTTCTAGAGGTTTTCTGTCCCTTATTGTTAGGATGACACAAAAGGCTTTTTGTTATTTTCATTTAATCTTTTGAAGCAAATACGTATTGTGGGACCAGAAATGTTCTGCGAATACAACTTAATGGTCTATTTAACTTTTCCTAATTCTTACGACACTCAACCACAGACTGCCGGGCGGTTGTGGTATGCATTACAGGACCGTACTTAAAATCTTTGAACCGTTACATTGAAATTTAAGGAATAAGTAAACAGAATATGAAATAATAAATAACAAAGCCATTAATTTTTTTAAATATTATTTTGACATTTTTTAATATTAGATTTCAGTCACTTCATAAAAGACGCGAAAGTGGAATTATTAACGCTTCCACCAGCCGTTCTTTAGACAAACTATCAATTCGGAATGTTTTCTCAAAAAATTTTATCTTTGGAACCTCCAAGAGTTGTATCTTTGTAAAAATTCCTCAAAATATGTCATGTTGTAAAAGAAAATATTTGATTTCTTCTCTATTTGAAGACGTATTTGGATCTTTTCAATCTGAGCAGAATTTTAAGAAGCATTGGCTAATACAATTACTGCATTGGCCGGAAGATTTGGGCAGGAGATTATACTCAAACCAATTACAAAAAAAAAACTTCAACCGTAATCCTTTCAAGGTAATCTATCAATGCGTCCGGTTTTAGATCCCTCGTGTAGAATAATTATTCTTTTACCATCTGATGCCCGTACATTCAACACGCATTTGTTACTGTTATCGCACCAACCTTTTTCAGTGTCATTTGACATTTATTAATTTTCTTATAATGAAATTCCGTCTTTCTTAAAAAATTACGTAAACTCTCCTTACAGCAGTTAATATTTAGCTCAGTTTTAATTTTCTTGTGTAATTCTTCAATTGTCAATAAAAAAATATTTTTTATTATGCCTCATAAATTTTATGTCGTATCAAATTTGCGTGAACATCTTTGAAAACCCTCGACGAACTAATGTCTTTTCGCACTTTTCTGTCTTGAATTCCTTTTACAGCTCTCACAGTTGATGTGAAATTTTGGTCATTCTTCTGGTTTTTGCTATGAGCCGGCCCACCTTCTCCCTCTGCGTTTTTGATGTATTCCTAAACATTCAAAACTATTTGTTTAGCCTCAGGTGGTAACTGATTATGATTCCCTTTAGTGAGATTTGACTCTTCAGGTACATCATTTCCAAGACTATTGTCAAAAAGTCTTCCGCCATTTCGACTTCTACAACTTCTACGTTGATTTCACCTTCTTATGAGTAGGAAACATCCACCAAATCAAATAAATCCTGACATAAAATTTACGATGGAATGGCAATGGTAGTTTACCTTCTTTGGATGTCCAAATTTACAGAATAAACACTGGACACTTAGGGCACAAGGTTTACAGAAAACCATCATGGCACATCTCGCCATCCTCCCTCTCAAAAGAATAGTTTGTTTGTAACTATATTACCATTTATTTGAGATCGAACAGAACTTGCGAGTTCAAGTAGCCCAATAATTATATTTGAGCGAATAAAATATTATTTTACACAGTCACACAATTTATTCCAATGAGTTAAAATTTCAAATATTTTAATTAAATGCTTTGAAGAATTATATCAACATAAGTAAATGCTTGTTTCTAATAAATATATCTATCGTTAAATCAGTGTTTCTTTTTGTTATTTAACTATTTAAATGTTCAACTCAAACACACCTGTTGTTACAGCAAACAACATGTAGTTAAACAGAATAGATGATGTTTTAATGCAATAATCTGTTTTTGGATACAAAGAAATAATTGTTTGAATTAGCGCGTGCCACTACCAAAATGGAAGTTTGGGTTTCCGCTTCTTTAGCCATGGTTGGACACTGGACATAATGTATCAAGGTAAATCGGGAAAAGCCGCCGTTATTTGTTTCTTATTATTGTCAGTTTTTTTCATTAAAATGTGAAACAAAAGGGGAAGATGGCCACAGAATTTAAAAGTAAGCATGAAGCCTAAATAAAGTATTTGCCTAATATGATATGAAAAATAAGGCATTCAAACAAGCACATGATCGTTAACGCAAGCTCTGTTGCAAAATGACCATCTATGATTCGTAAGGATGTTAATTACGGCTTTGTTTCTGTACATCTTGTAGTAGGTATATGTTAGTAAAGTCTGCTCAATGAAGTGCCCTATTTGTACCAAACTACTTTTACAAGTAATGCGTTATTTATTCAGTATATTTCTAATACTAAAATGTAAGACATTTATCACGCTATAGAAACCAGTAGATTTGTGATTGTCCTTTAAATTAAAATAAATATTATACTTTCCGTCTGCATTATATTCGTACATATAAGTAGCAAATTTACCTTTTCAATGGACTTGTCTAGGTTAGGCTGATTTAAATCAGATGTTTTTTACTAAACCAATTACAGTTTTGCGGAAATGAAATGAGTGACATATTGCATTTTTAATTACAAGAAACAACTTCTATACGCTCTATAAAAAACAGGAAGCCACCGGAATACACTTGCATAAAATACATAGACATATCGAAGTAGGTTAATCAAAATTTATTTCTTTAACTTAAAAACAATTTATTTATATGTTTAAAGGGCTTGTTTGAATGCAATATTTATACAATCTAATTAAAATATATATATTTCATTAAAATTCACATGCAGTTTGCTGCAATAATTAATATTATATATTATATAATTAATTGAGCATATGCATTCTTTCAATCAAACAATTGTTTCATTCCAGGAAATAGCTGTTTCATTAGACTAAATCAGTGATATCCTTACTGCAAAGAAATATTTATTTGGTATGCAGAGAGTTACTTACCCCTTCTCTGATTCCAAACAAATATTTGCTTCAGTCAAATTTAATCATATGTTTATTCCAAACATCTTCATGGTTTAGTGAAACAAATACTTTGTTCTACAAAAGAAATGATTATTCTTGATTCAATAGTCTCAAAAGTTAATTTAAAGCTTTGTATATATTATGTTAAATAAATGTTATTTCAGCCGTTTCAAGAATTATGAGGGTTTGAAGCAAACAAATCATTTACTTCGCCATATACAAACAAACAATTTCTTTGCCGTAAACATATTTTTTTTCTTCCAAACAAATTGTTCTCTCTGTGTGTTAGAGCACAGAGGATCTCAGACGAAAGGTTTTTACAAAAAGAAATATATCATCTTAAATCAGCGCTAGTGAGAAATGGTTATAACAATAAGAATATATGGTCAGTTTTTAATAAAAGTGTTCATCCAAATCAAGTAAATTCTCAGCCACGACAAAGTAAATTGAAGTTGAGTTTGCCTTATGTACAAGGCCTTTCGGAAAAATTAAAGAAGATGCTTAGAAAACATGATATTTTTTTAATTTTAGTTGTTGATAGTACATATAATAATTTAGATAAAATTTTAAGTTCTACTAAAGACAAAGTACATTTAGAGAGTGAAAGTATTTACAACATTACTTGTTCTTGCGGCAAGTGTTACATAGATCAAACTAAAAGAAAAGTAAGTACGTGTGTGAAAGAACACATACGTGCTACTAGCCTGCAACCGATAGATAAATCTTCCATGGATGCTCTCATATTTGACTAAATACATGACTGACTTTGATAAAACAAAAATTTCACATAGAGAAAAATAAAAGAAGCTATAAAAATTTGTAGGCATACTAATAACTTAAATAGGGATTGTAGAAATTATGAGTTAGGTGATATTTGGAAGGCTATTTTGTAGTTACTTTTTATCAAGTAGTTCGTGTATATCTAGAAGGAAGGTAGTTCTTTTTTCGTCGTTAAGTTCATATTTTATCAGGTTGGCACTTTGTTTCTATGACGTCTTGCTTCCTTGGTGATCAGACGAATTTTGAGGTTCTTCGTTTTTGACAAAGATTGCAGGTGTAATCGAAACGTCAGACTATTAACTTATTGTAAGTGTTTCAAAGCGACAGCGATCTTTCCAAGAAAATATTACCTTATAGCTAAGGTAATTCGTAGATGTAAGGCAAGAATTTTAAATTTTTTCTTTTTAGTATGTGATTAGTAGTATAACCGCAACCGTCCCTTAAAAAAAGGTTTTTCCTAAATATAATATCTCCGAAAACACTTAATATATTCAGAAAGTGAAAATACCATCAGATAGAAAATAAAATTTCTCACAAAATTTTGACATTTTCGAAATATATAAGTATTAAAAAAAACTGGATTTTGAACCCTGTTCAAAATTTTGCTATTATACAGGAAATCAAATTTCTGATCGAAAGGCACTCTTGGAATTTTTTGTTAAGTTAATAATTTTGTAGTTATGTAGGACACAACACGATTTTAAAAATGTATGGATTTTTGCTAATATCACAAGAAATAGTATCGTAGAAATAAATTTGTAGAGAAAATATGCCCAAAACCTCATTATTGATCGTATAATAATAAGAAATAAAAGCTTAAATGTCATTTTGACAATTTGATGTGGAAGTATTGATTCAATTTGTAGCGGTTTATTCACACATGGTCAGTCGCACGCAAATAGCATTTTAAGTACCACAGTGCTTTAGTTTGCGAGATATAAAGTCGCTTTTGTAATTTAGTCGGCAAAGTGAAGCCAGCGGAAATACCTTCAGTTAGGACAAAGCGATGGTCGATTCGTTATTTCCACCACCCGATCACCAATTCGTGCTTTAAAATTACTTTTGAATGTCGATGAGCACGACCTTTATCTCCTCTTCAATTTGTATCCCCATTCCCTCCTTCTCCCGAAAGGAACCCCTCTAACTTGCAGCGAAAGAGTTGCAAAAGCACGAAAATAAAAGCAAACAGCGGTCTTGGCAAGCTTTCCGTCATTTCGCATGCATTGTCTAGCGTCCAAGGAAACTTCTGCAGCGCCAAAACAAGCTATCTTTCGTCGTACGTTTTTCGGCTGGATGTAATAACGGAGCGATAATATTTCCCCGGCGTATGCTCGCTGCGTCGCTCGAAGTTTTACTGCCTGGCAGTTTATTTTTCAAATTTCCATTCATTGTCTGACGTTTCCATCCAGTTACGCCGCTAGAATTAAACGGGCGGTCCGAATTTCCCACCCGGAGCCTGAATGTAAAATAGGCGCTTCTTATTAGAGCTGGATGTGCGATTCGCGTATTGACGCAACGGGATTAAAATTAAAAGGAGAAATCGTGTAAAAATTTAACAATTCGTTAGAAAAATGCTAAATTATGGTATCTGGCATAACAAACTAGTGGGCGTACCGAAGGGGGGAGCAAGGGGGTTCCGCTCCCCCCCCCCTTCCGACCTGGATGCCAACTCTGGGTCCTTCCAATTTCCCATACATTGAGCTGGTTAAAAAATTGTCTTATTTACAAATTTGTAAATACAGTAAAATTTATAGGAAAGTGAATTCACAATGTTCATCCAGGACTCATATTTGATCCTTGCAAATGACCTTCTCTAATAAGTCGTTGTCAAATGGTTTCCATGCTTAATCGATGCCATGTGCGTTTTGAAGCTGTAACTGCAACATTCTTGTTGTTAGGAATCGTTGTCTTGGGACGGATATAGCTTGGTCAGGATGAGTCATAACACGATTTCTGCTTAGTTCAGCTCTTCTACCTTTCCCTATAAAGATTGTTCAGCTAACTACTTTTATATGGAATCACAGCAGAATCTGTCATATATTCGATGATAACTCTAACTTTTGTACCAAATTTCTATACTCACATTACATTTTAACAATTAATACAAAAAAACAAAAAAAAAACTAAAAATCCATCCGACCTCACCTTTATGAAAGTCAATTTATTTAATATAAATTTTAAGAATCCAGTAAAAGCATTATCAGCACAAATTAAAACCCGGTGTGTTGTTAAAAATGCAATTAAATATATTTCAGTTTATTTGAATGAAGCTTAATTTGGTTAAAATATTAAGTGGTCGGTTAATTTTTGAGAGCAATGCACTGGCGATCTAAGAAGGTTGGCTTGACGCATAATGCTGAGGCATTTGTCATTCTGAGTTTTAATAATGTTAGTTATCTATCGAGTCTCTTTCTCTGGGGAGTAAAAATTACTACAGTTGTATCTTTAGCACCTATACATATGAACCCCCAGCTTAAATTTCTAAAGCTTCTGGTGCGAGAAGTTGAAACTGTACTAATCGGTTAAAGCATTAGTCGTTTATATGTGTTAATTCTGAATCAGAAATCGTGCTCCTATTAGTAGAACTTTTAAGGTGATATCATTATACATTATATGGATCACGTATCTTTATTCTCCCAAATAAAATGTATCAACTCATTTTTTGTTAAACGCGAGAACGATGCAACTGAATGCGCCTCACCTAACTGAGTTCACCAATAACGGAATTAGTAATAAAGGGGCTTTATGTGATCAGTGTACATAGAAAACATAAATAATTTGGGTCTCTATTTCACAGAAGATGTTTTAAGTCACCTTGCAGAAAATCCACGAAGATTATTCATGAAATAAATACTTCATTAATTACTTAAGTACCTATATCTTATAAACATTAATTATTTCTATTTATGTTCAAATATATTCTACAGGACGTTCCCGCATTGCCCCCCCCAGATCAAAAGCTGGGTACGCCCATGAACACACTGACAGAAAACAAAAAAGTTCAATCTTTCAGCAGTGTTTCCAGGTTACACTCGCCTATTTATATAGTGTCGATTAAAGAACGCATAAAACTCAAGATATGTTGGGGTTATTTGCATAAATTTGAAAAAATACTGAAACAAGTATCCCAAGATTTACGGGTAATAAGAGTCTTACTTTGATATTATTGAAACAGATCAGTCTGTTACTACGGCAAAATATGATGTCTTCAACCATTTATTTTTAGTTTGTCATTCAAGCGTTTTATTACCCAAGGAAGTGAACCATCACATCATTTGGTATACAAGGTCACTGCAAAGTATGGAACCAGCAGGATATATCAGGTTCCGCTCGACCGATTTTTCTGAAATTGTGCATGGGCTATAAGTAATTAAAATGAATTTTCTGGAATTTTTTCAACTCTTTGTCATATATATGGGCGCAAGTTGCATTTTTTAAATGGGAAAAGGGGGGTCAAAAGGCACTTCATTGAAAAGGATTTTTTTTTCTTGATTTCAAAAATTTATCACACTGATACAATTTATTGCTTCTGAGTTGACAAAAGTGTGATAACAAACTTGGCTCTTGCAAAAAACTTCGGCATAAAAATAATATCCGTTATCGCTAAGTAAGAACAAAAACTCCAAGTGTCTCCATTGTCCTCGTGACTGGTGATAATTTTAATTCACTTTGTTATTTGCAATCGCAGTGCCTCAGTTAACCGAACATGATGATGATTGGTTATGGAGATAGAAGGCGAAGTTATTCGAAAGTAGTTGCACTCTCTGATTCATTAAGATCGTGAACCAACTGCCAGATTAACATTAAAACATTGCAACGTTTTGACGAAACCGGTGAGGAAAGTAGCTTGAATGTCCATTTAGATGTGCAAGAGAATCCCAAGTGTTCCCTATAATAGTGCGCTCTCACTTTCTATATTAACAGAAGATCTGTTCAGAAAATGTGGAAAACAGAGAAGTTTCATCCAGACAAAATTCACGTATTACAAGAACTGAGCGAAGATGATTTTAGCCTTAGGATAGAATTTTGCGAAACTCCTATGAACATGATAGATGAAGAGATAAACATTTTAAATTGGATAATGTTTACTGATGAAGTGACTTTTTGCCTCAATGGTATTGTGAATAGACATAACTGAAGATATCAGTCGGACGCACACAGTCTACACACAACACCCTCAGAAAGTGAATTTCTGGTGTGGTATTATCGGTGAGCAAATTATTGGACCTTTTTTCATCGACTTTGAATGCGGTCAAGTATTTACAGCTCTTGCGCGAACACATTACACCAGAACTTATACGCCTGTTTCCTAATCGTGAAAATACTGCGCGTCCTTCTGAACAGATATGGTTTCAGCAAGATCATGCACCGCCCCATTACGCAGTCAACGTTCATGGTTCATGGGTTGGTAGGCGCGATATTAGAATGCCCAGCTCGTTCCCCTGATCCGACGCCGCTTGATTTTTCCTGTGGGAGTATCTGAAAAATCGTAATATGCTCGTTGGACACATAATGAAGAAGATTTAAAAGGACAGAAATTAAGAACTTACCTCTAAATATGCTACAAAGAACATTAGAAAGCTTTTGCTCAAGGCTGCATTACTGCCAGGAAGTAAATGGGGAATATTTTCAGCATTTTCTGTAACGAAAATAAGAAAAAAATACGCATTCTCCACGGAATCTTTTTTACTTTTAGGGTACCTGATTTGCAATAAATTGGTCAAACTGGACGAAAATTATCACCAGTCGAGGAAAAATGGTAATAATGCCCGGCGTCTTCTCAATTTTAGCTATAAAAAATTTTGTTTTCATTCTTTGTCAGGCTCAGTTATTGTATTTACACTTTTCTTAACTCAGAAGCAAAAAATTGTTTAAGTGCGATACATTTTTAAAATCAGGGAAAAATATCCTTTCAATGATGTGGCTTTTGACCACCCTTCCCATTTAAGAAAATGCAACTTACACCCATATCTCGGACACGAGAGCTGATACGGAGTTGAAAAAGTTCCAAAAAATGCATTTTAATTACACATATACCCGTGCACAATTTCAGAAAAATTGGTTGAAATATCCTGCTGGTTCCATACTTTGTAGCGACCCTAAAACGTCATTTGTCCCAAACTGGACTAATTTTTCCACTTGTGTAATAAACTCTCGCTTCGTTTACTGTACTAGATCAAAATTATTTTTTCTTGACAATTTAGCAAAAATGCTTGTGCATTAGATTCAGACGTCTGACGAAGGAAACCTTGAAGTCCGAAAATATCTTCTTGATGAAAGCAAAGAATAGTTTTGTAAGAAATGGTGAATTTCCAGCAATAATTATTATTAACGATAATAATGATTCTTTGGACTCCAAAGATAAGTTGTAATTATGTATAAAATTTAATTAAGTTAATTGTTTGAACTTGTGTCAGGCAAATTTTGAGGTTCTTCGTCTTTGATAAAGATTACAGGTGTAATCGAAACGTCAGACTATTAATTTTTTGTCAGTGTTTTCAAGAGACAGCGATCTATCCGACAAAATATTATCTTATATCGGTTCTAGTTATTGAAATGTTCTTTTTTCATAAAATGCAAAGGACAGGTACAAAATATTTTCAGGACCTGTCTGGTTGGGTCGTTGTGTATCGCCTGTGTTTGCCTGTTTAAAATCACAGATTAAGCCGTTTCCTCATTCTCAGTTTTAAGAACTATATTTATTTACAACTTATGCAAAATACGTTTTAAATTCCATGGCTTAGGAAAGTCTGGGAATGACATAATGGTAATGAAGTCGAAACGATTAAACTAAATGATTGTGAACAGATGTGTTGCAACGGACCCATCGAATATACGAAAATTCTTTACTGCGTAGAATTTTCGTTGTGCTTTAATCTCAAATAACCAAGTGGGAGAACCTGTTATCTCAAAACTTTGATGCTTCCCTTTACATTCTTCACAACAACCAATTTAAACTTGGCAAACCTAATTCTAATTCCTACATAAATCGTGCACAACTCTTCGGTTTTGTTCGTGCATAAAATTCCTGTATCCTCACAAAGGTTGCGCCGCCCGGCAGCGTAGAAAACACCGTGTCAACACTCGCGCATGTGGTCCACACATGCCACTAAAAGCCTTTCATCTCTTCGACGAAACAGTTAATTCAAATGGCGCTTGGAATTAACAGATGATGACCGTCGCCCCGTTTTTTCGCGACATTTGACGGGACCGTCCCCGAACTATAACGGCGCTTTTTGCCGTGCGTTCGCCCAGCGGGCGTTTGGGTTAAACGACGTTATTGATGGTGAAGGGTTGAGGAGCTATGGAGGTCAGCGGCTGAGGCGTTTTTGCCTCGACTTCATATAAATAGCCAACGATTGCCGCCACCTGTTGATTCCTAAGCTGCTTCACACTTTAATAAAACACGGGCGGTCCCCTGGTAAAACCCTGCGGTGCATCAACTAGTAAAATGAAATAAATGGATCTTTTCATAAGAATTTAACACTTACTAACATTGCAATAACTTTTTTCATTTGCTTAAAATATATATCAGGGATTGAAGGAAAAACGAATAGCTTTTAATATTTCAAATCCTGGATCCTCATTTTTTTTATTGGTAGTGAGGGTGGTAGAGCATTAATAAAGGTTGCATACAACGTTGGTCCAGGCTTTGTGTGGTTGGCGACAACGAATTCATAACTGTGCTTCAGGTATGAAGCCATTAAGGTCACATATCGTCACTAAGTCGTATAATTTTAGTTTCTTTAGAAATACTTGCAGTTATATTCGTTAAGTGCTTGATAGAGCAAGACCATATTCCTAAGGAATGGAAAGTGGCACATATACATCCTATACACAATAAATGATCTCGAAAGGTTTGCAATAACTATAGGGGTATAAGTGTAACATCAACGGTTGGGAGACTATATGCGTGTATTAAAGGTCCGCTTGGAAGACGAAATTTCTGTTGCTGAAGAGCAAAGTGGCTTTACAGCTGGACGGTCTTGTATTGATAATACTCGTATATTCACCATTAAGCAAGTGATTGAAAAAGGGAAAGCAAGGAGCGAAGAAACGCACATAGTGTTTATCAATTTGGAAAAGACTTACGATAATGTTCCGGTGAGAATGTTATTTGAAGTTTTAGAAAAAAACAAATATTAATAAAGCCTACGTGAGCGCAATAAGAAATTTATATAACGAACAAGTTAGTGTAGTGCAGATCGGGGCTAAACTTACTACACCATTTTGAGTAACGAAAGTTTTGCGACAAGGCTGTTGCCTCTCCCCTACGTTATTTAAAATTTATATAAACGAAGTGCTCAAAGAATGGCAAAATACATGTAGGGGAATGGGAATTGACATTAATGACGAAGAATTTCTGCATACACTACTGTTCGCAGACGATCAAATAGTTTTTGCCAATGATGAATATGACATCGAGTATATGGCCAGAAAACTACAAGATGTATATGAAAGAGCAGGCCTTGTAATAAATCACAAGAAAACAAAATACTTGGTAGTGTGCGGTGAAGCAACTGATTTGGCAGTCGAATGCAAAACTATAGAAAATTGCAAAGAATACAAATACTTAGGACGCTAATATCAGAGAAAGGCAACAGTAAGAAAGAAGTATCAAGCAGAATCACACAAGCAAGACAAACAATCCAAAAGCTAAACTCTCTACTCTGGTCCAACGTAATCAGTAAGAAGGCAAAGAGAAGAATTTATGACAGCATTATTAAGAGCATATTACTCTATGGAGCGGAAACATGGGAATTATTATAACCAAAGCTGATTTGCAGAAGCTGGCAACAACCGAAATTGATTTTCTACGTCGAAGTTGTATAAAGTATCAAGACTACAACATATACCAAATGAAGAAATCAAAAGAAGAATGCACGTAGAAAAAACAATTATTATCCACGAAGTACAATCTAAAAGATTGAAATGGTATGGACACATCCGCGTCCGCGTCCGGAGAATGTAGCCAGAAAGATTACCAAGAAAGGTATGGGAGTGGACACCTAGCGGAGAAGGAAACTTAGACGTCCCGCAGAAGAGTGGTATAAACAGGTTGCTAGAGATGTGGCACAAAGATGGCTTAATGATAACGATTGCGAAAATCGGAGAAGATGGCCTTTAGGATGCGATACACGGCCACAGCAGCTGTAAACATCGCTATGTATGTAGTAATATACCATGCGTTACACAGTTAAATGCTTTTGACAAATCTAGACAGAAAACTAGTGTATGGTTTCTTTGCCCGAATTCGGACAAGATTTTTTTCACTAAGAGTGGTTAGTGCTGAAGTGGTTGATTGATTACTTCTAAATCCGAACTGGTATTATGAATATAATTCATTGTGTCCAAAGAATTTATCAATTTGATTTTTTAACACGTGCTCAAATATTTTGCTTATATATTATGCAATACAATATATTATATATATGACAAAAGACCTTATGCGACATGTTCAGAACAATTTTATTCAAAAGTAAGCAAACAGCAATCACCGCCAACCTGTTGGTCTCGGGCCAGAATTTATCTAAACTTTAGATGATTTTATTAAAGCAGTTTGAGCTAAAGTGTACGTGGACTGTCGGGTCCCAGCCGTAAATTCAGGCCTCTAAAATCGAAACGCCAGCAATAAAAATTTACAACTCCGTTTTACGCCCAGGACTTTACTGCTCGTCCTTTTTGTGCTTTCAGGACGGGTTGCGTTCGCCAGTGCAGCTCCGCCGATGCTTTTTTTCCCTTTCGAAGGACACATGACGCTGGTTATTCAATACGTTTGCAAATCGTCATTTAGATAATAATAAACAACTCGGCACAGAGAGTGAAATTCGTTTTAGTGCGGCAGTAAAGAAGGCTGGTTTGACAGATGGTCACCATTACCGCGGTATATTTTCGTTTTAATATTTTTCGAATGGCTCATTCTCATTGAGAAAGCAAATGGTTTTCTAAGTTATTGCTTCCTTAAGGCAGTTCATTTTGTAGTATTTTGTTTCTGTAGTATATAATGTCTTAGAGGCTATTAAAAGTGGCCACTGTCCTGATGGATAATTTCAGGAAGCGCAAAAAATACCGCTCTTCATTTAAAAAATAGGAAAGAAATTAATGAGTATTGTACCTTCTCTATGAAACCAGTGTATGTTTAATTTCGCCACTGATTAGGAATTAGGAATCATTTCTTGCATATTACATTTTTCGTCATTGTTCTGTTTACAGTTTGTTCACGATTAAGATTGATACATTTAATTGCCTTGTGAGGTGGTCTTTCATAAACTCTTATGGCTTTGTGATGTTTGAGATATTCGCATTTAAGTGAAAAATTTTTTGTTATTATAATACTGTTACTCTTGCAAAATACCTCTGAAGACTGCTAATATCCAAGATTGCGCAATTATGGTTACAAATATGCAAAGCTCCTTTCAAATAACCGATGCACGGATTTCGAAATAAGGTAAAACTGAATTTACAAACAAACTGTTATTACATGTGTCATTTTTTTATTTAAAAAATAGATATATTTTTAACATAATGAAAAATTGTACGTTTCCTGCTTGCTCCATCGGTAGAACTTTCATCATCCACATTAATTATAAGCTCATCTGCAATGTACATTCAGTTAGAGTCCTCTGTTTTTTTTTGTAGCCCGCTATGTAAGTTTTTAATATTTCTTCAATTATATATGATCTACCGTTTCGCATATTAATTTTTAGATCATTAAAATAAACCAAAATTTTAACTTTATTGCTTCAGTTTAAGTTATTGGGTATTTTTTTCATAAACATGGGGTGTAAGATCTAAAACAATAACTGTTGAGTTTCTTTTCCTTTTGAATTAGGAAAATTTATTTGAGACTTTTAGGAAGTTGTCAGCTCGGGTAGCTTTTACAGAACATATGTCCCATTCAAAGAAATATTTTATCCCTGTGTTTCTTCGGTCTGAATCATTGCAGCTTAATTAAGCTGAGTCGTAACAACTTATATGTATTTTGACAGCAAAATTCATAAACTACTTACCCTCCTTATTATTACATCTACATCCTCTTCGGGATCTGGCCCGAAAAATTGTCCCTAAGTGCTCATACTTTTTTTTTTAAATCAACATGTATTATTGCATACGTCATTTGTGCTAGATGTATTGTTTCTGAAGAACAGGATCTCCAGAAGAGCTGCCAGTATGAGGATTTAATATTCATTTCCTTGAATTCGTTTTTCTTTTCAAAAGTGTAATGTTTATATCAGAAACGTTCTCTTCGATGTAGCTTTTATTTTCCATCCGTCGGTTTCGTAGTTTATATCTTTAGTGTTTAAATATTATTTTGAATCTTTATCACAAACCAAATACATTTCTAAGAAACTGCTAATTACAAATAATTAAATTTAAGAAACGTTTTCTGTCATAATTCTTCTTAGAATATCGAAATTTTTAGATTATTCTGCGTTAATCCAACTCCTGTTCGTTATAACGTATATCGCAGGTAGCGCAAGGAATTATCGAATCCTGTATAAGCCCTACATTAACATAAAACTACTACTAAACTATTTTAACACTGTTTTTTTATCCGTCCATTGTTCATTCATTTTGGCTCGACGTTGGTATGCGCGAAGAATCAGTATGTGCAAAGAATTTATAGACTTCACTGCCGATGGAAGAAGCAAAGTTAACTTGTGGATGAAGAGTTAAAAACGTAGAAGACCAAATATAATGCATCGATATCATATATCATTATTGAAATGCGTACTAGTACAAATCAGCAAGCTAGTGTTTATGATATTCTACTGAACTATCTGCCGCTTTATAGCAAGGTGTGGAAAGAAACTCAAATAAAAGTTGCAAAATCGGTTTGCGAAATACGAAATTACATTCACTTGATTAAACTTTCATGGCTACCATCAACATCCTTACCAATTTTTAATTACGATTCAAATGCTTGCCTGAAACTTTTTAATTTTTTGAAAGAAAGGGCTTCTCTTTATTTAAAAATTAAGGGGGGAGTTGCTAGGATGTCCTCCTCCGAAATAAAAGCCATGCATCTCAAACCTGTCTCCCATTGGAACTATTAAATGTAGCTTGTTTTCATTGAAACATCCAGTATAGTTAGCTAGTTTACATAAAAAACATACTTAAAGCTGTTGGCTTTCCTTACTCCTCTTTGTTTCTTCTTGTTTATTCCAAGATTATATGCGACAAATGTAATTTTTAACAAACGTAAGCTAAATGGTTGCTTACACTTGGAAACACCATCTCTTCAAACAAGGTTACGTAAAAGAAATTTCCATCACTCAATTACCTACGCACTTTCCAAAATATTTTTAATCTGCATGGCGCCTATCACGTTGGTTCTGTTTGTGACAGCTCAGCTCTGTGACGTAAGATTCCACCGTTTTGATGAAAAACCGTTCCAGTTTCTTTTTCCTCCGAGATGGGCTGTACCTTTTCTCCATAACAGATTTCCACCCGTCAAATTTGTTTTCCCGTCTCGATTCCCGATCGCCATTCACTCGGGTAAAAAATCGCCGAGTATTGAATTTTGGGCTTATCATTAATATTAACGCGAAGTTCGACGTGCGCCCTTTTAGGTATTCATCACCGGACTCGCCCCCGAACTCCTCTCAGTTTTTGTCCTGGAGGACTGCGTTTGTGGCCTGAAATAATCACGATTTTGCGTCTCGCTGGCGTGGACAAATGTCCAACCCTCGTCCCTTGCCGTTTCAATCCGTACGCCTTTGAATAACGACAGCTGACATTTGTCAACGGGAACTGGTGATCTGGTAAAGTGCCGAGAGAGGGAGCGCTGCAAGTCCTGGGTGAATGGTGCAAAGCTGGTGGCTTTGATATGTATGACATTACTACAGAGATAATATCATGTATCTTTCTGTTTAGTAAAACAGTCAAACAGAAACCTATGCTTTTTATGGAATGAATTACAAATACAGCAAACTTGCAAATTTTTCGATCTAAAGAAGTATCTAGGGTACATGATGGTGATCAGGGTTAGCATGGTCTAAGTTTGACATCCTTTAGTAGATTTTACGTTCTGTTCTTTTACAATTTGCTTCATGTCTGGCGTGGTTCACGCTTTACGTCCCTGTTGTCATCTGTCAGCATTACACTGACATGATGMCAAAGCCWCCTAGTTACCTTGATGGGAACTACTTCCTAAAGGAAGTGACCTGTATTCCTTAAGGGAGTAGTTCCCATCTAAGCAACTAGATGGCTTTGTCATCATGTCATTGTAATGCTGACAGATGGAATTGCCATCTAATTTGCTACTAATATCATCTCAAGCCTTTGGTATACAGGCAAAACCAATGCTGAGGGATGCTGTCTGCACTGCACCTAAACTACACTGACGAGCTGTAATTACAGCGAAACAGATCTGTCTGTAGTTGGTTGCGGTGCAGGTAGCATAGCCTAGACAATGCACATTTAATTCTATTATTTGTAAAATTGGCGTGATCCAGTCCAATCCAAATTCAGTCTGACTAACCGCGAAAGCTTACGTTTCGACAGATTGAAGTAAGCAAATAATATCATCTTTTTTATTTTTTTTAACCTGCTGTTGACTAAATCTTGTGATCACTACTGGTCTACGAAGTTGTCGTTTTCTAAGCTTACGCTTGATTTTACCAAGAACCTAGCAATTATGGACTGTTCGTTACCTATGTTACTGCATGTATCGCTTAGCCAACATACGAGGGAGAAGWAGAAATAMATATAACATATACATATATAAATAATATAAAGTTGTGCATAATATGTGTCCATTATAGATGAGAAACAAAGTAGAACACAAAGCGTACAAAAATACACAGAACACAACCAAAGTATATGATATAGATAAATAGATAAAATAAAGTAAAAGCTTTAAATTTTTTGTTAAGGCACAAAAAATGGAAGCTACCTAAGAAATCATACAACCAAAACATCTATTTTGACGACGACTGCAATAAATACTCGTAGCAACCCGGAAAAGTTGGTCAAGGTATGAGATAATGTGTTGAGAAAGGGTTTGTTTTTCGTAAATAACAGAATATTGTATTTTCAAAAAATCAATCATAATTAATCAGCCATATACCTATTCCGCTTCTGCATTAGTTGCTTCTTGCCAGCGATCGGTCAGTGTTTTTATTCCACGTTTGTATATGCGCGCTTTTGAGGTAAACTGATTGGTTGGCCGTTTCTCTAACTCTTTATCGTTATCAAATGTTATTCAGCGAATCACACTGGAAAGAAAAATTAGAAAGTAAAAATTGGACGGGGCTAAGTCGGGAGAGTATGGTGGGTGTTGACAACTTTCTCATATCTGAGCTCTTGGACAACATTTTTGGGAGATTGGCGCAGTGGGATTGAGCGTTTTCTGTACGTTTTCAATGAACTACTTTTGCCAGACGTCGAAGTTATTGACAGCAGAATCGGCAACGACGCTTTTCTTTCTCTTAAGCAACTCCCAATGGATGACCTCGTCCATGCCCCACAACATTGTCTTCCGATAGTGTGTATGGTGCTTAGCTCGAGGAGTTGCATGATGACTGTGAGGCCATTATTTTCGGCCATCATTTTTGTTCATTTAGCTAAGCACATGAGGCAGCCATGCATCATGTTTTACTACTTTCTTTTGCCTTGACATTTCTATAGGTGTCTCTTCGGGAAATGCTAAAAACAGTTCTTCGTCAAACTTAAATGGAAGTGTACAGCGAGGTGCTCATCTAACTGCGTGAGTTGCACTGAACCCTCGAGAATAGCGCCATGATGTTGGTAACCATTTATACTCCACACACACTCAACAATTATATAATATAAAGAATGGTAAATGCAAGAGAAACACGCATTGAGTGTGCCATAGCATTCTTCATGTCGGTTAAAAACATGCTGAATATGAAGAAGTATTTTCATCTTCTGGTTTGAAGAAATAAAGTGACTGAAGTTTTGAGACAGCCTTGTTTAGGTATGCGACAAGAAGCTCTTAGCCAAGTAACAAAGTAGGTATAGAAATTTATAATAGGAAGCAAATTATTTGTAATAATAGTATAGGAAATACTTTAGGAATAAAGGTCAAAGCGATAGTATCATCATAGAAAGTACTACATCTACTCTACTACTACTACTACTACTACAGATCCTCTGGTTAATGTTATGTTTTGCCCCTTCTGTAAGTTCGTTTATTGGTTTTGATGTCAAATGCTTTATTCTGTTTGGCTTCTAGAAGCTCATCTTCGTGGTGCATTGTCTAGTTTAGTTTCTATTTCGCAAAATGGTTAATATTCAAAGGATGTTCATGTAAATCTCTCAGTGATTGCAATAGAAACATTTGGCATGTAGGTCTGATACAATTTGCAGGAATTTTTAGCTCGTCAAAAGGTAGTAAAATTCAGTTGTATGTAGAATTTCTAGTTTGAAGCTTTGGAAACAGAAATCCATGGCTAACTGGATCCAAAGTAGATTCAGGAAACGGCACTAAACGTGTATGAGAACTACAACGTGTTGGCTTTAGGCAAGGTCGTGTTACCTGCTCAACTCGATAAAACAGTTTAAACGTGCATGCCAGACGAAAGCTATCGAAACTTCCACGCCGWAAAACTAATCCGGCCCTTTTTCTCTCCGCTTGTAACAACGCTCGAACTTCCCAGACGCACGTGGGGAGCGAACCCAGGTGATAAAAACGATAATCTTCATAAGTAGCGGGCGCACTACGTAAGTTTGAGCTCGTAAGACGTCAGGATTCCGGCGCACGGGCGTCGCACAGGGCCCCAAGGAGAAGCGTCGAGACCGCAACGCCCCCTTCATCAACCGTTGACACGGTAATCCAATAATGCATCAAGTCTCTGCTGCGCCGGAATGTACCGTACTTATTACCACCAGGGAGCCTTGAGGTGCTCGACTAGTGGATCGCCCTTTTCGGGGGTGATTTACGCGTGGAAATGAAAGAAAGTAGGGAAACTAGGGACGAGCACGACGTTTCGGTAATGTGGTTAGCCCTGACGTGTCGGAAAGACTGGCAGCTTCTTAATATATTGATACAATGAGTGGCGAGAAAGCCGCCCATGCGATAAGCTTCGTAGTCTGGAAGGAAACAGAACTAATTAACAGAACTACAGTTATACGACCAGTTTTCAATATTTGCTCTTTTTGAGTACAGGTAAACTGGATTTACGGTTACGGAACTCCCTGATTTATTATACAATCTAAAGGATACAAATCTCTTTAAGAAGAGCTCTCCTCCATTCAAAATAGCACCAGAAAAATTGGACTAGCATGTAGCTTTTGCTTATAGGTGTGAAATGTCCACACTTAAAAGGAATTAGGAAAACCCCAAGAAATCCCCCTTATTAAAGTATTTTAAGAAAGCCAGACTAAAATTTGTATGGTATGAACATGTATGATATTTTTAATGGGTTTTACAGGCATATGAAGAAATGAAAAAGTATTGCCGCCTTGACCGAGATTTGAACTCGGGCCTTTTGAACACTAGTCAAATCTCGGTCAAGGCGGCAATACTTTTTCATTTCTTCATATGCCTGTAAAACCCATTAAAAATATCATACATGTTCATTAAAAGTCAATTCAGGCAGTAAATAACTTTGTATGGAATGTTGTTTACAGTGATTTTTAAAAGTAAACTACCGTAAGTTTCATAAACAGGTAAAATGCATACAATCTTGTGCAAAATATTAGTTACAATACACATGTGGCACCGTATGAGAAAGAATTGAGTAGGTTTATACTCATTATGATAAGTAGATAATGCAGTAGTTTTGTGGTGAGATCATCTTGTTTCTTAACTTCTGGAAAGTTTACGGAAATTGATTTGGGGCTTTTTACCTCTAGGGGTTTACCACTAATGCTGAATGGTCCGGTAAGACAGTGGTAAGCTCTCTCAGTGATATCTGTTGCGATTGTAATTTTCTCAGCACTCTGTAGTTCCATTTCCTTACCTTCATACGTGAGCCGCTCGTTTTCTTTCACGTGCATCTATTACCTTAACCCGTCGCCAAAAATAAAAGGCCGGATTCCACACAAAACTCCGTGTACAGCATGATTGATTGCCACTACGCAGCTACGACAGCAGGTCTCTCGTTTTTGACCCGTGTTTCCTTCCGAATTAAGGTGTTTGTCTTACGGAAACCCCTTTTTAACCTAATTGAAAATCAATGCGTATACCTCTGTTCCTGTCGGCAAAAACAACACACGGGGCGCCGCCCATTGTCCTCACGCGTCTTTAAAAAACCCGCGCGGGGATGTAAAAAGAAGCAATAAGGGTTTTTGTTATCACCCGCCGGCTAATGAATCTCCGAAATAAATGAACTGTCCGCACTACGGGACGATCAAGTGTGCGGACCGCAATAAACAATGGCCACTTCGCTCCCCAAACCTCGAGCTGCCCACCCCATACGCTCATGTAAAAGTCATACGATGGGCAATTCTTTTCGGGCGAGGGTGGGACTTTTCACAATATTGGACAGACGAGGAGATATCCGCGCTTAATATTTCAAACGGTGGCCGCGGTTACAGCAACCCTCTTTATTTAATTTTGCGATCAGTTTGACAAACAAGCTTCGCAAAATGTGGGGGTGCTTACTAAGGTAAGCTGTATTTATTATCTATTTGTACAGGTTTAATAAAATTTAAACCTACGCCTACGGTCAAATTATGCCATATTCGTACTATACAACGCTATGCATTTGATTTCATTTCTCATCGCGCTAATCATTCATTATTTATTTTAAAACTTCAATGCTAGCTGCAATAGACAGGTCTAGGAGGATCTGCAATAATTGTAGACTTGTTATTCCAAATTCTAAATAAATTTTGCTCTTTTGACAGCCATCCACTGACAGTCGCGTATCTTTAGTATGCATTCTGTTTATCTGTGAAGTAAAGGAATGGCCAAATTACCAACCTTACACTGAAAGTCCAACAATAAATTTGAAAACTAGACAAAAATGATATACAGTAGTTTCAGAGCTACTCCTGAAGAAGACACCGGCATGAGTGTCGAAACGTCATTACCAAATAAGCAACGTGGGGAGCAGCCCGGAAAACCATATGTCATCGATAATAACCAGGGAAGCCTTCAAATCAAATGATATACAGGGTGGGCGAAGTAAATGCATTTTGTGTAACTCCATAATGGTTCGGTGACGACCGTTGTAGTGAACGCACGCCATGGATCTGTATTATGAGTATTACGCTTTTATTTGTATAAAAAGTAAACCATCAATATAACTGAACAGATACCATAGGTGAAAACCAACTTACCAGCTCACGCCGCGCGCCGCTAAAACCGTAAAAAAGCATCAAAATCAACTTTAAATAAACACAACAAAGCTAGGGCAAACTTTAAAAACAAAATTTGTGTCATAATTTGCACAAGTTAGAAAAGGCCCATAAATTAAACATAAAGCAAACTCCAAAATACATGGGTAGATAATTCCTAAAGTGCACGAGTATACACATTTTAACAGGATTTAACGTTATACCCCCAAACGGTAGTAAAACCGGATTGTTTAAAAATACTCAAATACAGCCTACACTGTTACAATCCAAATGCAAATGAGAGGAAACCGCATACTCATGTATTGCTTATGAAAATCTGGGCTTTTCTTACCTTTGTCCGTTTAGGTGCGACGGTAATCGCAAAATGTGATGTGATGCAGTTGCAACACTAGCAAAAACCCTAAGTATTCAGGATACCAAAAATACGTAGGTTAATACTAATAAGCATACTTTAGTCTTAACTATTAGAACGACTACCCAATCTACATACAATAAATGCGATGTTCGTCTTTTTAGACGTTGTTTTAGTTAAAAGGCTCACAATAACCAAACTCAACGCAACMGAAAGAAGACAATACATCTATGAGGGACAGGTAAAATGCTTGAAACGATGTACACAATTGTGATACTTACAGAAAAAGTAACTTTGAAGAAACTGTTCAACAACTGTGACCAAAATCCAAGGGATTCTCGCACGATCTGAAACAACCTAACCAAGACACAGGAAGCATTTTGCAAAAAAAAACAAGATAAGTCCTAAATCTGTACTCAATTCCAGAAAGCAGCGCATATGAAGAAAAACAATGCAGCCAAACTAAGCCAATATCAAACTCGGAAACTGTAAGCGTGCACACTACATACCTTTCCATTACAATCTGCAGCTACGTAGGAGCCCAGTAGCGATAAAACAGTCACCCCTTAAAACTAGGTGTAGCGACCGAACCTGGCAGTACATCTAGGAGAGGCAGAAATGCCTACCCTAAGCTGGATCACCAATCAATAAATCTGAAATGTTATGGCACGTCAAAAAGGAGCAAGTGCGAGCTGAATTACAGGTTTGCCCAACATTAGCAAAACATTAGTAATTATAGGATGTTAAAAACATCATAAATGTCATCTTCTTCCGAATTTAGTATCATCAAATCACTATCTGATTTCGAGTCCCAAAACAGACTAGTGTGTAATCAGTGTATTCCTGGAAAGTACTAAGAAAGGGATTTCAAAGTACTGTTTTTGCTGATAGCTTTATGAACCATCATAATTATCAATATTGAGAGACTAAAAATCTCTTCTATTTTCTAATGGCAGGTAGCAACATCGTTGGCCACTTAGTATCTGAATGTTGATATTTGGGAATAATATACTTCAATGGCCGGGTATTCCTTAACTACTAAGAGAAGAATGGGCGAATTGTAAAAAACTGGATTTATTTTTTGGAACTACAATAAGTCCAACGTTTCCTACCTTTCCAACTACATCTGGAAACGTGAGAAACCAAATTCAGGTCACTTTGTTAAAGAATGATTTTGTGTCGTCGAAACAGTACAAGCCGCTTTAAACTGTTTCTTTAAACAGCTTTCTTTTTCTTGCACTATTTCTTCATTTAATAATGCAAACACTTGTTGTGCAGAGGCATCTTTTCTCATTGTTTGGGAGGAGGACGCGATTTACACTCGTATATTCTCCAATGAAACATTACTGAAGTAGTGTATCTAATAGAATTTGTTTCATTGGTGTCAAGTATTTTTATCAATTATTATTTGCTCATATACGAAAATAATAATTTTCCTAGATTTTTAACACCTAACGTCGTCATTTCGGTTACTATTGAAGATAGCAACACAAACACGTGAGTGTGTTGTGTGCTCACGGAAAACAGTTTTGTTTCTTTTGTTCTTAAAAATAACAAATATTACCAATTGAAAATTGCTTTTGAACACTTATTTACTTGTGCATGTAATTAATTTTGTTTTTTAAATACATTACCAAACATACTTTTTAGTCTGTTGGCAACGACAGCATTGTGGACGAAACTCTCATCAGCGATCCACACATAACTTGAGCACAAGTTAGATTAACTTTTTCGTTCTGCTCCATAGTATCGATCTCTGAACCTCCAGAGCAGCTGTTGGAGTGCAAAAAGAGCCGTAACAACTGAAGCAGGAAGGGATGTTGTCGAAGTTCCGCAATTTAGCCGTTTTAGTGCCCCCTTTTGCGGGGTACATTCGGTTTTACAGCGCAGCCTGGAGACCGCCAAATTAAATAGGAAGTGGCTTTCTCAGGTGGCACGCTTGACAAAAGCTGAGTGATCTTATTTCCAATGCGCAAAGCTCTATTTCCTAAGTAGTTATGCCATTGCCATTTGTGTAACGATAATTTAAAACGTTGTGTCTCCGGAATAAAGCTAGAGATTCGAGTAGCGATCAAACTTTTATGGCAAAATCATTCTATTTGGTATTACTAAATCATATTACCCATAAGTAAACAAACACTATACTAATTTCCATCAGTTCAATTCAGTTTTTGAATTAAAATCCAATTTTTTTTTTGTTTCAGGTACGTACGTACAGGTTGCACTTCATTTTGCCCACCAATAAGTAAGTAATTACTGTAATAATTTATGGGATGATAAAATCTGCGTATGAACATAATTATTTTTTTGTGTATTATAGCGATCCAGTTCTACACAATTGTACGTTCGGAATTTGAGTACCTACGATTTTACATAAACATATCTATTCATTGTCGATCAACAAAGTTAAGGTTTATGCTAGCTTAATATTCTCAAAGCCCTTTAGCTTTCATATTTGTGAAACCAAGAACAATGTTAAATTATTAATTTACAAACACTTGCAATGTCAAGTTTGTAAAATATAATTTTTGACTTTTAGTGTACCAACTTAAAGGTACACTTATCTTTACCTAAAAAAGCTAGTTTTGTGTAAAGGACCTACTCCATTATACATATACAACTTGTAATATTTTAAAATATCTAGGACAAAATGGAATTATAAGAACTACCCAAATGATGCATCGCAGAGTCAAACAACTTTAGATTGTTATGTACCTCGTTTTGTACTTATACTATGTATGTAGTATGTACAAATACGTAGTATAACTATTCCTGTAAAGGTAGTGTATACAGTTTAGGTTACAGGGTTACACGCGCAGTATTTTTTGATGTAAGTAAACGATGTGCTTGCTTCCGTAAAGCAATATTCTTCAAGACTTGTGATTTTTATGATTAAAGGACCATTCTTCGAAATTCAATCTTAAAAGCCATATCTAAATAAATTCTATGACTTTTCACAAGAAAGCAAAATACTTTGCTTTATAAACTTGACACACTCGTTCAACATATAGATATGGTTTACCCAAACCAGCAACCAGGAAATACCCCAAATGTGCGGATAAATCTAGTTTCAAAACTGTCAGAATTTTTTTCTGAAACTAATTTGAACTTTTTGGAAGGATCTAGCCGAGTTAAATGCCGATGATTCATAAGTACATTTGAACGATCCATTTTTTTCTGTTCTCTCTAAATAAACATGTGTTTGATTATTGTAGTTTTTAATTAATCTTAATTACTAGAAGTTGAGATACTTAATTAAAAATCGTATATAGTGTATATGATATTATGATGCATGAGTCTTATCTGCATAAATTTAAATACCTCAAGAAGAAGGTATAAAAGCGTAGAGCACTTTATACATGGCGTGCAAAATCAGGTTTCTACAATTATTACCACTAACAAAATAGTATTTTACCTCAAATTACGTTTTTGTTGATACAACTTTCTGTTTTAACACTGCAGTTGTGCTAGTCAGGGTTGTTTTGGAGTACCTTTTATATTAATCCTTAAAACTGAATTTCTGTGGCCGTACTATAACAATTCTCCATCAACTAACAGCATCCAATCTAGTGCATTCAGTGAATCTTGTTTTCATCCTCGTACTTGTTCTTTTGACGTTAATACTACGAACAAGTATCCCGTGCAGCTATGAGTCCCCCGCTTTTCCCAGTTGTTGATAATTGCATCGTGGTAGCGTTGGATACTAAATACACATGTCGTTAGTTATCACCTGAAACCGAAATGCTGCCTTTATGATGTTTTCGTGATTTAGCATCAGCAGTTAAAAAGAATCACTGAAACTCTAGTCGTCACACTATCAAGTTAATGTGGTAATCGCTCTTTTCTCGATGTTCTCTTAGTTGTGTATATAAAAAGTCCAATCACAACTGACGTCTACGTGTCAAAGATCTAATACTTCGAGCTCATTCGCACTACTATTTAAACCAAATTTCATCCCTAGTCAATTCTTTTATCCTTTAGGGGACACTCATATGAGGATACAGAACAGTTGTATCTTTCAAGTATATTTCAAAGAGAAATACTTTTGTTCCGCTGTTTTTTACCTATTACTCTCACCTTCCAATAACAAGCAACTGAACCACCCTTCAAACTACTTTACTCTATAAAAGAAACATTACCGACCGACTGCTAACAAACTAATCTAATCAAACGAATACAATTTGTTGCAACTAGATGGCTTGCTTTTCGCAGAAAAATTCGAGAGTCAGTAGGAATCACGATTCGATAATTCCTCTTCCACTTGTTTTAGCTTATTGGCGAACAGTAAAAAGTTGTTAAGCCGTGAAGAAACGTCGGCATTTAACCTTTCGACCGGAAATTAAATATTTAGGAAAATGTAGTAGCCATATGATATTGCTGATTGCGTTATGCAAATTTAAATCAAGTGTAGAGCCTAAACATAGCGAGTCACAAGAAAGGTATAGGGTGACGATTTGATTGCTGCAGTGGAATGAGAAGTAGTTAGCCTAAGTATGCAGTCATACCACAAGTTGTAGAATGAAGCAATGAACAAAAGGAACGTTATAAATTAGTCTTACTGCTTGTTCCTTTTCATAAACTCGGAATGTCTTGCTCATCCTCTCGTTTAATCTCTACATTCGCTAAAAATAAAGAGATATGTTAAAAATGCATGTCTATGCTATGTTGTCTGAACACCAACTACAAATAGATTTATTTCGCTATCATTACAGCTCATCAGTGTAGTTTAGGTCTAATGCAGACGGCATGGTATAGAGGTGGTTTTGCCTCTGTAAGCAATGAACTGATACGATGAAAAAGCCACCTATAGCTGCCTTAATGGGTACTGCTTTCTAAAGCAAGTAACCTGATACCTGACAATTTGGCATGCACCTGCATACATCACTGCTGACAGATGGSATKGCCATCTATTTTTTMACGTCATACCAAGCTTTTGGCTTATACGCAAAATAAGCTCTATGCTATGCTGTCTGCATTAGACCTGATGAGCTCTAATGACAGCGAGATAGATCTATCTGCAGTTGGTTGCAGTGCAGACATAACATAGTCACGCATTTTTATGTATATCGGTTCTTGCCCGTGAGCAAAAAATGCAGTGGGGCCTGCTGTCAGATTGATGTATGCAAGTGCATGCCAACTTCTCAGATTTCAGATCACTTCTTTTAGGAAGTAGTATCCTTTAAGTTTCAGTGTTTAGACTTAGTGAATTTTATCATATGATCAAATAGGGTTTACCAAAGCTTTACTTACAGTGCGGGTAATACATATTAATATATAAACCCTTCTTTCGTTAACAAGTGGGCTATTGTTTCATACAACCATCGTACCTATTTAAATATGTTAAAATGTGTGCACATCAAGTGAACGGCCTTCGATGATAAACTCGAATTAAGCCTATGTAAACGCGAATTACCGTGTTTGCCTCCACGGCGTGCTTAACGTATCTGACCGAACGTTAATTAATTTGTGCAGTTTAATAATCTCGATGCCTAAATACGCAAAATTCGCCGGCATGTGCCGTAATCGGCCAAATCCCTTCGAGAGAATACAAATATTGCCGTGTTCGGACGCGGCTTGATGATATTTGTCGAGGCCACCCCCGTCGGTATTTCTCCCCGGAGGGATACGGCACACCGGCGATTCTATTGACCCCTCGTAAATTTTTGGTCGCTCCGGGGGTGAATTTATATTCCCGTGTAGCTGTGAAAAAACGGTTGAGACTATTTAGGACCGTGTTTATGAGGATTTATTGGGGTGGAGATGAATCGGATATGTCCGATGGCATAATCAGAAGATAACGCTAAACGTCTTTATCGTGTCGCACCATTAACTCCGTATACCTACCGCAGTTAGCCGTATCAGTGACAGCTTAGTTCTAGTTAATCAAAGAAGCAATAACATTTGTGGTATTGTGGTTTCATTATCATTTTTGTTTATATTTAAATGGGTATTAGCGGGATACTTGAATATGCTATCTTTTTTTCCTTAAAATTTTATTAATTGCTAATCTAATTAGTTCTGCCACATTGACGTGATATATAAGCATTTTTGTTATTGTTGAACTGATTAAAGTACGTGTATAACTTTTCTAAGAGTGTGTTACCTGTAGTACTTGGTACTCAGAACTGATTACTTTAAACTACCTGTCTACAGGTCTGCAGACTAAAAATTTTAAAACTAGTTTAGTAGAGTGTAGTTGTGAAAATGGTAATTATAATTTTAACCAAACAAGTAATTCAATTACAAGTGAATACAATTGTAGAATAAGTAATGAATGGGGTCGTCCCACAATTTTTTTTTATTTTACATTTCGAATGTACATAAAAATTGAAGCGCAAAGACATTGTTTTGCGATTTTTTCCGGTTCACGTTTACCGAGAAAAAAATGTGAAAGTATGGATTTTCAATATCTGTTTGAAATGCCTCGATATTCCGCCACGGATATGACGTAAAAGGTTCTCAAGGTGACGAAAGCGAGAAACACCAATAATTTGTAAGTAATATTTGTTTACATATTTTTTAAAGTACTCGTAAACTGGCATTGTGACACTGATTATTTGTGAAAACAACTTAAATCATCCTTCAGTCAGTTTATTCTATAATGAACAGTTCAATATAATAAGCGCATTCACTGGCCTTTTGCTGAAACGCGAAAGCACTTTAACTATCGAACCTGCTTTTGAACTAATGTTTTTATTATGAGAAATTAAACGACGCCTGACGCTTGATAATGTTTAAAGTTTGTTTACTTACGTATGAGAATGATATGATATATTTTGAAACTGTCAGGACTGTCTCTAACCGTCGTTAGGAAATAAACGGTAAAGTATCACTGACAACATCGCACGTTCGCACGTGCTGCATGTGTCCTATGATGTGCAACGTAATAACTAGAGGTGTTACGGAATAGATTTTGTATGTAGCTAGTACGACCTGTGCCGGTTCCACTTACGTACTTATTCCAAATATACCTATTCCAGTTCCAAGCAGTCGGTCGGCTCGGGAAGAGGTGCGAGGTTACTACCTATTCCAGTGTAATAGGTACAGTTCCGACGCAACATCTCTACGGTATCGAGTGTCGACAAGCCAATTTTTAGAATCGGGGCACTCTGTTCATAATTTTGTTATGAACAAGCATTTTACATCATTAACAATACATACATACAACAAAAAGTCATTTTTAATTAAAGTTTATCCTATTTGTAGCAAATATTGATTAGTAGCCAAAGCAATGTTGCTAGCTGTTGTTCAAAGCAAACTGAAGTTGCATATAATGTATTTGTCATTGTTTTATCAAAATAGGGAGATTGTACAAAAATGTTGTACTATATTTGTGTTAAAAATTATTTCATTTTGTTTTGATTCACATTTTAATTAACACAAAATATAACATGGCTCATATAATGAGCAACTATAATTATTATTTTTATACTTATTAATAAAGTATGAATAGCTAAAAATTCTAATTGGAATACTTATCAAAAATAAATATTAATATAGTAAAAATCACTCTTTGTACTTGCTACAAAATAGCAAAATTCTAATTTACAATTTCAAACGTCAAATAAGTAATCGTAACGTTATTGGAAATTATAATAATTATTTTTGTTTTATGCGTGCATTTCTACTCTTCTTAAACTCAAATCCCGAAACGGTTCAACTGTTGCTTGTCGAACCAGTATATGTTCAATAACCACAAATATATCGGATCGATGAGAATAGGTAAACGAAACTGGCAGGTCGTACGTATTCTAATGTAAAAGGTCCAGTTTCAACGCAACAGTAATAGTTCCGTTTACGCACTTATTCCAATCGAAAACGCTCCACGACTGTGGACTCGTAATAGGTACCTCAGCTCGTCCGGAATAGGTACGCGGAACTGCCAGCTCGTACCTATTCCAGTGTAACAGGTCCAGTTCCAACGTAACACCTCTAGTAATAACCCTAACCTAACTCTAGTTACGCATTTTTGTTTACATAGTTTGGTCAAACTTTCGAGTTTCGTGTTTATCAGATTAAGTGGTGGAGCAAGATGTTGTCGAAGTATTTGGGTAATCTGTTGATTTTTTTAATATAAGAATGGCTTACGTTAAGAAGTGTGTTGATAAACAGTTGCACGTCATTCCTATGTTTACATCATAATATTGACGTTGACGGTTAAACGGTTATACCTTCGTCCCTCGCTCTCACTCCCATTGCATTATTGTATTTCTCTTGTTATTTATAAAACTGACAACAGTGAGCACATTATTACCTAGGGAGCTGTAACAGTGCGCATGGCGGAAATTAGGAACCTTTTGCGTAATGGTTGGTGGATTTAAGAAAACGTTTGAAACAGGGTAATTTTTCTACCGCCGTTTGTTACGAGTTGAATTAATCTAAAAGCAAAATAGATGCGTAGCACTAGTAATCATGACGTAAGCAATAAAAGGCATAGGTTAAAACTATCAAATTTTAATGTGCGGGACGACCCCAATACTGCTATAATTATAATGAAAGTAACTCAATTACTCAACTCCAGATTCTTCTTAAAGTATTTTTTAAATCTGAATGCGACTAAACGGTTTTCTTACTTGGTTTCCTGCAGGCTTAAAGAGCAGATATAAGTCTATGTATTTTATATACCTTAATTTTACTAATAATAAAATGAGCCCATGGTCGTTTCTAAACAAATAAATATAATAACCAGGAAAAGCTTGCATATCCTAATAGCGCTGGCATCAAAGTCGTCGGTACAGACAGAAATAAACAGACGACGACATCTCCAGCGTTGCGGAGCCAAAAGGACTATTCGAAAATGCTAGCAAGTATTTACTCGCATTCATCAGGGAGCAATGTCGAACAATGCCCCTTTTCATTTGACGCTTGGCCGATTTCCAAACGACGAAATCTGCAAATGTTTTCGTATGCGCTGCCCTGCGCTCCGCAATTTTTGCATTTGGCTATTTTCGTTGCACACAGTCCCCCCTATTGTTATCGATGGCACTGCTGATGAACGATCAAAAAGGGCAAATTTATTCCTGATGCAGATGTGTACGTGCCAACTGCTCCAGACTCTTTGTCGGGACTGTCTCCCGTGGAACCCCGAGGACACTAATTTTAGACTCGATAGGAACAACAGGAGCAAAAGTTGGAGATGACGCAGTCTGTCTTAGATTGTTTGAAATATTCGGTAGTTTCTATAAGCTATTTAAGAAACTTTCTTTTATGAATCTTAATTATCGAATAATTCCAACTGTCAAACATCTTAATTTAAGGAATATAGTTTTAATGAATACGTGTACGACTTCCGCATGTCGTACTTATCACGAAAGGTACGTAACGCCCTAATTTGTTCTTGATCTAAAACAACGTATATCGAGTTATGTATCGATACAGGTAGTAGAGAGAACTCCTAATAAGTATTTATAACATTTGGAGTATCTGATCGTAAACTAACGGTCCAAGTTCTGTTACAGTACATACCTACTGTAATATTGCAGTTCACTCTGAACATTCCTGATTTCAATTGGGATTTTTTTTCCTCTCTGAAGTATTCTTGTTGCCTTAATACAGCGATCATCTGATAACCGATAACATAGTCTAGTCGGCATATATTTTTCCAATGAGGAAACTCAGTGCAGGGGAATAAATCCTTCCTTCTTTCATAGTAGTAGTTGTTGATGGTGATAATAATAATAATAATAATAATAATAATAGGTCTTTATTGAGTAATCATATACACAGGCGAAGTCTAGCATAACTATTCTACTTAACCTATGTACAGAAATGTGTAAACTTAAAAGTAAGATAACAGAAAAAAGGGAACCTATCAATGATAAACGTAAAAACTATTGAAGCTCAACAAGTATATTCTTGATAGCCTTACGGAAGCTGCTGATATTGAAACGCACTAAGTCCTTACAAAAGCGGTTATGTAATGTTACAGCGTTATACGTAAATGACCTGGAAAATAATGACGTACAATATTTAGGCATATCGAGTGACGAGGAGGTGAAGTGCAACCCAAGCTGGTGAACACTACTTCTAAATTTCAATTTTTCTCTTAGATACGACGAAAAATCTGTAAGCAGTACTCTATGCACCAGAGAAAGCAACAGCAAGCGGTAGACATTAGACATTTTCAGCCATTTGAGTTCATTGATCTTGGCAGAAACATGATCAAACTTTCCTAGACTGTATATAAAGCGACAACAACTGTTCTGGATCATCTGAATCTGATTTTGTGTTCTTGACTTTGAACATGGAAAGAAAATTACTAGACCATAGTTAAGAAATGACAGGACTAAGGTTTCTGTAAGCTTTTTGCGAGTTTTGAAGTTAATTATATCCATGTTACTGTATAGCAGTTTGAGAACAAAATAACATTTTCTAATGAGTAAAGAGACGTGGGTGTCAAAGCGGAGGTCTTCGTCGATGATTAAACCAAGGTTCTTAACTTCAGAACATATATTGATGGATACACCTTCAATAGCTATACTCATTTGTGATTTAACCAACTGAGATATCACAGCAGGCGCAAAGCATATGACCTTACATTTATCAGCATTTAGTTTAAGATTGTGGTCTATGCTGTATTTAGAGATCGCAATTAAGCTGCTCGCATGCAGTAGTTGTGTCGCACATCTTAAAGGATAGGTACAGTTGGGTGTCATCAGCATATCCTAGAATATTAGAAAACTTAACACGGCTAAATATATCGGAAGTATAGATTAAATATAGAAGGGGTCCCAGTACTGACCCTTGGGGCACACCACTAGTAACTGGCACTTTATCCGAAGGCCATTAACTCGAACTACTTGGAAGCGGTCTTTGAAGTAAGACACGAAAACATGCGATTGCATTAAGTCCAAAGTAAGACAATTTGGCACACATTAGCTCATGATCGATTGTGTCAAACGCTTTAGAGAAATCAAGTAAAACGAGAGCCGTGCAGTTGCCCTTATCACGCTCTCTTATTATATCGTCCAGGACTTTCAACAGTACCGTGGTAGTACTTTGATTTTTCTGAAAACCTGATTGGAACGGTGAAATTATATTATTCTCTAATGCGTAATTGTAAAGTTGCAGATGTACAACTTTCTCGATAATTTGTACAAATGTAGGGACGAAGGTCACTAAAGTTAACCGGATTGTTTATTTTTGGAATGGGAATAATAACGGAGGTTTTCCATGATACTGGGAAGTAACCGCTTTCGAGGCAACAATTAACTATATGTGTGATATGAGGAGCAAGTTTTGGCAAGCAAAAATTGATCATCTTAGCAGAAATGTCATCCCACCCAGGACTGGAAAGCTTAAGTTTAGATATTATATTTTTAATATCGTCTATGTCAGGAAGTACAAAAGAGAATACCGAGCCTTCTTTGTATTTAGTTGAAGTATAACGAGTAGTGGTTGAACGTCGATCATTAAGGCTCGAGAATACAGAACTAAAGTAATGATTAATGTCATTAGGATTGCGAAGCTGCAAAGGGATATCTGTACAGCGATTATTTTTAATTCCTAAGTGCTTTACAGTCCTCCAAAGCAGACCAGGGTCGCGAGATCACTCGGCCGCAGAGATGTAAAACTGTTTCTCACTCCTAATTGCTGAAACCATCACGTTACGTATGATACAATAGTAATTCCAGTCTAGTGGGTCCTTAGTTCTTTTAAATTTTGAATGCGCCCGATTCCGTTCTGACATCATTAGTCTGATATTAAAAGTTAGCCATGGAGCAAATGGCTTAGTGACACGAGAAGAAATGTAGGGCGCATGAAGATCAAAAAGATTTTTAATGTTAGGTACTTGTCAAAAAATCGACTTTACTATCAATATCATTGATGCAATAAACGTCATCCCATTTTACACTCTCCAGGTCTCTCAGAAAGTGATCATATGCGAATTGTTTGTAATTTCTATAACTAATAGTTTTAGGTGGTAATTTAGTAACTTCATGTTTCAAAATACAAAAAGTTAAAGTGATGTGCAATTCTACAGTTATGTCCTTTCAAGCAATTTGAATTCGTCTGGATTGCAGCAAAAACAGAAACTACAGTTGTTCTGTAGACCGAAACGATTTCTTGTTCTGACACTTTTTGCCTTACACGTTCGACCTCTGCAAACATGAAAAGCGACATCCGCGTCGTGGCCAACAAAGAGCTTAACGCGATTACATTTTCTCAACTTCCGCCCAATAAACAAGTTATTAATTAAGTCGGCAGTGCCTAAACGCCCCTTGTTTCTGTCCCGCCGTTATCTGGATCTTATTAGCGGCGTGCTTTCTTAAGCGTGACTCCATCAAGCGGCGATTTTTTATTCGGGAAATAAAAATGGCCAAACATTTTTCAGAGCAAGCGTTTTCGTCCTTGCCGCAATTTATCTCGGGAGTTTTATCCTTAACCGGCCGACCATCAGTAGTTAAACGTCCTGCCATTTTTCAGCGGAGAACACCCCCCATCGATCCCTAGTTTACCGAGGAAACAAACTATTTCGAGGACAATCTGAATGATTCGTTGTGTGTCCTGGCGCTGGTATCAATCACACTGCCGATGCCGGTTTAAGAAATCTCAATTTAAAACTTTTGCTTCGAGTGTTCAGATTTAAGAGCTATTGCAGTTTTCATACTTAGGATCTCGAGCTGCCTTTAAAGAGCATTTTACATTTGATTTTTGTAAATTCATCTCATACATTTTGGAAAATACATTTCTTGATCTGTTACTAACAATCATGCCGGGCTTTAAGTTAAGCGTGAACTTCGGCCATGTTTCAGAATTCGTACGTAAGTACGTAACTTTGCCGCTAGGTGACGCATTTAATATGACATATCAAAGAATCGTTTCCTTCTTCAAAAAGTTGCAATACAATATTGGAGATCGATAATCCTTTTTCGCTTATTAGTTATAGTAAAAAGACTGCAAACCCGCCCTCTGGTTCAGCTATTTTTTTTGGTTGAAATAAGTTTAGGTTAGATTAAAATGGGTCAACTTTTCTCATAAATTACGACTTATATGGTTAGGTTAGGTCTGTGATTTGCCAGCAACGGTGGACATTTTTAGAATCAATGATAATTTTTCTAATACAGGGTCCGCACCTAAAATTTGCTTTATTTTTTTAAAATATAGTTTTAAGTGAAAAATCAAATGAAGGTTTTTTAAACTCTTAAAAAATGGTAAAGTGGGCGCCCAAAAAATATTTGCAGATAATATTTTACGTGATTTATTTTAATATTTTTTTTTACCTTACCCTGTATAGTAAATATTGTTTTAGAGTTGGATGCCGAATTTTGTCTTCTTTGATTTGTACCATAACCATAAAACAGGAAAAACTCGTTGTCGCTATACCCAGTACCCAGTTAACTATCTTTATAGACTTAAAAATTTCGTTAACTTTAATAATAAATTAAACTAATAAAAGTAAAATTAACGATAAAACCAATAAACATAACAAATTCTCGTATACTAAATTAAAAATTTAAAATAAACTTGACATTTCACTTAAGATTGTATCTGGAAAAATAAAGAAAATACGAGCGTGCGGAGTTTTAGGTAGTGGACCCTGTAGGGTAATTATTTATTGTAATATTGTAATGTTGTTTCGTACTGTTAGTTTGTGGACTGTAACCTATGGCTTGATTTTTATTATATATTATAAATAGTTTGTTGACCGATATATAGCGTGTCTTGTATTTTATTTTACTAATTTGAATAGCTTTCTTATTAGCAACAGTTAGCAATAATAAGACTAATATTTAACACAAGAATAGATCAGTGACAGTGAGAATGACTGGTTATTAGCTCCGGGTTTTCTGTCTAGGAAGTTATGGCAAACAAATGTGATGTTAGAAGATACAATGTGTAATATAGGATGAAAGCTTATAAATGACAAGGAACGGTCATGGACTACTGAGTGACTTAGAAATAAGTACCTACAAGACCCATTCAGTACCTAACCGTCAGCTTGTTTCAGTAAGAATTCGGTATTATATTTTTTGTATTTTACATGCCAGAGAAAAATCGTAATTTATGAGTAAATGAGTGATTTTTTTAATTATAATCTGATTTTACTTCAAGGAAAAAATACTGAACCAAAGGAACAGGTTCGCAGTCTTTTTACTATAATCCAGAAAAGAAAAAAAAACATATCGAAGTCCATTTTTAAAAAACCTATATGGTTGCATTTTATTTTTTAAAGATGTTAGTAAATATAAAATTTTTATAATTAAAGTGCCCCATTGTCAAACAGTTGGAATAAATTATAAGTTATTTATGATTATATTAAAAACCACAAAACATACTTCAAAACTAGCTACCATTCATTAAGTTCAGATAAACCATACTTGAGTTATGCCATTTTGAAAATTTGAAACTTCTATCTCTCTTGTTGTCGTTATCATAGTTCAAACAAAATTTATGAAGAAATTAACATAGATTATAATGAGATTATCTTAGACCAACACTGTATTGCAGAAAGAAAGGATATGTCATATGAAATGCGTCACCTAGCGGCAAAGTTACGTACTTCATAATATTATAAACGATATATGGGTGGGCATATTTGTTAAAAAAAAATTACCGCAAGATTTTAGTAGAACGATTAATTTCCAAGATACAGCTTCTCTCTAGCCTTAACTGATCTTCATAGTAAATAACCCTCAACGTTTAAGTGGAAGGTCTTGCTGAATCGGCATGATTAAATACAGTACTTGATTTTTGAATACATAATTTCATTTTGTATATGTGAAGTCCTTGTATAGTATGTGTAGAGTAGAGCACGAAATGTGTGAAGGGTTAACGAACACGGTAGCAAACAGACGGCTTACCTAGAAAAATATTTACTCGGGCTACAGTTTACAGGTTTCATCAGGATTTAAAATGTTGGTTTAGATATGCTGCAAGCGCTTTACCTGTTTGCTGTATAAATTTATTAAGCGTTTTTAAGTATACACCTCGAATTTATGACGTACGCGGAAAAGGCCGGAGTGTATACTTGTTTTTATTGTTTAACGTGGGAAACAAGTACGTTGGAAACAACCACACGCAAATTTTGTTTTAACATTGCGTTTGTTATAGAACACGCAAAATACTTGTAAAAAATATAACTTTAGAAGTCCATTTAGAAAACTGACTTCTGGAGGTACATACTGTTATTTTCAGCAAAGAATGACGTAAGGCCATGAGTGCGTATGGATGTTTCCCACCCACAAGAAGGTGAGAAGTCTAAATGTGGGGCCATCGTTAACACCAGTGGAATGGCCAAAATTTTACAATCAACTGTGAGAAATATAATTGTAAATGGAACTCAGGATAGAAAAGTGCGAAAAGGTGCTACGTTGACAGGCTAGCGGTGRTAACCGCTATACAATCTACGAGGGTGTTAAGAACTTTTTTTAATCGTCAACGTCAACTGAAATAATTAAACGTGTCAAATAGTCGAATCTATGAAGTTCATAATTTGTTCCTAAAAAACTGACATGCCGTACGTACGATTCTAATTTTAACATTTTAATACTGCTCTGTAGCTCAGCTACTACTTAAAAGTCAGAATTTTGATTATACACATAGATAAGAGAGTTAGTTGTAGTTGGTTGTATATACAGGGTCCGCCACCTAAAACTTCCCAGGCTCGTATTTTCTTTGTTTTTTTCAGGTACAACCTTATGTTATATGTCAAATTGTAGGTCTCTTTGAACTCTTTAAAAATAGCATAGTGAGGTTCCAATTTTTTTTTGCATATTGTGATATTTTGCAGATAAAGTTAATTTTTGTAAATATTTTTTAACCTTACCCCGTATGATAAATATTGCTTCATAGTTGGATGCCGATTTTTGTCTTTTTCAATTTGTGTCATTACCATGTATGCGTAATTTTTACTCCTTCTTAGTGAAAAACAAGAAAAACTAGTCGCCGCCGTATTGTTATAGGGTCGTTCACATTTTTTTAAGTGTTAGTTTAGTAGCTTATTATGGTACTAATTATGCCTACATACCCATCGCTGCACACAAAACCCCAAAATTTTGAGTAACTTTTAAATAAATCAAGTACAAAGTTCGTCCTAAAGAGAGAGAGGCTAGAAAGCGAAACCCTGCGATGAGGCTAGTTTGGTTTTCTACATGGCCTACTAGCCTCGTCACGGGGTTTCATTTCCTAGCCTCTCTCTCTTTAGAACGAACGTTGTACTTGATTTATTTAAAAGTTACTTAAAATTTTTAGGTTTTGTGTGCAGCGATGGGTATGTAGGCACAATTTGTGCCGTAATAAGCTACTAAACTAACACTTAAAAATTCTGAACAACCCTATTTAAAGAACATGGCGGCGACTAATTTTTCTTGTTTTCACTAAAAAGGAGTAAAAATTACGCATACATGGTAATGACACAAATTGAAGAAGACAAAAGTCGGCATTCAACTGTGCAGCAATATTTATTATACGAGGTTAGGTTAAAAAATGTTTACAAAAAATAACTTTAAACACAAAATATGATAATCTGCAAAAAATTTTTTGGACGCCCACCAAGCTATTTTTAAAGATTTTAAAAAGACCTACAATTTGACATATAACCTAAGGTCGTACTTAAAAAATGAAGAAAATACGAGCCTGGGGAGTTTTAGGTGGCGGACCCTGTAGATCGGCAACTCGATATACACGGTTAACAAGCGCCTTTCGCGACTGGCCACTCAACTAAAAACAAAAACGCGCGGAATTTGAACACCATATTATTTCGCTATTTAGCCATAGGTTCATCAGTTTTTATTGCTTCCACGTGTTCTTGACATACCCTGGTACAAACTGCTGACCAGGAATGGCATCGACTTTCAAATTTGTCGGTTGCTGTGGGTCGCAAAGATCTGTTCCTCTCTAAAGTGCCCTTCACAAATTCTCTTACTTTCTTTTATTACAGCCAAATCCGTGTTGATAACGTCACGTTCTTTGATACGCTCCAACCATCTCCTGGCCTGCTGTGAAAGTTAAAAACTTTAACATTGTTTTTCATAATTAAAGTTGAAGGTAATACTTCTTCGTCGTTTGGGAACCTATGGAATGCAATTTTTCTTCGCCCTCTTTCGTCTACAACCAGCAACCATACATGTCCGAACCATAATTGATGATTTTATGTACAATAACAGGTTTGATTTAATATAAATTAAATAAGTACTTATCACTGTATATTATAATTATATGTACATCCACACCAGAACGGCTGTAAGTCGCACAATTCACCGTCAAACTTCGACAGACTACAGCAACTATCAATGGAAAAACGACGGCAACGCCACTCGTGACTGGTCACTAAACTACTACAGAGTTGCCAGGGTTTGATTATACAGAAAATACCAAAAATGTGTCACCATAATGACACTTTGACAATATACCATGCTATTATTTTTGTGCATGTTAGAAAGCCTTTTTGTTACTTACATTTTATATCGTTCAGGTGTTATTATAAAAAAAATGAAAACTAGAGGAGTTCTGCACCTTTAGCTTTAAAAGTTAATAAAAGATACAGATACTTGTGAATTATTGAATAAAGTCTAAGATAATAAAGTTAAATTAATTCTAATCAATACATACAAACCTAAATGCTTTTATTTATTTTTTTAATTGGAATCGCTGCTAATTTTTATTTTATTTAATGCGGAATTAAAAAAATAATATATTTTCTAATTGCATATTCTAATACATTGATGGTATTTTTGATAAATTTACGTAAACTATTTTTTGCTGTAGTAATATAGAGAACTATTTTATTATTATTATAACACAGAAAGCTTTTCTTTGTTTTCCATTAGCAAGAGTGAAAGAAAAAATAACTTCTAATTGCAAGATTATCAAACCTGTATTTCGTCTTCTATCACAAACAAAAGTAGATGAGCTCAGCAATAGAAAGCGTTGACATGAATAAACAGAACGAACTTCCAAAGTTTGCCATGACGATGACGTAATGCAATGGCCAGATTTAAAAAAAAACTTGCTAAACTGGACACGTGGTACCCAAATATCACTAGTAAACTCTGTGCACTTCTTGAGCCCAGTGAAAGTGACTTAAAAAATAAAATCAGGCTAAATTATAAAATTCATAGTGAAGGGCGCGAAAGTTATGTAGGTTAGACATCAGCAAATCTGCAATGATTGTTTCGGAGTTTTTTTCGAATTCTTGCAAATAACCTTTATTTTGAATTTTATTTATTACTTTATCTACACAGCATGAAAACTACCTGTAATATAAAACTGCAAAATTTAAGCGGATACTCTGTCTTACGGCATATCCCATAGAGCCAACTCGCATGCATCTAATTGATAAGTTTGTTTTAAAAAGATATTAGTCGAGTACGAAATTTGGCTGACCTTGTTATCATTGTACGTAAGTCCCTATAAGCAACCGGTCTTGCCGAATCTAATCGCATTCAAATGTTGGTGGCCACGATGAAATTGTGTTTTCTGGTGATTGCTTTCCACGCAGTTTTTGGCTGTGATCGTTCATTTCTGGAGAAGGCCACCGTAAGGTACTTCTTGCCTAAGGCCTACGGAACACAGCAAGGTGTTGCTAACCTGAGTAACGCTTTTATGGTGTTCGCGGACAACAACGATATACCTGTTTTGTGCAGTGGTTCATTTGTGGACTTCCCAAACCTGCTGATGCTGACAATTGAAAATAGCAGCATAGGTGAAATTGAAGCTGGGACATTTGCACCACCTTTGAACTTCACTCACCTTGGACTGCGGAGGAATCGCCTACAATCCATCAAAAAGGGAATTTTTAACGGTTTGGGTTTTGATTATTTGGGTTTAGGAGAAAACCGCATCTCACACATTGATCCCGATGCATTTGATGACATGCCGAATTTAAAAGAGATCAGTATGGATAAAAATAGGGTATCGGTATGGATACCTGATTGGTTTAAAAATTTGCCAAGTCTTTATCTTTTATCCTTTCGTAATAACAGAATAGAAGAGTTACCGGCAGATGCATTCAAGAATATTGTACAAAATGGGAAAAAACTGCGTTTGTCCTTGCAAGGGAATATCATAAAAACCATTGACGAAGCAACTTTTAGAGGTTTTAAGGAAATTGACAGCGTTGATCTTTCTAAGAACCAGCTACGAACTATAAGCAAGGAGCTTTTCCAGGGAATTGCCATAATGTATCTCGACTTGCGAGCAAACAAAATTTCTTGTGTGGTAGACGAGACCATTGTCAGTATGAAAAACGTAATGTTAATATTCCTGCGAGGCAACCCGCTTAGCGACGAATGCAAACCAAAAATTAGACAGATGCTAGATATCACGGTGTAGCAGGTACCTATATATAATGTAAAGCATTTAGACCTAGCGTTTGTAAAAACCAAATATTTTTTATTTTGCAGTACCCTTAGATCTGATGTAGTAGATGCTAAAATAAAAATTTGAAATTGGACACAAGAATTAGTTTTTGTTATGGTGAAATACAGTAATTGTAACGTAACAGAGCACAAGGCGATGGATATCATCAGGCAACGAAAAGCGTTTGAACTCTCTTAGATTTAGAAATAAAAAGACACCCCTTGCAGAAAATCTATTTTGAAATAATGTAGAAATAGTTACAAGCAGTACAGGTATCAGAAATGCGAACTCTGAACTCTTGGGCTACTCCGATATGTCACAGTCACAGAAAAATATTAGATATCACTGAATATTTGGAAAGATGCGACAATTAAATATTTCCTTGATAAAAACAATAAATGAGCAATATTACACAGGCAAAAATTATTAGCTTTATATTACTATTGCGCATATTATTTATACTCGAGAAGATTACATTCTAAGATTGCAAAATACTACTAGTGGTCAACTATCTTTTTTACCTTTCATGTTAAAAAAGTTCCATCTTTTCTACAGCACTCTACAAAAAATGTGCCTGATACCAAAACTCCAGTTTAATGTATCGACTTTAATTTTAAGGTACCTTGACATAAAAATTGGTTCTAGTTATTAGTAGCTATATTTCATCAATTAATCTTCATATGTTTGCAGCAATCGAATTTATATCGAAATTATTTGTTTAGATGGCTATAAGTGTATACGGCAAGAGCTTGCGTAATTGGATGTGCTATCGTTTGATTATGAAAATAACTGTCGCAGAAGTAGCTTAGGCAATTTCAGCATGCATAAAGGCAGGTGCGGCAATAGACTAATGTTCTGTTATGTATTATTTTTTCTCTTAAAGAAATTAATAGGTGCCACATTGGCAGCCTACCGGTGATAATAGCTATACAATCTACGAGGGCGTTAAGAGCAGTTTAAACCACGTCAACTGAAATAATTAAACGTGTCAAATAGTCGAATCTATCGCATTACATTGCTATATCCTGAAGTTCATAATAATAAAAAAACTGACATACCGTACGTACGTACGATTCTAATTTTAACGTTTTAATACTGCTTTATTATAGCGCGCTTCGTCTCATTTCCTGTCTTCTGTAGCTCAGCTACTACTTAAAAGTCAGAATTTTGATATGCTATAGGCTTTACTTGTATGTATTTTAGAATATTTCAGGAATTACCTTTAATTATAAAGAAAATTTTCAATACCATTCTATTATTTTTGTGCATGTTAAAAAGCCTTTTTGTTACTTACATTTTATATCGTTCAGGTGTTACTATAAAAAAAAAGAAAACTATAGTTTTGCATCTTTAGCTTTAAAAGTTAATAAAAGATACAAATAATTGTAAATCATTGAATAAAGTCTAAGATAATAAAGTTTAATTCATTCTAATCAATACATACAAACCTAAATGCTTTATTTTTTTAAATTGGAATCCTTGTTATTTAATGCGGAATTAAAAATCTATTTTATTTTCTAACTGCATATCCTAATACATTGATGGTACTTTTTGAGAAATTTACGTTTGTAAGCGTATATGTATCTAACTTATGTAGTAATGTAATCTTTTTACATGCGCTAATTTAGACGGAAAAACAGTTGCTTTTCATGCCAGCTGAACTTTGCACTATAATCATTGTGTAACAGTAAATTATTTTTTGTTGTGGTAATAAAGATAACCATTTTATTATTATCACTATCGCAAACATTCTTTCCTAACACAAATTTCAGAATCAATTGCTAGCCCAACTGCTATCAGAACATTAAAAAAAGCGTATGTTCATTTTCATTCCGCGTAAGGATGTAACAATATTATTTTAAACGTTTAAACAACACTAATAATAAGATTAAATTGCTTTAACTAGTCCAATGTTTATATCCGTCGATTTTGAGGTTGCAACATATCCTAAACTCCACAAAGTAGATGATCTCAGCAATAGAAAGCCTTAACCAGATTTAAAAACTATTGCTAAACTGGAMACGTAGTACCCAAATATCATTAGTAAAATCTGTGCACTTCTTGAAGCCAGTGATAGTGACACTGATTTAAAAAAATAAAATCAGGCTAATAAATATAGACATCAGCAAATCTGCAATGACTATTTCAGTAATTCTTTTCGAATTCTTGCAAATAACCCTTATTTTGAATTTTATTTATTACTTTATCTACACAGCATAAAAACTACCTGTAATTTAAAACTGTAAAATATAAGCAGTTACTCTGTCTTACGGCATATCCAATAGAGCCTGTTCGGATGCATCTAATTGATTAATTTTGTTTTATAAAGACATTTAGTTGAGTACGAAATTTGGCTGACCTTATTATCACTATTCATAAGTCCCTATAAATAACTGGTTTTGCCTAATCTAATCGTATTCAAATGTTGGTCGTCGCGATGAAACTGTTTTTGCTAGTGATTACTATCCACGCAGTTTTTGGCTGTGATCGTTCATCTCTGGAGAAGGCCACCGTAAGGTACACCTTCGACAAGGTCAAGCCATCGTATGATTATAGTGATGTTCCCCTTATCGCAACACAGCAAGGTGTTGCTAACCTGAGTAACGCTGTTATTGTGAACGCTAACAACAATAATATACCTGTTTTGTGCAGTGGTTCATTTGTGGACTTCCCGAACCTACTCCTGCTGAAAATTGTAAATAGCAGCTTAGGTGAAATTGAAGCTGGGACATTTGCACTACCTTTGAACTACACTTACCTTGACCTGCGGAGAAATCGGCTACAATCCATCGAAAAGGGAATTTTTAACGGTTTGGGTATTTATTGTTTGGAATTAGGAGAAAACCGCATCTCACACATTGATCCCGATGCATTTGATGACATGCCGAATTTAGAAGTGATTGGTGTGGATAAAAATAGGATATCGGTATGGACACCTGATTGGTTTAAAAATGTGCCAAGTCTTTTTGTTATATCTTTTGCTAATAACATAATCGAAGAGTTACCGGCGGATGCATTCAAGAATCTCGTAGGAAATAGTGAAGAACTGTATTTGACCTTGAGAGAGAATATCATAAAAACCATGGACAACGCAGCTTTTAGAGGTTTCAAGAAAATTGCCAGCGTTGACCTTTATAAGAATCAGATAGTAACTATAAGCAAGGAGCTTTTTCAGGGAATTGCCATAATGTCTCTCGACTTGCGAGCAAACAAAATTTCTTGTGTCGAAGACGAGACCATTGCTAGTATGAAAGACATAATGTTAAAATACCTGGGAGAAAACCCGCTAAGCGACGAATGCAAACCAAAAATTAGAAAGAAGCTTGATGTTATGGTGTAGCAGGTACCTTTATTTAATGTGAAGATTCGGAAAAAGTTATTGTAAAAACTAAATATCTTTCAGTTTGGAATACCTGTAGATTTGATGTATTAGATGCTGAAATAAAAATTTGAAATGGGACACAAGAATTAGTTTTTGTTATGGTGAAAAACAGTAATTGTAAATAACGAAGCATAGCACAAAGTGACGGTAACGAAAAGCGTTTAGACCCACTTAGATTTTGGAATAAAATGATGCCCCTTGCAGTAAATCTATATTTAAATAATGGAGAAATAATTACAGTGTAGCTATCGGAAAAGCGAAACTTAATCTAATCCTATATGTCACAGTCACAGAAAAATATTAGATATCACTGAATATTTGGAAAGATACGACAATTACTTCCTCGATAAAGACAATAAATGAGCAATATTGCACAGGCAAAAATTGTTTATATTACTATTGCGCATATTATTTACTCTAGAGGAAAATACATTCTAAAATTGCAAAAATACTGCTAGTGGTCAACTATCTTTTTTACGTATAACGTTAGAAAAGTTTTTTTTTCTACTGACTTTTAAGTTACCTTTACATAGGAAGTGGTTATAGTTATGAGTAGCCATATTTCGTCAATTAATCTTCATATAAATAGTAAGTGGACCCTACTTTGGAGTAAATATAATAATTATTTATGTGAGTACAATAATGCCTTTTCTCCAAATTCCGTCAGAATGGCAATAGTTTATTCCGATGGTCCGAGGATGAGGTTGCATTAATTACCTTGAAACCGGTTATTTAGAATAGGTATTTAGAATAAAGAAATTTGGAGAAAAGACATTATTGTTCTCACATAAATAATTATAATCTTCATATGTTTGCAGCAATCGAATTTATATCGAAATTATTTGTTTAGTTGGCTATAAGTGTATACGGCAAGAGGTGGCGTAATTGGATATGCTATTGTTTGCTTATGAAAATAGCATAAAGGCAAGTGCGACAATAGACTTATGTTCTGTTATGTATTATTTTTTCTTAACGAAATTATTAGGTGCCACATTGGCAGCCTACCGGTGATAACAGCTATGCAATCTACGGGAGTGTTAAGAGCATTTGAAATCGTCAACGTCATTGAAATAATTAAACATGTCAAATAGTCGAATCTATCACACTGCATTTCTATATTCTGAAGTTCATAATTTGTCTTTAAAAAACTGAATACTTTACGTATATTTCTAATTTTAACGTTTTAATACTGTGCGCTTCGAATCAGCTTCCGTCTTCTGTAGCTCAGGTATTGGCTAAAGGTCGGTATTTTTATATTCTATAGACTTTACTTGCAGCATGCATTTTAGAATATCTTAGATACTATTTTTGATTATTTATACAGAAAATACCAAAAATGTGTCGCCATAAGGACACATTTTACAATACCATGCTCTTATTCTTGCGCTCGTTAAGATGCCTTTTTAGTTACTTTTATTACCCCTTCTTACATCGGTTAAGTGTTACTATAAAAAATGAAAACTAGAGGAGTTTTGCACAAAAGTTAGTAAAAGATACAAATAGTGCTCCTTTAAGAATTATTGAATAAAGTCTAGGAGGCTTGTTAATCATGTTTAACTCATATTAATCAATACATGCTATGCACAGTTTATTACCAAAATTTCTAAACCTAAAGGTTTCTAGTTTTTTTATGTTAAATTGGAACCCCTGTTAATTTTTAATTTTTTTTAATGCGGAATCAAAAAACTAATGTATCCTCTGATCGCAAATACTAACACATTGATGGTACTTTTCCAAACATGTATGTACATTTGTATGCGTATATGTATCTAAGTTTATGTAGTAATGTACTCTTTTTAATTACATGCGTGTATTTACACGAAAAATGGTTGCTTTTCATGTCAGCCGAACTTCGCACTATAATCATTGTGTAACAGTAAATTATTTTTTGTTCTGGTAATAAAGATAACTATTTTATCATTACTGAAAATAGAAATAACTTCTAATTGCGAGATTATCAAATTTGTATTTCCTCTTCAGTTACAAACCATGTTTCTTAACACAAATTTCACATTTGATATATTGAATTGCTAGTTGCAAGCCTAACTACTATCAGAACAGTAAAAAAGCGTACGTTTGTTTGCATTTATCGTAAGCACGTAACAACATTTTAAACAGGGCATACCGAAACGATATAAACTATAACATTAAGATTAAATCACTGTAAACAGTCCAATTCTTATATCCGTTGATTTTGAGATTGCAACCTAAACGCCCAAAAACTAAATGAGCTCAGCAATAGAAAGCGCTGACTTTGCAGTGAATAAGCCAAACGAACCTGCAATTTTTGCCATGAATGCCGCAGGAACGTAAAACTCGCTTCACTCTGATGGTGACGTAGTGAAAACTAATGGTAAACTGGACAGATGGCACCTGAATATGCACCCCTTGAGACGAAAAGCTAAATTATGAAATTCATCGTGAAAAGCGTGAAAGTTATATAGACTAGACAGTAACAAATCTGTAGTGACACTGGTTTTCTTGTTTTTCAAATAAAACTACCTGTAATTTAAAACTGTAAATTTTAAACAGCTACTCTGCCTTACGGCGTACCGCATAGAGCCCTTTCACTTAACATCTAATTGAGTAATTTGGTTTTAAAAAGATATTTGGTCGAGTGCAAAATTTGGCTGACCTTGTTATCATTGTACGTAAGTCCCTATAAGCAACCGGTCTTGCCTAATCTAATCGCATTTACATGCTGGTCGTCGCGATGGAATTGTGTTTGCTGTTGATTACTGTCCACGCAGTTTTTGGCTGTGATCGTTCATTTCTGGAGAAGGCCACTGTCAAGTACACCTTCGACAAGGTGGAGCCATCGTATGATTATAGTGATGTTCCCCTTATCGCAACCCAGGGTGTTGCTAACCTGAATAAAGCTTTTATTGTGAACGATATACCTGTTTTGTGCAGTGGTTCATTTGTGGATTTCCCAAACCTGCTCCTGCTGAAAATTGAAAATAGCAGCATAGGTGAAATTCAAGCTGGGACGTTTGCATCTGATGTATTAGGTGCTGAAATAAAGATTTGAAATGAGAAACAAAAATTAGTTTTTGTTCAGTGAAAAGCTTTAAAGTATAATTACAACGAGACAATGCACCGAGCAAGGTATATTACGTAAACAACGGAAAAAAAAATGCCATCCCTTATGTTTGTTAATTGCAGTTGGTTTCTGAATATCACTTGTAAACATGGGCGTACCTAAGGGGGGGGGGGGCAGCTGTATTTGGCGGTAACTCCAATCTTTTTAGTTCCAAATTTCAAAATTTATACGGAGAAACAAAAAAAAATCAAAAATATCAGCTATTTCGAGCAAAAATCCATCCGAACTAAGAGTTGCGAAAGTCTATTTAACGTAAGTTTTAGGAATCCAGTAGTATTATAAGCACGAATTAAAACCCGGTGTGCTGTTAAAAAGACTTTACAAAAGACTATACAAAAGACTTTTTGAAAACGGAATAAATATATTTCAGTTTATTTAAATGAGGCTTAATTTGGTTAAAATATTAAGTTCTGGGTTAATTTCTGGAGGCAGTGCATTGGCGGACTACGGAGGTTGGCTTAACTTAAAAAAATAATAGCTAAATTAAAAATGGGATAATCAAATAAACCCAAAGGCTTAGCCTAAATAAATGGTATATTCTGTACTGTGTTCATAACAAAGCATGTCTTGCATAATTTTATATATTTTACACAGTACCTACTCATAATATGTACAAAATCGTCGTCGACCATTGAGATATAATATGTTATCATTTTAGTGACGTGTTGCAGTGTCTGGTTATTATCGCACATTTATATAGTCGACCCAACAGCACTATTTTCGATTTATGCCCTGGTCATTATTTTAGCCAAAGAGCAAAAAGAAGTACTCAAATTTGATCTATTTAAAATATCAGATCAATGCGATCACGGTTTTTAATCCAAAATTTGCTAATATCCAAGTTTAATGGAGTATTATCGATGTGCTTATATTCAGTTTCAGATGACGATATTAGGCGCTTTAAGCACATAAACTATGCATTTATGATTAAACATTAATTACTTTTATGTCACATAAAAACTGCCGCAGAAGTAATAATCGAAGTACAACTTACATTGCCATCATAAGATTAATTGAACTTAAAGGAATACCTACATTTGTAATAATTTATACTGTGCGTTTAATTGTTAATCCCTGCAGATTTCGGTAAAAATTTTTAACATAGGTTTTTAACGATATTGAGCCATCTTTTGCAAATCAATGACAACCGGCAAGATGAATATAATACATGAAAGGATTTTTGCAGCTTGAGAATAATAACAAATGATGGTTTTAAAATATGCAGAAATTTGGGTAAAATTAGATGTATGAGTAAAAATTGTTAAAGAGAAAACGACCGTCAATTTAATGCTGATTGGTGGAGTTTGGCCAGCTGACGCATAATGATGGGACTTATAACTTGTATTTTGAAGTTCAACTAAGATTAGCTGAACCAGCAGCTTAAATCATTGTAGTCTTAGGTACTGTTTCACGACCAGGTTGTTTCCTCATTCTCAGTTTTGATAATTTTTTATCTGCTAGCTACCTTATCACTTACAACTTAAATTTCTGAAGCTTCGAATGCGAAAAGTTGAAACTAAATAGCGCATCGGTTAATTAATTATTTGATATGTGCAAATTCCAAATCATAAAACGAGGTTCTATTAGTAGATGCTTAAGACGAAATTTGTATTTCTTTGGTAGTTCGTTTGACATTACTATATATTATGTGGATCACGGATCTTTATTCTTCCAAATAAAATGTATCTACTCATCTTTTGTCAAACGTGATAGACATGCAACTGAATGCGCTAAATATCGCCCAACTGGGATCATCAATAATTGAGTTAGGAATAAACGAGCTTTTGAGAACAGTATATAAAAAACAAAAAACTTGGGCCTTCCCAGAAGATGTTTTAAGTCACCTTGCAGAAAATTAAAGAAGCTTGTTCATGAAATAAATACTTCGTTAATTACTTAGGTACATAATCCGATAAAGGCACATTTTTACTTATGTTGAATTATTCAGTAAGGGAAATTCCTGCTTTGACCCCACCCCTTAGACCGAAAGCTGGGTACGCCCATGCTTGTGAAATCTGTGCACCTCTTGAGCCAAAAAGAGAGCTTTGAAAAATAAAATCAGGATAAATTACGCAATTCATTCATTATGAAAGGCGTGACATCAACAAATCTGTAATGACATTGTTTCAGAGTATTGTTATTTTTTTTTAATAAACCCTATTTTGAGTTTTATTTATTACTTAATCGATTCAGCATAAAAAGTACCTGTAAATTTTAAGCAGCTACTCTGTCTTACGACATAACCCATAGAGCCTGCTCGCCTGCATGTAATCGAATAATTTTGTTTTAAAAAGATATTATTCGAGTACAATATTTGGCTGACCTTGTTGCCACTGTTCATMAGTCCCTATAAMTAACCGATTTAGCCTAATCTAATCGTATTCAACTGTTGGTCGTCGCGATGAAATTGTGTTTGCTGGTTATTACTATCCACGCAGTTTTTGGCTGTGATCGTTCATCTCTGGAGAAGGCCACTGTTAGGTACACCTTCGACAAGGTCGAGCCATCGTATGATTATAGTGATGTTCCCCTCATCGCAACACAGGGTGTTGCTAACCTGAGTAACGCTTTTATTGTGGACGCTAACAACAACGATATACCGGTTTTGTGCAGCGGTTCATTTGCGAACTTCCCAAACCTGCTACTGCTGAAAATTGAAAATAGCAACATAAGTGAAATTCAAGCTGGGACGTTTGCATCACCCTTGAACAACGCTTACCTTGGACTGCGGAGGAATCACCTACAATCTATCCAAAAGGGAATTTTTAACGGTTTGGGTATTTATGGTTTGGATTTAAGAGAAAACCGCATCTCGCACATTGATCCCGATGCATTTGATGACATGCCGAATTTAGAAGCGATAAGTATGGATAAAAATAGGATATCGGTATGGATACCTGATTGGTTTAAAAATTTGCCAAGTCTTTATCTTTTATCCTTTGGTAATAACAGAATAGAAGAGTTACCGGCAGATGCATTCAAGAATATCGTACAAAATGGGGAAAAACTGCATTTGTCCTTGCAAGGGAATAAGATAAAAACCATTGACGACGGAACTTTTAGAGGTTTCAACAAAATTGCCAGCGTTGATCTTTCTAAGAATCGGCTACGAACTATAAGCAAGGAGCTTTTTCAGGGAATTGCGGTGGGCTCTCTCGACTTGCAAAGAAATAACATTTCTTGTATAGAAGACGAGACAATAGCTAGCATGAAAAATGTAATGTTAACATCCCTGGGAAGAAACCCGCTTAGCGACGAATGCAAACCAAAAATTAGGAAGACGCTTGATGTCACGGTATAGCAGTACTTAGTGTCCCTTCATTTCGTGATACACTTAGATCTGATGTATTAGGTGCTGAAATAAAAATTTTAAATGGAAACCGAACATTCGTTTTTGTTTAGTGAAAAGTATTAAAGTACAATTACAACGAGGCAATTCATCGAGTAGCGTATATCTTTAGGTAGGCAACGAAAAAATAGAACGGACTCCCTTAGGTTTGTTAGTTGCAGTGCAATAAAAGGACACCTCCTCTAGGAAATATGTATTGAAGAGTTTAGGCCAAAAATTAGGTTTATATTGCTGTATAAAAGGCAACATATATTATTTTTGTTAACAAATATATGGGTATTCTAGGATTACGGAAATAAACTAAAGTAGGTACTACTAATGCTCCGAATTCACCTTTCAATTAGTGAAACGTCAATTATATTAAAACAGTTAATTCTGGTGATACTGCTTCTGTTGTAGGGGACTATAATCTTGCTAATATGAGATGGATCTTGGATGATGAAAATAGTTATTGTTTGTTATCGCATGATGTAGCTTTTGTTATATACCAACTTGTACATAATAATCTTGCAGCAGCCTACTTTTCTCAGACTAATAATGTTGCAAAAAACATTGGATGTACATAAAACTTAGTTTGTGATAATAGTGGATATGTGTTAGTAAGAGAATTGGAACCTGTTGATGTTTATTGTCCTTTATGTTATCTTCATCACTATTATCTAACATTCTTTGTTTTTGCACTTTACAAATGATAACATAAAGATTGCAATATGAAACAAGAAGAATGGTCGAATATTGTTTAGCAGGATCATAGTCTACGACTCCTTTAACATAATAGTCCAGCATCAGCATCCAACTTGTGTTGCAATGAATGTGACAATTAATAGTTATATATGACTAGCATCTCTAGAGATTAAAAACAGGTAGCATTACGTTAGAGTGATATCACTAGGGAACGGGATACATGTGTAATGTGATATTGTAAAGATTCTACATATAGCAAACAAAATGTATCACACTGGTACAAAACAATTAACATCACACTGGTACAAAACAATTAACATAATTAAAGTAATATGCAAACCACACATTTGTACTCTTCCTGATACAAAATGTGACCTTTGAAAAGTGAAAACAAGCTAAGTTATCAAATTCAGCACGCGTTGAAGATTATATTCTAATTAAATTGCCTTGACCTTGTTTGTTTAACTGGCACAATTACTATCTCCGGTGTTAATTTCCTTTAACTTTTAACATTATTGATAGTGACCTTAAGTGTCAAGGTTCACAGAGAATATTTGGTTTTGCTTGTGTTGTCGATCAAACGGTCGTGTTTAAAGATATACATACGGTTTTCTTTTGTAGCAAGGTTGTAAAATATTGAATTACATACCCACAAAAATTCTTACCGCTTGTATCTACAACTATGCTTTAAAAAGCTAGGGCCACAAATCTAAATTCTGCTTAGAGTGCCGTGATGAATGTAAACGTGCCAAATCTACACATAAAACGCAAAGAAATCATAGGTGCAGTTTGATTAATCATCAGTTAGATTGTATTCTAAAAGCGTTTGGTTTACGTATAAACCTCTTAGTATTACCAATCATGGAAAGACAGAACTTAAGAGATAAATAATAGGATACGTCTAGTGCTCTAGTGAATTTACATATTTAGGAAAGAGATACGCCATAATACCTACACAGATGTAAAAATAGTATTTATCAGAAAGCAATACGCCACTTTAAAGGACAGAATACTCTATTCTTCTGAGAATTTAAAGAAAAATATTCTGGGACATGACTTACCGGCCAATTATTAACTGTATCAAGTTCTGTTGTTTCTTCTTCTTGATAAAGATCGTGCAGTTCCAACAACCCGAGATATAATATTTAACATCTGAAAATCGTTGGCTCTTACTCACTCAAGTAGAAATAAATGAAAAATTAGCACCCTAAAGCTAGATGTTAATTAGATGTTCAAGATTGTGACCATTCAATCTAATCTATTTTAACTATAATCTAATGAAGGTCTTCAGTTCATCAATATGTGTAAGACAAATTTTGTTTCGGATGCATCTTTAAAGTAAAAAGATCCAGGGGAGCCAAATATGGTGATCGATGAGGGCATTCCAGACGTTCGTGTTGGCTTGACAAATTGTTTTGCCGCTTATACATTTAGAAAACACATGGCTGGTAAATAGTATTGGAAGATATAAAGAAAATAACTGGATGACGTTGCCTGTACCTCTACATATAGCTTTTTGCTTACCGGAAGTCTAATCCAGGCTTCCAGGTTTACGCGTTGGCACGCTAACCACTACGGCATCTGGAGCCGTGTTTCGAACCTCGCTCGGATCAGGTTAGGTATAATTTTATTTGGTGGTGTGAGTCTGTGTCAAAAAGCAAATAGGCATGTGGACTCACAGCTTACGGCCATACTAGTTCATTTACAACTATGTCGTGCTGTTTCCGTACGTGAATAAATCTGTTTCAGATTTAAATTTGTTCTGATCTGATTGTTTAAAGGCTATACAGTACAACGAAATAGTAAAAAGTGCATTTTCTGCGATTTAGTTTCAATTAATAGAATTAATTAATGTCCTACACTCGATTTCAGTCCAAAATTAGATCCCGTTTTCAGGTTTTTGCCATTATCCACTAAACTTGTAACATTTTTTGTTCGCAAATTAGCAGGAATAGAAATCTGATATAAAATTCGACTAATATAGTTTGATAAGTTTACTCAAGTTTACAGCCCTTTATCATAACTACCCTTAAAGCGTAGTGGTTTAACCCGTTTCGAGGGTGGTATTTGAATAGTGTTTTTTAAAAGAGCCATTTTCTTTTATCCATTAAAATAATGATTTAGACATTTACTTTAAATTAAAATGCTGACAGATGGCATTGCCATCCTAAATTCTTAATTTACTTTAAATGTTAAAAAAAAACAAATAAAGCTCTTTATGCTATAAATTTATTTTGCATTATACATGGTGCACATTTTTTAACGTTACTAAAATATATATTTTAATGGAACATGTGAATTATCATGACGTTTTATAAATGTCGTATCAGTTGTGCTTGTTGACTGTCACTTATTCGGCATTTTTGTGTAAGATAAATAAGACACTTTCTATTCCATAGAAGTGCTCCTTGATAAAACTTCTTACTTGCCATTTTTAACAAAGAGGAAACAAATAAATTTTATTGAATTAATGCAAATAAACTTAGAGAAAATGGTACTGAAAGTTTCAGCAGTGAACATTTTATGAAAAGCTTTAAATGCAGAAATGTAAGAATAGGAAAAAACACCAAATGAGTACCAAAATAGTTCTTTTTGTAGTTAAATCTACTTCCTTATGCCATTGATCGTCTAATAATCTTCAGAAACAGATTCCTTGTAGTTCATTTAAAACGTACCGACTAATACAGCTAATACAAAAGGATTTTTGCTGCATTTTACAAGCACACAAAATCTCGTTGCTCTTCTACCAGGAATCTTAAAAACATTGCGGGATAAAAACAGTAAAACGTCATATTATGACATAAACATTTTATAACCAATAACATGCGTATATGATGTTCACAAAACAAGAATTAAAAAATAATTACATCTTTTTTGTTAAAAAAATACTAAAGTTACATTCCTACAGCCTGACATTAATAAGAAAGTAATTTTAGTCAGCTTTTAATGGCGTGGAAATTAATATAACGTTAAACTAGAAAAAAGAGGTGAACAGTACATCTGTCCGTCCTTTTAACTTTTAGAGATATTAATCAACATTAAAAAAAAGCTAGAATACGTCTTAACTGATACAAAATAGGACACATCCATAGTTATTTGTAAATAAAAATTAAAGAATGAAAACATAGTTTGGTAACACCCAGAGAATGGGACACCTTGTGTGATGCAAAGTATTTTTTTATCGTGCAGAGCTTGATTAGTTGCAGCTTATATTTAAAACATTTTTCGAAGCTAGGTGACATTCCCTGTATATACCTGACGATAACGTTGCTGTGTCACATTCAAGCCATAATGAGTTTTTCGAAGTTGGTCTCACTGTTCTAAAAATCTATTGCAATAATACACTGCATTGCTGAGTAACTTTGCGGTTGTTCTAGAATGTGATGGTTGGTAGTATACCTACCATTTTACAGCGACAATAAGGTACCGTAAACTTCCACGTGATTATTTTAAAAGTGAAAAAAGTAGTCCCTCAAAGAACCTGTTATGAAGCAATAATAAGAGTTGCCTAGTTTTCGTGAGAATAAATTTTATTAAGCTACGTTAGTACGCATTCTCATATCCAATAATAATTTTCGACGAAAATGTAAACGGTTTATGGTTAAAGGGCAAGAAACTGAAAATGAGACGTAACTGGTGTATAAATTGGGTTTGCTACATAACCCTTAATTGGGAAAGCATATCCATTTATCGTACTATATTACATATATACAATTTCGTACCTATAATATAAAGTAATTCATTAAACATAACCATATCTTGCTCGATACAAGACAAAAAATACAGAAGAATCTTTTTAAGCACGAATTTTATTTTAACATCAAACGATATATGAAAAACCTTTAGCATGACAATTTTGAAAATCCAAATACGTATTTCAACGGCTGAGGTGCTATCTTCCAAAGTCAGTAAGTAAAGTAAAGTAAGAGACTTGTTGAAATGTTTGTTAATTCCGATTGTCAAATAAAACCTCGCTTAGCTCGTATTTTATTTATTTGAACACGTGTGCAACGTTCTGCTCCGCAATTTGCCAATGTAGATATATAGATAGATAGTCTTTATTCATAACGTTACTAAAGGATAATTGTGTGTTGCATGTCAGTACATTAACACCTAACTGTAGATAAGACAAAATTTACAACTTTACCAACATAACGCTTTACATCAATATACGAGTACAATATACATATTAAGACATTACAATATAGAGCACTGTTCCTAAATTATATAGATATTGTTGATTCTAAGAATTCACTCATGGTATAAAATTTTTTGTCCTTAAAAAAATTACAGTTGACTGGAATTGGCTGCGTTACATGAGCTTCATAGTAGTTTTGAGCTTGTTGTAGATCCTCACATTCAAACAATTCTTATCCGAGGACACAAAATTGTACCTTGTAGTAATTAGAAGATTCGCTCCTCTGTTGTTGTAACCATGAAATTCACCATGGGTTTGAGATTTATTTAAGTGATGTATTTCAATTAAAGTTGAATAAATATACATAAAACGTAAAGACATAGTGCGTTTCGCGTTGTGCTAATCCGGCCAAAATCATAAATGCTTTTTTTGAAGTTTGAACACTCCTATTGACTGAGAAGAATTTCCCCAAAAGAAGAATTCCATAGCTAAGAAAACTGTGAATTAGTGAATAATAGGTAGTAACTAAATTGTTGAAATTGAGTAACTTTCTAAATTATAGGGGTAAAAAGAGTTGGCTAAAGATTTTTCTGCACGTATCATCAATGTGATAATTCCATTCTAACCCATCATCAATTATTAATCCTAAAAGTATTACGTTGTATCCTTTTATATAATCGTTGCTAAACAAAAAGGTTATTTTTTTAGTTTTATCTCTGTTTAATTTGAGACAGTTACTATTGAACCACTCTTCTGATTTACCCAGGCCTTCTTCACATTGAATATTAATTTGATTTAAAAAATATAGTATCTATAGTAGTCTCAGTAAATATTTACGTGTTTTCATCATCAGTTAGATATTAAAAGATTAATTTATAAAACTGACATTGTCAAAATTGAAATAAGCAATCTTGACTTTAAACAAAAAGGTAGCCTGCATGCCAAAAGCACAAACATGAAATCAATGATCAAATAAAGAGCTTAGAATAGGACAACTAAAATCACAAAAATCATTAAAAATTGTAAAATTACCGTTATCTATAATTTTGTATATTTCAATAATTTCTAGAAAATTTAATTTTGAGGATTTATTACAAACATGTAAAGAATTTAAATTATTTAAAGAGGCAGTGTGTTTAAATTACAATAAATAATTTGCTAACGAAGAATTTGTATTAGCTCTATCAGTATTTTTTATATTTTTCATATTGTTTTAAGTGTTCATTGCATCTAATTGAAAAAGATCTTCCCGTTTGACCAATATAAACAGAATTACAGTCGTTATAAGAAAAACTATAAGCTTCCGAATGATTCAAAACTGGAATTTTTGTCTTTATTGCGAACAAAACGGGCAAACACACTGCCTACCGTAGAAAAACGAACACTTATTCCATGAGAAGAAAACAATTTGGATAAACTAAGTGAAATTGGACCAACAAACCTAAGAGGATGCCTATTGGCTTTTTCAACATAAATGGTGTTAAAAGAAAACTTAAATTTGGTTCAATATTTAAAGTATAATATTTGTAATACATGAGTTGGAAAGTTATTATTAAAAGCAATTTGAAGAATTACACCTAGTTCTTTTCCAAAAGCGTTTAAAGAAAGAGGTAATTTAATGAGTCTGTTAAAAAGAGAATCAAATACGGAAATTTTGTGTGTATAAGGGTGAAAAGAAAAGTAATTAATAATGTTATCGGTGCATGTGGGTAAGATAGGTAAGGAGAAGACTGATTTCGTATAATTAATAAATCTAAAAGTGGAATTGATTATTAATTTCTATTTCATAACTAAAATTAATAGAATCATGAAGAGAATTAATAAATGTAAGAAACTTATTTAAGTCATTGTACTTTTCTGTAAAAATGCACAAAAGATCATCTACATAACGATATCAAAATTTAATATGGGAAGAAAGGGAAACGTGTTTGAAAATATCTTGTTTTAAATTATTCATAAAAGGTTCTGCTAAAAGTGGGCTAAGAGACGAACCCATTGCTAAACTTGAATTTTGTATGAAATATTTACTATCGAAACAGAAAAAATTTCTGATTTAAGACAAATTTTGTTAAAGAAACCAAATTATTTTTGTGAAACACWGGTAGGTAAGTTACAATTTAAGACAGTCTTTTGAAGGTATCGAAGGAAATAAATTATTGACATCGAAAGAAACAAGGAAATAGTTCTAGGGAATTTCAAAATTCTAGTGGTCAAACGGGAAGATCTTTTTCAATTAGAGGCAATGAACACCTAAAACAATAAGAAAAATATAAAAATACTGATATAGTTAATACAAATTCTTTTTTTTACAATTTTACAATTTTTAATGATTTTTGTAATTTTAGTTGTCCTATACTAAATTCTGTATTTGATCATTGATGTCATGTTTGTGCTTTTGGCATGCAGACTACCTTTTTGCTTGAGGTCAAGATTGTTTATTTCGATTTTGACAATGTCAGTTTTATAAATTATTTTGTATTCCTGTTTGTACAGTATGTGACACTGACGACAACTAATTATAGCTGAAAGCGCTTTGCCTATTTATTAAATATAGTGGATTGATAGACTTCGGGGAGATTTATTGTAGAAGTAAAAATTACTACGTATATCCAGTTAGAGAAAAATGGACCAGTTTACAACATTTATTTATATTCCTGAAGAGCACAACCGTATTTGAAGTTTATATTCTTTTGTACCACCAATTTAGACCTTAAGTAAGTAAATAATTATTAAATATCAATTAAGAAAATCCTCGGTATGATATTATCTAGAGACGCCAAGGAAGCTTCTAAAGTTAAAAGACTTTCCAGTAATTTTTTTTTAACTTTTCATATCCTGGCCCCCGAGTAATCGAGATTAAGTACCAGCCGGAGTTATTAGGAGACAACTGCGCCGGTACGACAGCTTACACGATAAGAAATTATATAAGTATTAAAGACCTCTGGGACGCTGTAATTCCCCGAAAAGTAGCTTCGTCATAACTTCTGCGACAGCCCCATTTAAAGATCGCTATCGTTATAAGCGGTTTCAGCGATGTCCGAGAAAGTCGCCAATATTTCCCGGGGACAATCGAAAGATAATTGAGGATAAATTGGACGCGGCCGGTTTATCTCCAGCATCGTCCGTGTCTTGTTTTCGTCTAGACTCCGGGAATAACCAGAAATAAATTTCGCCGGGGCCCCCAAATAAAAATTCCACGCCTCGATAAGATTCAAAATCCAATCGAGTCGGGCGGCTGATGTATTGGAGGCATTCCATGTCCCCCGGACGGGCTTAGCAGTCACAGTGCCGCTGGAGTCTGAATGGGAAAAGGGCGATTAGCGGATAGTTATTGGATCGCATTATCCTGCTACTGCAGTAAGTTTCAGGAGGGCATTAAATTACCGGTGTCGATTCTTAACTGTGGAAAATTGAAATTAAGCTCGTTAGACGTTTTACTTTACGATCCCCATAAAAAACCGCTGCATATTGAATCAATACTTCCACATCCAATTGTCAAAATGACATTTACGTTTTTATTTCTTATACTATACAATTAGTAATCAGGTTTTGGGCATTTTTCTATCTACAAATTTTTTCTAAGACAGTCTTCGTGATATTAGCAAAAATATATAAATTTTAAAATCGTTTTTTTTCCAAATAAATCGAAAATTATTAACTTAAATTTGATTTTCTATATAATTTCAATATTTAAAAAAACGTAAGAGCAGGGTCCAAACTTTAGTTTTTTGGAAATATTTCGAAAATGCCAAAATTTTGGATAAATTTTCTAAGACACTTTTTGTGAGAAATTGTATTTCCTATCTAATGATATTTTTATTTTTTGAATATGTTAAATATATTCGAAGATATTTAGGAAAAACCGTTTTCTTTAAGTGACGCTTTTTTGCTAATATCTTCTAAACAGTTTGCTGCACCGAAAATTTATAACAACGAATAATACTCGCAGTTTAGTAGTACAACGTTCTAAAACGAAAAGAAAATAAAAAAATTAAAATTTGCAAAAAGGGTAGTTACCTCCAATTTCGCCCCTTCCCTACTTACCCTACAAACAGTAATAGGTCGCTTTGGGTAGTTGAGATTTATACCTTCGCCAAATTTCAAGTTTAGTTTTGGTTATGGTAAAAAAAACAGTAATTGTAAATAATCAAACATAGCATAAAGTTATGGATATTATCAGGCAATGAAAAGCGTTTCTAGCAAAGTGGACCCTCTTATATTTTTCAATAAAAATACCCCTTGCAAAAACTTTGAAAAATATTTGAAAAACTGTAATTACAAACAGTGTAGGTATCAGAAAAGCGAACCCTGAAGTCTAAGGCTGCTCCGATATGTCACACGTTAGACAATTCATCAGAAAAATACAGGGTGTTTATAAATGATTCATGCAAGGCGGGCGGCGTTGATTTTTGACTTTTTTGTGACGCCTTTTCGTAACTGCTTCCAAGCTACAATATGCGCGGCGATAGTACTGAATGTTGCAGGTCAATGTCCCACAGCTCCGCAATGTGAGCTTTCTGCAGTCTTAAAGTTAATTATCCCACAAAACTATAAACGATATATTGTTTATACACATCACCAGACTTTTTTTCATATTAAAATAAATCAAATAATTCAAAGTATGCGTCACTTTCCTGAGAGGTAGCAAATTGATTTAATCTATAATTTCCATAAACGCGCTGGGTGAATCATTTATTGAAACCCTGTAGAAGATATCACTGAATATTTGGAATATATTTGTGGCAGTTACTTACCCTGATAAATATAATAAATGAGCAATATTGCACGGGCAAGAATTAGCATACTTGCAAGCAACGATCCATGAGACTGACTTATGCAAAGGGTTTTACAGCTTGATGGCCGGCCGTCGTAAACTATTGTATTGTAAATAAAGGTTTTTACAGCCTTATCACACCTTATATTCGGTCGTCCTAAACTATTAGGATTAGTGGCACGCTTCAAAGTTCCTAAATGGGCCGTATTCAAAAAAATCTTGTTAGCTAAAATTTTAACTTTTCCACTATAAATTTATGAAATTTATTAGTTGTGATAATTTAGCAATCAATAAAACAGAAGATTTTATAACAAATTTTATTTAATGGAGGCCTGATGCTAACTGGCGCGACCCACGACATATTTTAATATGATATTTTATTGGGTTTAAATTTTCCGATGTGTAAAATACTCGTAAAAGCCTTTGCACATCATAACGAATTTATACAAATGTAATATAAAAAATTACAAATTAGTAAGTACATATATAGGAAAGTTTAATCTTTAAGTTTAGCTTCTAATTGTAAAGATAAAAATAGTGCAGTTGGGAATTACGTTAAATTATTGTTGGGTGTACCTTTGTTGGATAGCAACGAAGAAGATTTTTTTTGTAATAAATTTTATTAACTAATGCCTGATGACGCAAGTGTGAAAGATTTGGAGTTTTATTTAAAAAATAATTACATATCAAAAACTCGGTGTTTCCTCCCGAAATGTGGGCTTCAAAAAAAGCTTTATTATGTAGGACAACAAATTGTTGTGAAAGTTTTTACTCAAAATTTAATTAAAATTTTTATTMAAATCACCCTAATTTAACTTGTTGTATGTATGTGATGTACAAATAGATACATACACAAAAATTAAAAGTGCTAATAGGGGTTTTAAAACCTTAAGAAATTAGACAAAAAACGACAGCTTTTTTTAAACAAATTATCTTGAAATATGAAGATATAATAATAATAATAATAATAATAATAATAATAATTTTTATGTTCAATTTATTGTAAATAAATGGTTCTGTTTTAGTGTTTTATCATTTTTTTTTTGTTATTAACTTAATTTACCAAGCAGATCAGTACCTATACGTTACAAAATACCAAATTTGCAGGTATTTAAAAATAACTAGAATTTTGTGCCTGAACCACCACGCCATGGTCAATGTCTACCTGATAATCACTGCTTTGTGGGCAAATTACAAGTAAATAACTAAAATAAATAGTATTCAAGTTACCATTTCGATGGGTTCTGTCCCAGTTCGATCGTTGCTGAAATATAACCATTAGTTATTCAAATTGAGGCAGATTGAACGGGGAATGTATAATCACTTAATCACCCTGCGGATCTCATTAAATTGGGAAAACTTACGATTTAGTCATACATTAAAAGCTATTAGATTAGAAATATTTGTAGTTCAAATAATAATACCAAATAATGCTCATTGATTTTTCACTACCACTGTTAAAAATAAATGACGTATCATCATAAAATTTAATATCACAATTTGCTAGAAAATTAGTTAGCATTTTTGCCGGGCTGAAATATATCCAGTCACTAGCTATATTATATAATATAATTTTCAGGGTGAACTATTTTAGTTTCATTTTACAAGACAAATATCTTCTCCCTCGCCCTATCGCAGCAAGGTCTTTGTCCTCGACACAAAATACAAAAGCGCTACGTGCCAGTAGTAACCCGATTCCACAAGCACCTCTGCAGAAGAAAAAATACCTTTCCTGTGCCAAGATAACGTAATTTATGTGGCGGACATATTTATAATATAGTATTATTGCGACGCTGTTAGCGATAACTCATCTCTAGACTCAAGGACCTTTAGGGGTGAGAAATAGTGACGTTCCTTATGCTTATTACACGCAGACCACCGTTGCTCGAAACTAGATCTTCCGCGATACTGCACCGGTGTATGTCGTAAGAATCCGCTGTAGGCTCGTTTTCCCCCTTTTAGGGCAACTGACAGCACGGATTGATACATGAATGTTTGATGCAGGGAAGGGACACTAAAGGGCCAGCATATATGGGCCAATAAATTATTCCCGCAGAAACAGGACTGGTACAATATGGGGTAATTGCGAAAGATACGGGCTTGGCAAAAATAATGGGGAAGGGCTGGAATTTTGTCAATAACATGGAAACCATGCCAGCGTTTGAATAAATTGTCTTACAGTATACATTCATTTTCGTTACTTGGGTGTTAGTTGCAGTTGATGACGTTTAACGTATGAACACAGTTGTGCAATCTAATTAAATGCAACCGCATTGAAACATGGTTCAGATGAAAGTGTTAATCTATCAGTTAAAATGTATATACAAACCTTTACAAAATAAATTAATTAATGAAAATCTATACAATAACATTATTTATGAGTATATTTACAAATCCCTTGTACAATCCTTAGAAATATCAATCTACCTATAATTTATGCACTAGCACAAAATTTACAAATAACCTAACGCAGAATTGCGTTATTGATATTGATGTCGATTTTTAATTTCATCCAGTTAAATTTCTCGACTAGAATTTGTACTACATCTTTTTAGTCTTCCGACACAACATTATACCACATTACCTGTTTTTTCACATCTGTCAAAAGAAGCGGGGTGGATACTTGATACAGAAAAGCTTTTAAATAACACATTTTCTGCAGTTTCGAGTGTTTTGGGCAAACTTTTACTGTCTTCTACTTGTTTAAATATTATACTTTCTATTATTTTCTTCTGATGTGGCAATATCGAATCCAATCTGCCTTCAAATTTTCTACCAAACATTGCTAAAGCAGGACAGGTATCCGTTGTCAAAGGCTATGCAGTCTACCAAATCAAGTTGGGAAATAAAGGTCTTAACTTAGAAATTACATTAGAAACTGTAATTGAATTTATCATGAAAGCTTCTAACCACATTTTGTGGGAATCGGTATTAGCTAAGCAAGTTATTGTTACGCGTAACAGTGCAGATTTATAAATTCCTTTATTTACGCTCTAGCACCGAAATACGCCAACATAAAGGAAATCACTACTTCAATACAATTCTATTCCAACACTGTTAACTCAATTAGCCACTGCCCAAAACACTATACATATTCACTGTTGTCACTCTAAAACACTCTATTGCACTTGGATAGCTTTGTTGGTTTGCGTGACCGCTTTTAAAATCAAACTTATATCGCGCGCTATTCGTCGCGCTTTATATGGGAGGTTCAGATCTTTTTGACTGATTTAGAACCTTCGTTCGTCTTTTACAGCCTTTGATCGGTCGATAAAAAGGGACACCATACGTTAGTTTTGTCATGTCATGTCTGGTTGCCTAAACCGTAGGCGCTGGTTTCCCCACATTATAACACTACCCCCTCCATAGAAAGTGATCGTCCCCATCAGGATTCCGGCTGGATTCTATAAATTACGTCGTTAATCTTTAGACGAAAGTCCTTTTTTCCTTTGCGTGTAATAAAACCACATTGGGTCTCCTTCAAACTGCCTGTAATTGGCCCTTACATCATTGCAGGCTTTCTCGCGATCAGTGCCAATCTTAATTTTAATTAATTCTTACCATTTCCATTCTCATAGTGACGATTACGTTGTAAAACTACTATTCGACGTGGTAGACTCTTTCTCCGATGATGGACTCTTTCTTGGACATGACCTTCTTTCTCCTCAACCATACCCTGATTTACTTTAATTCGCTCACCAGATACCAGTTGTACAGCAGCTATTAATTGGACCAGGTGTTGGTTTCTTTTTGGACTGTCCTCATTTTCTTTTAGTCTGTATTTGTTTCTTCTTAGGCTGTTTTTACTTCTTCCTTAGCAGCTTTAGTTCTGACATAATCTTGACCCTTTTTCATTTTTTCTTGACTTTTTTTCACTACCAATATGAGCTGTATTGGCCATTGTAAGTGCACATCCATGTCACTAGATTGGCATCTCCTCACTAGCATAATATTAAAACGCCTTCTTACTCACTCAACTGCACCCTGTAGTAATTTAATCTCCTGTACTTATGTACTAGTACTAAAATAACCTAAAATTTAAAGACAACTAGTTGAATACAATACTATTCCAACACTACTAATTCAGTTACCACTATTCAAAACACTAAATCTTACTGCAATCACAATGTTATAAAACGTTATATGTTTTATAACACTTTGTTCGGTTGCTTCACCTTCGAGAACCTTCAAGCGACCGATAAAAAGGAATGTCACGCGTTATCCGACAGTTTGGTTGTCTAATTCGTAGGCGTTGGTTTCCTGCACCATAACGTTGTTCAAAGGTGTAATCTGCTCCGAGCTTCTGTAGTAAATGGCCATAAGTTTAGTACGGTTTTAGGATGGCCAATAAGAAAGCATAGCAAATCTTACACATTGTTTCTATGTTTGTGGATTTAATATTTGATAAACCCACAAATAAGTTAGTTGTTAACTCATATGAATTTCAAATTGTAAGCTGTGTCTAAATATTATTACACCGGAAATTGTCAAACTGGGTAACTTTGTATATTTGTATTGAAAGAAAATTTATAAAGGCTAAAATTAATTGATTTCAATTATTTATTTGCAACTTCCATTTCAGTGGAACCTCTACTTTTTAATAAAGGAAACTCTTATTATTATCCATTAAGGTTAGCTTTCTTAGTACATACATCCCCTTCTCACCGTGTTAACTTTAGTTTCTCCTACTACATTGCATATTAAATGTACACCACAAGCGGTCTCACTAAAGAAAAAACTAAGTCGCCACTGTTTGCGAATTGATATCGGAGATGTCAGGGTAGCAGGCGGACGATGGTGATTGAATGCGACATGGCGGTTCCATTAAATGATTAAAGCTACACACTTCAAAGTTGCCATGGCTTGCAGCGATCTGATGCCCGGGAACGAATTGTAAACATGGCAGATGTCCGAGATTTCGTACGGATGCGGTCGTGTTGGAAACTTTGCCTTTCAAACTCCCATAATATTTTATTGGTCGCGATCATCCCGACTATGAAATCGGAGATGGACAGACTGGAGCGATTGAAAGTCGGAAAGTAGAAGTGATTCTGTCGCGCAAACTTTGAGAGCGTCTTTTGGAAGGGGGTGAAAGGATCGTCGTGCAGCATGAAAGAAATCCTGCACTCTCAGATATTGAATATTTATTTTATATTATTTTCGATTTATTTTTACCTAAGGCTATCAATATGGAGTATGTTTTAATAAGAATTGTTACATATTCGTTTCACTTATAGTTCAGACAGCTATGTGCGTTCTAAGTGTCAAGCCTTTATTTATGATTTCACGTTTAAAAAACTGTATCGCCACCATATAATCTCAGTAATGTTCCTGTCTGCTAAATTTCAGAATATCAGTAATGTTTAAAAAATATTAATTAAAATGCTCCTAGGTTTGTTTATTTGACAGATGTCAGTGTTATAACTATTGTAAATTTATGAAATTAAGAGGGACAATAAGAACCGATACGAAATGTGAATAATACGCGAATACAAAATCAAGGGTGTCATCAGTTTACAACAATGAAATATGTAAATAAAATAAATATCTGCTCTGGTCAAAACATCTAGGCCCTGCAGAGTTGCCTTAGATAGCGCTGAGGGCATTGATACTCGTTAACATCTGTCCACACGTCGCAATTAAGGCGGCAGTCAGCTTTGGTTGATCCATTCTACATCGTATCGTAGCTTGAAGAGCCCCAACACGGGCAAAACTAGTCGTGGGGTAGTGGATTGATCAAAGCATGCAGATGTGTTCGTTAACAATAATGGAATGTTCAGTATCCGTTAAACATTGAAGTTTGAAGTTAATAATTCGTTCCTTGCGGTGAATTATTTGCCTATATTAGCTTAGCAATTGACAGGACCATCTAGCAAAAATCCTTGTCTGTCGGTATATATAGGTAGGTGTTAGTTACCTACTATGAAAATTTTTAAAAACATATGCTTTGCTGCCTAGGAACTCAAACAGTACTTACACACTAGTACTAAAGCATATATAGTTTTAATTCGATATCAAGCAGTTTCAGTATCAGTATTTTTTAGATACTTTACTGTTGTCAATACTTTAATGCAGACATCGAATTGGGATCAGTTATTACAATTTAATAAGAAAAGGTGAAAGGTGTACTAAAATAGACAATAATTTGTTAGTACTTCGAACTAGAACCTAACAGAGTAGGAATTTTTAAATAAAGTACTTTTTCAGCATAACGAATTTTCAAGTGAATATGTAAGCTTAGGATATACAGGGTCCGCCGCCTAAAACTTCCCAAGCTCGTATTTTCATTATTATTTTTTAGGTGCAGCCTTAAGTTATATGTCAAATTGTAGGTCTCTGTAAAAATAGCATAGTGAGTGCCAAATTTTTTTTTGGCAGATTATGATATTTTGCAAATAAAGCTAATTTTTGTAAATATTTTTTACCTTACCCCGTATAATAAATATTGATTCATAGTTGGATGCCGACTTTTGTCTTTTTCATTTTTCATTTTGTCATTACAACGTATTTGTGATTTTTACTCCTTCTTAATGAAAAACAAAAAGAACTTGTCTCCGTCATATTCTGTTAATAGGGCTGTTCGCAATTCTTTAAGTGTTAGTTTAACAGCTTATTACGGTACAAATTATGCCTACATACCCATCGCTGCACAGAGAAACACAAAATCTGGAGGAACTTTTAAATAAATCAAGTACAAAGTTCGTTCTAAAGAGAGAGAAGCTAGAAAACGAAACTCCGCAGTGTATTGTTTTCTAGCCTCTCTCTTTTTTAGAACAAATTTTGTACTACATTTATTTAAAAGTTACTCTGAATTCTGGGGTAATAAGCTGTTAAACTAACATTTAAAAAATTGTGAAACGCCCTATTAACAGAATATGACGGCGACGAGTTTTTCTTGTTTTTCATTAAGAAGGTGTAAAAATTACGCGTACGTTGCAATGACACAAATTAAAGAAGACAAAAGTCGACATCCAACTATGAAGCAGTATTTATTATACGGGGTAAGGTAAAAATATATTTACAAAATTTTGCTTTATTTGCAAAACATCATAATCTGCAAAAAAAATTTTGGACACTCACTATGCTATTTTTAAAGAATTTAGACCTACAACTTGACATAAAACTTAAAATTGTACCTCAAAAATAATGAAAATACGAGCCCGGTGAGTTTTAGGTGGCGAACCCTATATATACATGTACGGCCACTTTGCTAATTCATAGTTGAGAGTTAGGTTCAAATATCATCTAATTTTGATCAATCATTTTTGCGGTATTTCTACATGTATCAATATAACATAATTAATAATAAATATCAAGAACGGTCACATCTAGCTGAATTTAAAATTATCATTTGTATATTCATATACTATAATAATATACAAAACAAAATTTCTTAACATTATTTATTGACGATACAGATATTTAGTATAATCGATATACTTTGCTTAGATAGGGTATTCCTAGTGCAACCTTCTCCCTACGAAAACTGCGAATTAAGCTTTAAAATACCGGTAATCAAGTGCAAATTTATTTATTCTAGAAATACGACATGGATAACACTGTGGTAATTTTTTCGTATTGTATTATAGTCTTTTACTGTAAGTTTAACTTGATTCCGTGAACGTATCATGTTTATTTGGTTCAACGATTAAATTAACTCTGTTCAATCTTTGATGCTTCTCTTAACTTTATAGTGCAATTTGTCATGAACTTTTTTATTTCCATGTGTTATGGATCTTCTAAATCGCATAATGAAGATAAATTTAATGTTTATGATAAGATGCAAACTAAAACAATTAAATAATGTTTTTAATTCATCATGGCGTAAAAGAAAAATTATACATCTATACGGATATCTTTGCACGTAAATGAACCTACCTAATTTTCTTTTTAGTAATAAGAGATAGCGTAACACCGAACCGTTTCGCCTTTGTTAAATCTCGTCAGTGCAGTTCAGGCCTACTTTTTTTGCTTATATATGGCATCTCCATTGTTGGATGCTCTAATTGTTGGAGATTTTGCTGGTTAGAGTGGTTTTACCTTTGGTACTACTTTGTCAAGGCTTCTTTGGCCAACTGTTTTGAAGATACTGTCGTGCCGCTATTGCCTAACCGGCATTGCTATTGGAACTACTTTATTGTGGGTTCTAACTATTCTGCACACAAAAGAGAAAACAGGAAATTGGTCGAATATATAGCGTGGAGATAGGACTGCGCAATTAATATGTTGGTATATCAATATAGAGAAAAGATATAAGTACTGATATTGCGAGTGTAGATACACATAATCGACTTCCGATATATTAGATACTAGTAACAACATTAGTTATTTCATAAACTTATTTGACTGCTGAAAATTGTTTCCAAGCGAGCCACAGTACGACAGACACTGAAGAAAATAACACGCTATTACTGTTACCTGTGACTAATACGGGCAACATAGATTCCATGAAAGCGTTTACAAATCGTGGAATACCCTGTGGATAATCTCAATTCAGTGTAAACTAAAGACGTAATTCGACAGAAGTGACAGATTAATTTATTGCATCTGCACTACAACGTACGTTCAGGGCGACAAAACCCATCACTGGGTTACTTGACCAGTTTTTTTATGAACGCCCGTTATATTTAGCACCGCTGGAACTACAAAAAATGCAAAACAAAAACAGTTTTTCCTTGACCAACTTTAATTGAACTGGGTGTCAGTTAATTCTCAATTCTTGAGTTTATCTAAGAAGTGTATACAGGTTAGAAGAAATTCTATAGGATTATGATAAGCCGTTAACTGTAGATTTTTAAGTAATTGTAGTTCTACTAGAAACCTGGCTTTTCAGTTGCAGCATAAAGATTTCAGCATCAAATTAATATTAAAATATACTAAGGCATTGTTATATAGCGACACTGAATTCTTCCGCGTCTGACGCCGTGGTCGTAGAATTTATTCTCAACGTTTCGCTGATCATACTGTCGGCTTCGTCAGAAGGAATCTGACTGTTGAATTAATTCATTGTCCTAACTTATATAGTTCCGTTTGGATGGTTACGTGTTTGCCTATGCTTATCGCTTCCGGTCCGGTGATCAAGTGCCGCCTTCCAAATTTTGCTCAAGCCATAGGCATGTTCTCTGTTAAAGAATCTCCAAAGATTCTGTCACAATTCTTTGGTGGTAAAAGGTCAACCTTGCGAGGGTCGATATGTTGTCATACTCGATGATTTGTTTGCCTCCTGCTACGTGTTAGACTATCGCCGTGAAAGCCTCCATTATATTATAATATGCTTATTGATAGAATTGTCGGAGCCTTTAGGTCCTTCATGATGCGGTACTTGTTTTTCGAATACGACGTTGATCAATCTATGTATCTATCCATTGACCAGAGTAGACCCATTTGGCTCAATTTTAATAATACATTTGGGAATGATTACTTCCCGCAATCCTGAAACCACCCCCTCCTCGCCATAAATTGATATCACCCATACACGATATCCCTTTCATTGACTAATTGGTACGGCTGATTGGAATAATAGACGCATAATGCATCCAATATGGCGGCCGTCGTTCCTACCTATGCTATCCCCATTATCCAGGTGATTTGTTGTTAGTAATTCACAATCCGCGTGTGCATCCCTCTCGCGTTTGTTTGCGGCAGTGAACTTGAAGGGCGGCGCGCGGAGGGTGTATGGAGCTGCACCGCTGTTAATTAATACCGGCCGCTATCGGTACGTTTGGGACGTGATATTTGTTTGAATAATGAAGCCAAACACGGGCCGGCATGGGTTACTTTGATTGGGATGTCGGTAAATACTGGAAAACGGGCTCTGCCTGCCCGAAATGGCTTTTTTGCTTTGAATTTTTTGTTTTGCAAAGGAGGGAAGCAAGTGGGCTGCATAATATCGTATTACCGCAAATAGAGAGTGTTTGGGGAACATTGATGGATGTTTTGACTAAATTTTTGCTGATATCTTGTCAGCTTCCATCATCAGTTTCAATTACGTATTTTTTTCTGTTCTGTACCCCGTTTTAGATATAGACAATAATAAATCAAGAACAGATTTAACAAGGTTATGCCGCTTGGCTCATGTTGCGATAAAAATTCGGTAATAACTATCTGTTTACTTACAAAAGAAATGCATAATGGGAAAGGGGGTCAAAAGGCACATCATTGAAAATGATATTTTACCTGGTTTCAAAAATGTATCACACTTATAGAATTTATGGCTTCTGAGTTGAGAAAAGCGTGATAACAAGCTTGGGTCTTGCAAAAAGCTTCGGGATAAAATCTTATTCGTTATCGCTAAATAAGAACAAAAATTCCAGGTGTCTCCATTTTCCTCGTGACTGGTGATAATTTTCATTCACTTTGTTATTTGCAATCGCAATGTCTCAGTCAACTGAACATGATCGCATCGAAATTTTGATGATGATTGGTTATAGAGCTAGAAGACGAAGTTATTCGGAAGTAGTAGCACTCTACAATGCAATTCATGAAGATCGTGAACCAATTCCCATATCAACAGTTATGAAAACATTGCAACGTTTTAATGAAACCGGCGGTGTTAAAAATCGTCAAAAAACAGGACGTGCAAAGGTTGCTACGAGTAAGGAACTTAGTTTGAATGTCCTTTTAGATGTGCAAGGGAATCCAAAGTGTTCCGTACAACACTCACCATATTAGCAGAAGATCTGTTCAGAAAATTTTGAAAAAAGAGAAGTTTCATCCATACAAAATTCACTTATTACAAAAATGAGCGAAGATGATTTCGATCGTAGGATAATATTTTGTAAAACTGATATAAACATGATAGATGAAGATAGAAACATTTTAAATTAGATTATGTTTTCTGATGAAGCGACTTTTTGCCTCAATGGTAATGTGAATAGACATAATTGAAGATATTCTGTTCGGACACAAATCAACATCCGTGAGCACATTATCGGGCCTTTTTTCATTGATGGCAATTTGAATGCGGTCAAGTATTTACAGCCCTTGCGCGAACATATTATACCAAAACTTATTCGCCTATTCCCTAATTGTGAAAATGCTGTGCCCCCTTCTGAACAGATAATGTGATTTCAGCAAGGTGGTGCACCGACCCATTATGCAGTCAACGTTCGTGAATATTTGAATCGGATATTTCCAAACAGATGGATTGGTGGGAGCGGAGAGATAGAATGCCCAGCACGTTCCCCTGATCTGACGCCGCTAGATTTTTTCCTGTGGGAGTCTCTGAAAAATCGTATTTATGCTTATCGGCCACATAATACATATTTGAAAGGACGAATCAGGGCAGAAATTCAGAAATACCTCCAAATATGATGCAAAGAACATTATTCAAGGCTGCATTACTGCCAGGAATTAAATGGAGAACATTTTGAGCATATTCTGTAATGTAAATAAAAAAATACAGCAGTTTTCACAGAATCATGTTTTTCTTTTTTACTTTTGGGAACCCGATTCGCAATAAATTGATCAAACTAGACAAAAATTATCACCAGTCAAGGACAATTGTAATATCTGGTTTTTTTTGTCTATTTTAGCGACAAAGAAATTTTTTTTATTATTTTTGTTCTTTGTCGGGCTCAATTATTGTATTTACACTTTTCTCAACTTAGAAGCAATAAATTGTACAAGTGCGATACATTTTTGAAATCAGGAAAAACATCCTTTTCAAGATGTGCCTTTTAACCCTTTTTCCCATTTAAAAAAATTCAACATGCGCCCATATCTCGGAAACGACATCAAACATCAAATTTTCCTTTACTGTCGTGATTAGTGTCGCATCCGTCTTTTCTAAGGTCAAGGATAAGATTCCTAATAATTTAAGATCTAATATTGTTTATATGATTGGTTGTAACTCGTGTTCTGCATGTTATATCGGACAGACTGGTAGGTATTTAGAAAAAAGGATGGCGGAACATATGAGATATATGCGTCTTAAATCTAATAAATCTGTATTAACCGAACATTKTACGAGCAACGGTMATTCTTTTAATTATCTGMACTGAACCGAATTTGATGAAAAGATTGTTTTTAGAAATGGTGTACATAAATAGAATAATTCATATTATTAATAAAAGGTCAGATATTGAGGGTTTATCAAAAATTTATACTTACTTTATTCATGCTTTCAAATAATTTTCAAGTATTTTTTTGTGTGGTTTGGCAGCATTACTCGTATAATTTTTTGACCGTTGTCAATTAATTCTCACTTTGTTCTTCTGTAAGAACACGTGTTGAACCATTTTATTATAACTATTAATTTTTAGCGTGTTGTGATATAAATTTAATCGTCGAATTTATCATATTCTGCAATTTATTAAAGGACCATGTATCTGGGTGAACATACCTATTTAATATTAACCTCGACTCAATGTAAGCTTTTTTTTAATTATGTTTCTGCAATGTATCCTTTTAGCGCCCTGAAAAGGAATAAATCTTTCCGAAAGTTTGGCTGAATTGAAAAGATTTTTTCTCTTTATTAGCGACTGCTATTCCCCTAACTTTCTAGTGTCAAAATTAACTGAATATTCTGTATTCTATCTACCTAATCTAAGGACTCAGAATCCGAACTGTCCATGTAAAAAATAGCACACGCTCATCGATAGTGATCCCYCTTGACGTCGAAATTTGTCAAGGCTCTCGCCAGCTCGCTGAAGGCGAAACATTAATTTTGAGTGAATAACATCCGGATAATCGGCAATCAAATTTCCTCTCTGCTCCTCCGCAGTAATTTGTTACACGGTGTTCAATAATAATCGACTTGAACAGGTGCCTTTCCATTTTCCCCAACCTCCATTTATTACGGACAGACGCCGTATTCGACGCCGACGACGCTTCACATTATTTTTCAAGGGTGTAAAAAGTACTGTCGAGCGGGGTGTTGACGCTAACCCCTTTTATGACGCGCGAAAGGAGTTTGAGACTCGGCGAAAATGGGATGCTGCAGGTATGCTTACGCTGTAGCACTCGCAGATCCGACGAAGTGGTTGGAGATTTGAAAGTTCCGGGGCGGTTTGCGTTTCCGATCTCGCATTTGAATACTAAGGCGTGGGATCCCTCTTCTGAAGTTTAATCCTTGTGTTTACTATTATTTTTTACATTGTCTGTGGTAATAATGGATAGTGATTTGCTTCTTATGTCGTACGCGTTAAAAAGAATAGGATTTCTCACTTTTTTTTTGTTTAAACACTAGAACCGAAATATACCAAATTTAAATACTAATATTATGAAACTGCTAATTTAGTAAACCGCTCTTAGGACATTACACTCCACTCATTAGCCCTTAAAACACTTCAAAACGCCTGGTTCGCTCTGTTCGCTTGCTTTACTGCCTTTTAAATCAGACTTATTGCTTCTCGCTCGCGCCTTCACGGAGCATTTTATACCGGCGACGAACACTCCCGAATGGAACCACCTTTCGAGAACATTCGATCGATCGATAATGTTTGTAGGTCAGGACATGACATTAGGCAACCGCCCTAACGCGTCGCCATTCTGGATGCCTAATCTGCAGGCGTTGGGCTTGTCTACAACAATACTAAAAAGAATAGGTATATCCCACCCTGACCTAATCATATCACTATGGAATAGCTAAATTAAATTTGAAGTGTTTTATACTTCGTTTCTGTGTAATCTGGGATAATGAGTAATTGCCTCAGATACGAGCTCCTGTCTTTTGCGGAATGTACCTCCACCCGAGTTAAATAAAAAGTGTGTCTGTCCTTCTGTTTAGAAAAGGAGTGAAAAGTTAGACAACTAGACACTTGGGAAGCGAGTTTTCGAATCGAGTTCCCAAAATTAAAAATGCAAAAAAGATCACTAAATTATAACACCATATGCAACCCAAAATATAAGCGAGTGAATAAAATAGATTGCCACAACTATTAAACTAAATTTGAAATTGTGTATTGCAAAATATGCTTATTTATATTAAAGAAAAATCGTTAATCCAAATCATTAGGATTTTCAAACGAGGAACTGTCATCACTCGTGGTATAATAACAGCCTTAATGTCATCTATCTCGTTTTCACCATTGCTGGATTCACTGTTCAACACAGTTGAAATATCTTTCTAGCTCTCGCTGGTGTGCTGTAGAGATTCTGCCCATATGGCCAAACCAGCCTGTTTGTCATATCTATTTGCACCATTATTTTTATCATAATAATGTTTGTCTTGACTTGAGACCATTTTAATTAAACTGAACTCTTAGCGCCATTTCGTCGGTAATGTACTTTTTGTTCTCTTTTTGCGTGCGAGCATGACAAAATAATATATTCCTGAGGCTTCCGGCTACAAATGTAATACAATTTTTATTAAGCCTGTCCAAAATTTGTTTTTTTTTTATGAGAAAATAAGAGATTTTGGTTCCAACAACAATCTTTACAGTATGTGCGACCCATACATTAATAACAAAGTTTACTGACACATGAGGATGAACAAAATACTTCCAGCTGTTTCAATAGCATTTTTTTTGTGCAACAATGAATCGTTTTGCATTTCAAGCATACTACAACACATACTCGATCCGTCAAATCGATCCACGTTCCAACAATGACCTTAAAATTTTGATGCAATCTCCATAGGTGAACGTCTTTCTTGCACAGGGCATTTTTGTCAGAATATTTTTTTTTATATTTCAATCCCATTTGTTTTAAAATACGATATGTACTGGTTCTGTTTATATCTATCAATTGCTTCGCTTTTTTTGCGTTTCTTCTTTGCTTCTCCTAACAAAACATAACACAAACATAACATAATCTGGTTTCTAGCCATTGAACTGTATAGTACGTTTCTTATTTCAAATTTTGTGTTGCCAATGATGCTCTTTAATACATTATAAGCACGCCGTCTTCCATTTATATCTTGGCGTTTATTTTGAATCTCTTCCTTTGAGTGATTGTCTCGGTCGGTTTCACGCTTCGGTTAATGGATGTCATTCCAATCGCAAGAGATATTTATTTCGTAATAACCAAAAAAGATTCAGAACGCATTGTTTTTTTTTCCAAGTATTTCAATATACTTAAGATAATGTTGTCTAGCTTTTCTTGCAAAATTTGTCGCGCAGGTTTTGACATTCACTAGTGTTTAGCATCGTATCCCAACTAAAACTGAAATGCTATGCAACAATCCTATATATTTTAGCACCCCTCACCCCCAGTAGGTAGCTTAATCCTTTGCCCGCACCATCTAGGCTCAGTCATCAGGTAAGTTTGCCACCAATATTTTATTGAGCATTAAAAATGATAAGATATTATCAGTAAGGGGTAAGATTCACCAGGTTATCAAGACTGGGTGTTGAAATGACGAACACTCAAGCAATTTTTAAGGCTCCTCAATAATGTTACATTGTTAGTTATGCAAAGAACACCATTGTAGTCAGTATACAGAAATAGTTTAACGATTTTCATATTAGCAAACTCTTTATTATGATCGGAGTTATCTGGTAGGTACAACTATTATGGTATAAACGAATATTACTTTGATGCCTAGCTATAACATTTTGACTAAGGTGTTGTGTCTTTCATTCTGCTGAAAAGGGACTGCACCATTTTGCCATTTATTGCTCTATTTTATTGTTTTCATTATTAATGGGCCTACATGATTAAATTATTTGTTATATTATTATAATAAGATAAAACCATACCATCCCTTACCTTGGTTTGTGAATTTCTATCATTGAAGTTATTTTCGTTTAAAGCATTTGAGAAAGTATTTTTTTATTATTAAGGTCTTCAGGTCTTCGTTAGGTAATTAATGTTCCCTCTTCATATTCTCATTATTTTCTATAAGTTAATTTTGATTTTGGTCGAATAACTAGACATGTAATTGATATGTCTTTCATGCAGGTGCAGTAGGTTATCGTACGAATCTAAATGAACCACGTGTAACGCTATAATTTAGAAAAACTTATATTTAGTCCTTTTTTACATTTATTCAATCATTCATTGGTATATGTATTGGTTTAATAGAACAGGCCGTTGCTTCGCGTATTTCATGGTTTACCTCGACCGGTCCTGCTCGAGAGTTTCTTGCTCCATTCTTTTTTGTATCTTGATAAGAATCGCGTTCTCAGCTGGAAAAATCTATCATTAAACGGCGATACGTTCTCGTGTTAACTAGGAAATAATTCACAATCGAGTAAAAGCTTCGTAGCTAGGTTCCATTTTGAGTGGTTATAGTGTACTCACCGATTTTCGGGATTATTTGGACTAGTTACGCGTATATTTGCTGAAATTTCGCACGTTAGTTTGGTTTTTGTGCGTTAGCAAATGTTGCCCGACCTAGGGGATTCGGAAGCCTACTCGATCGTTTGTGTAGAAGTTTAATCACATTTTCTACGCCGATTCTGCATTGAGATTTGACCCTCGACCAGCTGAGGTTACTTGTAAGTTTCATTTAAAATGCTCTCTAGCTAAAGAACCTGATATTCTAGGGTTTTACTGTCGGTTATAATAGTGCCGAATAGTATTTACAACGCTGAGGTACTGTCGTTCTTTGTCGAGGAGTTTCTTCAAGGGCCTGTTATCTCTGGTGATATCACGGGGCACGGGATTTCATATACAGCCGTTCGCCGTTAGCCTTAGCCTAAGGGAGCCTATCGTCATCGCACCTATTTACTTTTGATGTTCACCAGTTCCTTGTGACCTGAAGAGATCGCCCCGAACTTAAGCTATGTATACTACTTGTTATTTTAATATTTCGTTGAGATTCACGTTCATTCATTGTATATAAATCAATTCATTTTATATTGTACTTTCAAATCTCTTTCTAATTGTCAAGTAATCGAGTATTATTTAACATTAACTTCAATCTTTTGACTAGTTTCGTTAATATTTTGCATTAATGTTTTGCCTTTATAGTTTTGTTTCTATTACAACGGTAGAGTTATGCTTTGATTGGTCAATAGTGTTATAATTTTTAAATTCAATTCGTTTCGGGTCACGATACCCGAAACAGCCTTTTTGTGATTAATTTTCAGATATTTCAGTGGATACCTCGATATACGAATACCGAGGACACCGCTGGATGCATGTAAGTACTTGGGTTGTATTTTTGTTGAATAGAATTTGTTGAACAATCGTTGGATTTTTTTGTTGAGATATTCCTGTTAGATCACAGAATTTTTGACATCTTTCACCCGCGGTTCGTGATTGGCGGATATTCGCTTAGCGGTTCAATCACGTGGCGCCCTTGTGTTTTTTTACTATCAGATAATACCCCGCCCATCTCCACTAAAGCTGGCAGCCCGCTTAAGCGCACATATTAATTGATCTTTCGGGTTATATTTTTCATTAATTGTCACTTAGTTTGTTTTCTTGATTTTTATTCCTTGTTTTGAAAAAAAACGCCACACACGCTGTCGTTGTTTCTTTTAAGGCAGGAAAAGCGAAAAGCCAATTAGTTGTATCCTGTTTAGCTCTTGCTACTGCCGTAACGTGACAAAAACTATACAACTGATGCTACATCGCATCTTATCTTATATTGTTACAGTATTCACAAGGAGTAGAGAATCCAAGAATTTCTGCAGAATTGAAGGAAAGAACATATACTAGAAGCTGTGAAGTGATATATGAACTGTACAACTAAACAAAAAATAGTTGTTTTGCTCTTTACTAATTTCAGAGTCTAGTAGGAACGTTCCATTAAAATGTTTTATAAATATCTATAAAGGGACGAACCTCAGATGAGTGGCCTTGTTCCACCTTACCCTTTCCTTTTTCATATCGCTTAATTATCGAAAGATTGTCTACAGTTTCACAGCAGGGATCGCAGTCTGCCTTGTCAGTTTTATACAAAGCCGAGCATTCGAAAGTCTCCGCGTGGTTCCCCGTTTACTATTTCAATGTTCGACCGTTTCAGAGTTCGATTTTGCAGACCATTACACAGTCGGCGGTCTCCAATCAGCGCGCGTTTTTAATGACAATCACGTTAATTGGGGTAGTTGTAACTGGGTACTTACGGACCTTTGAATGGCAATGGGCAGCGTTATGGCGAAATAACAAACACGAACCGTGTAATTTACCGTTATGCAAATCAGCGCAGGTCGCGCGTATGTCGTGGATCAAACGCGAGAGCAATGGCTCGTGGATCGTTTGGTGCGATCGGTGATTTTTTATTGTCTGGCAGTAATTGTATTCGTTGCGGTGGATAACAGATTGGTTAATGATACACTGTATAAATAGAGCAGCGTATAATTTTTTCCATAGAAATGTGAATAATAGTAACCTCTATAGCTGAACATAGCAACACACATTTGAATTTGAATGACTTTTTTAATGACTTCCATATCCTCGCGAGAGAACGTTTCCGATTTTTAAGCTAGTTATCAGTTTTTAAAAAAATAGACTAATTTCTTTCCTTTTTACTTACGATAATATTCCAACATTGAACTTTTGGCTATGCCACTTCGTATTTTATCGATAACTTGACTTAGTTATTTTAGAATACTTCCTCGTACTCTTCATGGATACAAGAAGAAATTATTTGAAAGTACATAAACTGATGCCTAGTGAGAGAATTGAGCCATTTGGACTAACTCCAAAACGACCATTGATAGCAACACTTTTAAAAATACCTATTGAGTTAACAGATCAGATCATCCCCCATTTCATTCAAGGGTGGCATCTTATTTGGCCGATATTTTTTCAATGTTGTACTACTGAGTATAAAGATGTACAGGATTTGTTAACCTGCATACTTATTTTTAATGAGAATGTCACCTTTGGTTTAAAACTTATACTAGACCACTATTGTACTGCTTTGATTTCGTCATTATAGCTCAGCAGAGCTGTTTAGATCTAATGCAGACAGCATGGCATAGAAAATGCTTTTGCCTATATACCAAAGACTTGTATGATATAAGTACAAAATTAGATGGCAAAGTCACCTGTCGGCATAACACTGACATTATGCTAAAGCCACCTAGCCGCCATTATGGGAAATACTTACCTAAGGAAGTTACTTGTTGTCTGAGGAGTTGACATGAACCTGCATGGCACTTCTAAAACGTTCCAAAACAAGCAAATAAAGTTTTCTTTGGGGCTCTAAAGTACATTTAGAATATTTATTTAAGTAAAACAGGAAACCAACATGATCATCAGTTTGATGGAGATAAAACTAGCATCTGTGGTAAATTATTTAAAGTATTAATTTTGAGACATTATTTCTTGTCAAAGTTTATTGAAATTTATATAGAAATTCCAATGGTGACTGTATATGGCGATAGCTTGCTGACGTATGCAAATGTGAAGGAGCCTCTATAACTCATGACGCGCATCTTAATATGTCCACACCAGGCGGAACTTAAAGTAATACCAATATGGCGGTTTAGGGTTGGGCTGGACAAGCTTTAACAAGATTTTTTAAGGGATTATATATAAAAACGCAATTAAGGTTTGGGGATTGGGAACTTGATTTGCGACTAATTGTTATTACTACAGCCTTTACAGTATAGTATAGTACCTGCACTTCTCACAAAAAAGCCGCGAAAATGGCAGACAAAAGAGTATATTTTAATGGAGACCCCAATCTTAAAAAATCAAATAAAAGTAACAATTGGGTATTTGTCATCTATTTATATTTTATTAAATTGTATATTCATAGGTAGCATCTAATCCACAAAACAGCTGTGATAGCTTATAAATTTGAAAAAATGGATCGTAAGCTGTATTTTTAATATTAAAAATGTGAATATTTAAAGGGACCGCCAAAACGCGAACATATTGGCCGTGACGTCAGGTGTCTTGTAAATGGCTGCTTGTTTACATCTGAGGTCAGCGCGTTACGCGTCAGCCTCAGTCCGTCAATTTATCAGTTTGTTGTTTGCGTTCATTTTGTGACAAGCGAATTAAAATACGCCAAGAAAAAGTGAAATACTTATGAGTTATGACTTCTGAAGGCATGTTCATTGTTATGGAATTTGTGTACAGCGACGAGCGGTTCAATGCGGCGGAGATGGGGAACGTAACAGCAACAGCGTAAGTGAACTTTTTATCAAATTAACGTAGCATTGATAATTTGATCACAGTGGGTTGTTAGAAACATACTATTTGTAAACATAAAAATGTAAGAATCAAAAATGTACCCTAAACTTGACATTTATTTTAGAGGTCAGAATCAATATATATTGCCATTTATTTTCGGGTATCTTGCGGCTCGTTTCTGGTTAGCTTAAAACGCATATAATTTATCATGCCCTCTTCAAGCTATAACAAAATGGAAACTGAAAGATAAACACTTATAACCCCAAAAAGAATAATAAAACTTACAGCAAGAATTAAGATGATCTTCACAACACAAAAAAAACTTTGCGATTTCGTCATATCACGTCTAGGGGCTTTAAACAACTTTTTCATACGTTGGTAATCTCGAGGAACGGTTACAAAAATTTTGTTAGCTGTACTGACTGAAGTACTTTTATAACCATGTACAAAATAACACTTGTTTTGTTTTCCATACATAATAGAAGCTTGTGAAACTACACAAATCACTTTTTGGTGCGACCTCTTACACCGTCCTTTCGATAAACACCACACAAATGCTTCCCCAATACAAGAATGATACGACACCATTAAACAGCACGCTCCTCGGTAATGTTTACATGACACTTTACGTTACGAGTTGTATAACCTTGGATAGAAGCGTTTTGGCGGTAACTCCTAAGATTCGAATTTCAAACCTGAAAATTCTCTACCTACAAATATTTTTTTTTTACATGGCGTATGATATATATGCACTTCAAGATTCATTTTACGTAATTTTCAAAAAAAGTGATAATACCCAATTAGGACCAAAAAGCCAAAAAAAAGTAAGAAATCTTTTCTTGTCAGGTTCAAAGAATTTAGAACTATTAAACATCTATGGCGAAAGGATCGACCTCAAATGGACGAAGAATTCAAACAAAGTTTATTACTTGAAGCCGAAGAAAATCACACTATTTCCACTAGCCAGCAAACTAAATTGCAACGTGATTCAAATTTTCTGTCGTACCATTGTTAAAAAAAAAACTTATGTTATGTTATATTAAAGTTAAACGTGGATAATCCACACCGTCGGTTGCAGTTTTGAGAAGAGTAAATGTTAGGCCAAGTCGAGTAACAATATGTTTACTCATGAAGCAACATTTTGACTGAACAAATCGGTGCATCGTCAGAGTTGCAAATATTGTTCAATGGAAACCTGATTGCCGCCCATTATATATCTCTTATATCTCTTACGTTTGAAGTGAGTGCAGTGTTTTCCCAATAATGAAGAAGCCCGAGGGAATATTTGGTTCCAGCAAGATGGAGACCCTTCCTCTTCATCATAATGCAAGTGAGTCAGTCAGTCAGCTTGCAAGATTTAGAGCAATAAATCCATGAAAAAAAAATCGAATTCCATGAACTTTGTGTTGTGTTTGTGAAATATAGAAATCAGTAGGTCGCTTTCGGTTCTTTATTATTCACAAATAGGTTTTGATAGTCTACAGTTTAGCTGAATCTGTGAATGTTTTTTCACACAGCTACACGTTGCCCTCACAAGATTTTAGAAGTTATGAAGAAGTGCTTGTTTCTTCGAAACCGGTACTGGAACCCTTCAAAAATAGTACTGTTCTGTCCGTGGAGGCCAGTTTTGGAAAAAAAACTGCTACTCTGGTCCCTAACAAATTTTTCACTTGCAAATGATAAAATTATACCCACTGTACTTGTAAAGTTGTCTTGAATTCTGCATTAACTGCGTAGTAGTTTTGCACAGTGATCTTTAAAATGTATGCCTAATGAATTTTAGGGTACCGTCACCATAATTATTCTTTTCAAACCTGTTAACATATAAAAGCAGAAAGGAAAATAGCTTATAACATAAAACGGATGAGTCGTGTATGTCCAAAGGAGATAGTTCTCATTATTAGGTAATTAACTTAACGTGTATAGTCTGAGGTATTTCAATTAAAGTTTCAAATCCGTTACCACACATTTATTAAACAAAATAAACGGTAACAGTTCGTTTGCGTTGAAGAAGTCTTTTATATGCCGGCGATTTATTTGAGGCCTCGTTTCGGTCACACTATCTCTTTGCGTTTCTTTGTTTAAATCCTAACTCCATTGTAGGTTCCTTATTTAGCCGTAGGTTCGAGTTCAAACTTTGCGATGTATGTGCCGCTACAATAGGGTCGTCCCGCACATTAAAATCTGATAGTTTTAACCTATGCCTTTTATTGCTTACATCATGAATACCAGTGCCACGCATCTATTTTGCTTTCAGATTAATTTAACTCGTAACAAACGGCGGTAGATAAATTACCTTGTTTCAAACATTTTCTTAAATCCGCAAAACAACTACGCAAAAGGTTCCTAATTTCCGTCTTACAGCTCAATAGGTAACTAGGTGCTCACTGTAGTCAGTTTTATAAATAGCCAGAGAAATACAAGTAATGCAATGGGAGTGAGAGAGAGAGGGGCGAAGGTATAACCGTCAACGTCAATATTATAATGTAAACATAGGAATAACCTGTAACTGTACATTAGCAGTAGTATTCTTACAACATGGAACAAAACACTTCTTAACGTAAGCCATTCTGACATTAAAAAAACAACAGATTACCCAAATACTTCGACAACATCTTGCTCCACCATTTAATTAGACAAATACGAAACTCGAAAGTTTGACCAAACTATCTAAACAAAAACGCATGGCTAGAGTTGTTAGGGTTCTTCGTTACACATGTGACACATGCAGCACTTGCGAATGTGCGATGTTGTCAGCGGTACTTTACCGTTTTCTTCCTAACGACGGCCAGAGATCGTCCTGACATTTTCAAAATTTATCATATCATTGTCAATCAATCTTCAAGCGTCGTTTAATTCCTCATAATAAAAACATTAGTTCTAAAGCAGGTTAGATGGTTAAAGTGCTTTCGTATTTCAGCAAAAGGCCCGTGAATGAGCTTATTGTATTGAACTGTTCATTATAGAATAAACTGACTGAAGGATGATTTAAGTTATTTTCACAAATACGCCTTAAGTTGACCTAGGTATCAATGTCACAATGCCAGTTTACGAGACATTCCTCACGGTATCGCGAAAATTTGCCCACATTGGCAACGCGACGCGGCTCAAAAAAATGTAAACAAATATTACTTGCAATGCCTCTAGAGCACTGGCTATTATTGGTGTTTCTTGCTTTCGTCAGCGTGCGAACTTTTTACGTCATCTCCGTGGCGGAATATCGAGGCATCTGAAACGGATATTGAAAAATCCATGGTTTCGCATTTTTTTTTCTCGGCAAAGAAAAACCGGGCAAAATCGAAAAAAATGTCTTTGTGCTTCAATTTTTATGTACAATTTAAATGTAAAATAAAAAAAAATGTGGGACGACCCCATTATCTTCGATTTCGTCAAACCTAATCGTCATTTTTAAATATTATCTCCTTAATAAAGATTGATGAGCTTTCCTAGTTATGAATGCAGACAGAGAAGAATGTGAACTAGTGAATGCATTCTGTACCCGTAACACCCCGTTCGTGCGTCCATTTGCGAACGTATGTGAATGTCACATCAATGGGGATGGAGCATATACATCATAAGTGCTTTGGAACATTTGTTACTGGATATTCCCCATGCAATACCGCTTTATTTAGTTTGGGCTCCATTCCTGCATTTGCTACCGTGAGTAATTATCGTCCAAACGCAATTAATTGCGCTCATGCTGCTGACTTATGCTTGTAATACGCTCTAAATGTATACAAATGGCTGTAACACGGCGAGCTTCTCCTTTTTCGTTATGATTTACGTCCTGACGGGGCACGTGAGTCCTCCGCTCCAAATAAATCTCTTATCTGGTAAACGGCCGACGAAAAAATGTAATTTAGACGGTTATTATAATTCATAAAGGCCGTGTCGTATTTAAAAAGCAGATTTTTCACCGCCCAAATTGCCGTTATTAATTATTCAACCTTATCTCTGCTGATAACACTTTTAAAAACTAATTAAATAAGTTCCTCGGTTCAAACAAGGGCGTTATCTTTGAAGGGGTTTTTTAAATAAATGGACCCGGATGCAGGCCGGCATCCTCGTAGCTTCACGAATTTTTATTAGTTTACCGTATTAATAAAAAAGTTTCGCGGGTCTAACGAGCCAAGTTTGTGTCAGCCCATTCGTTTTTTTAAAGTAAATTCGGTAAACTTAAAGTAAGCCTACCCTCTTCATCAGGTTGTAAATGATCGCTACAGCGACATTTTGCCTGAAATTCAAGTGTTAATTTGGTACTAGCGCCTTCTTTTTTAAACATTTATTTATCGTAAATACTGAGATGTATATAAATCAAATCACAAATCAATTTCGCTCATTATTTTGGGCATCTAATATTACTCTAGAGCTATAGGGAAAGTTCTATATGTGTATCATGCGCATTTGAAAGTAAGCTTTTGACGGCAGAGTCAAATTGAAATCGTGGTCGTTTTTGTTCAAACCGAGTCGGTTTTGGGAATACAATATGGTCGATTCTAAACCTCATAACTATTCATGCTCCGCCACATACATTCGTTTCCTATTCGCTATCATGGTGGTATTCATTCAGAAGTGCCTAAGATTCAAAGACCAATTTTCCAAATTGTCAACGGACAAAATTTTCTCTTGTCCGAAAACATTTCTCGGCCAATCGGTAGGAACTCAACTTTGTAGCTCATATTCTTCTATAACTCTATCTTGAATTTTCCAATACCCTGACTTAAATAGATTGGCCATTCTTTGATTAACTTGCTGGTCTATAAGCTCGAAGAATCCCAAAGGCACCCGTGTAAAAAATTAGTTATCTAAAATCATGTTTTCGGTCCTTGCCTAAAGACACTGCAGATCACATCCATTTCGAAACAGCCCAGATCCTTCAAAAACCCGTCTTTTACAATCATACGCTCCCATCACATGGCTCTACATCGAGAATAGAAAAATAACCTATATAGTTTAATGCTAAAGAATACAGAAATTCCTCAAGATAATTCCAAAGCAATCCAGAACTTTCAAAAATTCATGAAAAAGAAATTCCACTTAGGTCCAACGACATTAATTTACTAAGTTTGTGACGAACCTTTCGAAGAACTACACTGTGAACACTTTTTGTAGTCAATTTTACCAAGAAGTTTCCGGCACACCCATGGGTTCCCCATTATACCCGTAGTAGATAATGTTAGTATGGAAACCTGAAAGCCGGTTGTATAAATAACGCGAATCAGTTTGATCGCGGTGTTAACCTTGTATCAAACCAAGGTAGGTTCGAATTTAAATCACCTTAATTTACCACTTTTCTATATAAAATTTACAACGGAAATCTCATATCTTGCTGTCCTTGTCAGTGGCTTACCACACAGTGTATCACAAACTTACCCACATAAATAGGTACTTACGTGGATTTTCTTATCACCATTTGTCGAAAAACATTCCTGATGAAGATGATCTAAACCTTTTTGTTATACTGTTACTCTCACTAGTATGAGTACCACTTGTACTTGCTGATTTGCCTATATATACTCATACCTCCAAGCAAACATCCTAGAAAACAACAGTCGGTAAGTCGGTTGTAAAAACTGGACTGTTAGCACGATAGATGACAAGGCCAGGATTGCTGAGTCTTTGAACAGCAGTCTTCCTTACGAGACAGATCTGGCCATCTCTTCATCTTTCGAATGCAGCTAGATTTGCCAATATCACCCACTCTTGAAATCCAGAGTCGAAAAGCATCTGGTTCCAGACAGGCTGCTTAGTGAATCGGTCATTCTGGATGGGAGGAGAGCTATTCTTTTGGGTGACGTCATTTGAACTTCTGTTTCCGACAAATGACCTTGCAGACTGACACTGCTAACGCACGAGAGATGTAAGAGAACCCTATGATCTAAGGGAGTATGACTCCTTGCTCATCCGTAATTGGAAGTTTCTTTTGTTTAGTGCAGGATACTCGTGTATGGTGTAGCGTCCATCTGATCACTTTTTATGTCCCAGTAGCTGCTGTCTCGCGGCGCGGCTTTCAGTGACTCGGTGTTTCTTTTGGAATTTAGCAAAAACTCTTCACTTGATAGGAATGCAATGCATACATTCGAGAACTGCTGTTCTGAAAGGACATTCTTTCTGGTGTTTGGAGAAAACAGTGGTTAAATGATTGTGAATTTGCTTTTCCTCGGTATTACCAAAGTATTCTTTTCTCACACCATACTAAGCTACAATTGTTGTATTTTTGAGTAGTAACAATCGTGGTTTATCCGCTTAGCGGGATCCAGATTTTGCCGCCAGTAATAAATCGAACTTCGTCGTAATTATAGGAGGTCTCAGGCCATCTTGAGGTCAGTACCGCATTTTATTACTAAAGCTGTACTTAAACATATCGTAAAACGCATTTTAGGCCTTTTGTTCCTGGGGAAGTTTCTATTCAAACCCGGGATCTACAAGAACGTACCGTCTAGGAATTCCGATTTATTTTGCCGAGAAATTGCCTGTGGCGCCGTCAGAACTGTATAATAAGGAACAAATTCGCAGACCGCCGTGTAATTTGGATTTTGGGAAATATCAGGCAGCTTAACGAAATTACAAATTTCACTTTTCGCGTTAATATCAATACATCTTGCGATAACTGTAACTAGATTTGCTATACTGTAACTTTGTTCTCATTGTAAACGCAGTGAAACTGATTTCGCTAAACAGTATTGGTGGAAATACTTACCATAATTTGTGAATGCTCACGTGTTTACGTAAGCTTGCTTCGCCTACTGGATTTGTGTCTAACGCGCAATACCATTGGAGGTATTTGTAAACATATTCACCTGGAGCCCACTAATAAAATAATAAATAATAAAAAAACAGCCCATCTCACTTGAGCAGGCGGGCAAATWCCCTACTATTCGATCCATATGTTCTAAAATCATAGCGGTACGTAACAGTTTTTGGCGCCCAACGTGGGGCCCGTTTAATAATTATGCATTACCGAATATTTTGTATATCTTACCCTTCAAGAAGCATAAAAAATGGAGCAATATTGTGGATGAATAAAGCTTGTACGCAAGCGAAACGACTAATGGAGTACTATCCTTTATAGAAAAATTGTATGTACACATCTAATCTAAGGAAGAATTTCATTTAAATTAACTAGTCAGAAAATTATCTTAATAACTGTTATGAACAAAAACTAAAGAAAACTACTTCAATTCTCATTATTTTTAATTATGTACACTATAATATGTATTTAATATACAAGAATCGAACAATAAGTTTCAGCGCTGTAGCTACTATAATGAACAGTGATGAATCTCAGAAACAGCTGTAACGGGGTAACATCGGAAGGAAGTGTAACTGACTGTTGCCAAAACCAACACTCTCGACCTGCGAATAAGAAGTCATCCCTGGTAAGGATCAATAGCGGACGGCCAATTTGCCAGAACCAACATTTCAAACAGCTAATTAAAGTAGTCAGCCAAAAACAACACGCCACTGATTGAGATGGATGTCCCGGCGAAGAGTTCCACTGTAATAACAAAAGCCCAGTGGCGTAGCTAAAATAAAGCCAGTCTGTCAATATCTAGTATAACAATATAAATTTAAATATCGTAAGTAGCTTAAAATGTATATATGGCTATATTATGCGGCTGAGTGTACGAAGAAGTCAATTTTAATTTTATGGGTGTCTAGTATTATTCTACCTTGTGTTTCTTAAAGCTCATTTATATTAGGAGGAATAGTTTACTTGCTCTTATGGTATTAAGTAGTCCTCCAGCCAAGATATATTTGGAAATAGTATAAAAAAATGATTGCATTTCAGAAATGTAGAACAATCAGTTTCAACATTTAAACCATTGGGTATCTATAAACTTGATCTGCACTAAAAAGACGTAAAACTATTTATAACACGTAGAGTATCCAGTATCCAACCAACCAGCAGGTTACTTGAGTAATAATAAACTTTGGAACTAGGGCGAATAGATATCTCATTATTATAAAAATGAGGGAAATTCCATAGAGCTTCCTGCGTTCAGCAGAGATTAAGCTATTACACCAAGTTTAATGAATGCGTTGTAATGGATCAATCTGCTATGCCTCCTTCTAAATGATTAACTACGCCAATGCTGGCGGGTGGGTGCCTAGCAGCCCCGACTCATAATTCACGATGTTCATTTGCAGAATTGACACTGTCGGATCTATACATCAAAATTAGCCAGTCAGACAGCGTGGTCGGGGCATCAACGTCCTCGTTTTGCAGTAGCAGAATCGTCCTTTATCTCCTGCAAAAGCACAGTGGTCGTATCAGATGCAAAGTACTCTTATTAGGATTCCACAGTTCTAATTAAATTTTGCGATCCGTACGTGTATCTCTCATGCCGGTGTCTTCCACATGAGTCGTTCTGCGGGTATGCAGCTTTGCGGCAATGTTTGTTTTATTCAATGCTGCTATGAAAAAGGATGTAATAGGAAGGATACGTTTTGGGAGACAGGCAGTCACCTTCAAATTAATTTATCTAGGTAGCTATTGTCGAGTTTTGTCAAAAAAATTTAAAACATCAAAATTGATATGAAATAGATTTTTGAGTAAAAATTGTGCAGAAAGGCTACAATCGTCAAACAAATCCTCTGAAATTGCACAAGGGAGCATCTACCTGACACGAAATATAGAAGCTTCAAGTGGTTGACGGTGTAGCAGCTGGAACTTCGTTCTGCATTGGCAGGAGTTAAATTTACCCCATTCAAGCCATTAAACCCTTAATAAAAGAAGTAATTGATCTTTATTAATTCTTTTTTTAATTGCTGCAATGGTGTTATACCATATTTCAGGGTTTTTGTTTTCCCTATTGCAATTAAATTTTTACGTGAATTTTGCCGTTGGTTTCACCGCCCGTTTGGTGGAACATCCCGATTACCCACCCATACCTTTACCGGAAGTTCCTAGACAACGTCCTGGACACACAAGATACAGATCACTACAAAAGAACAGATCCTAACCATAAGTATTAGATGTAAGAAGTAGATATAGTCTGAGTTATTGCTATAATTGTTGAAAACTGCACTGTACACGTTCGGTAATTATTAATTTCATTTTGTTAATAGAAAATTTGAATTGTGATATACATATTTAAAGTTGTTCCGAGTTCAGTATTTGGTTTTTTTTTGTTCATTACGTTCTAAATTTAATTATATGGGCTTTTGGATTAGTAGTGTTATTTTCTGTTGTTGTGGTTAATTTTTTTATTGTATTGATTCGCTAGGAGTTTCTGGGTTTGTCCATAACACCAGTGAAGGGCAGTAAAACCAAGTGGCGCTCCGGCATTTAACGATACTATTTATCGTGACCCTACCCGTCTCTACTGGGCTAAAGGTGACTGCCCCGAACTATTTTCAGTAGGTAGCCGCGAATAGCCTACTCGTACACAGTTTCGGCTTAATTATATAGTTATCTTGATTTTTAATTATAAATAAAATATTTTCGCGTCACACTCTCTTGCTCTGCACTGTTACCGCTTGTTTCAAATTTATCATACGGGAACAAACGGACGTATAATATACACATCACCGTGCCACAAATTAGACATGTCATAAACGCATGCTTAAAGATTAGGATAAATCCAAAATGTTAGAATTTGCCGTTATTCAGCCACAAAAGCTTTAAAACACAAATAATTTATAGGTGCAAAGCCAATAAGTGCATCTTGATAAATGTGAAATTCTACTACTGCAATTAGGCTTCAGAGAAAAGAAGATTGCTGAGTTTCAGCAGCCTTCCAGGTAACAGGGAAAAGTAAAAACCAGTAGTACAAACTCCTTTTATGCCTAACTTTACGAAAGTGTTTGATATAGTCAATCACCAGTACTACTTGTGATTTTGCGTTACACTGAAATAGGKTTAAATAAATTAAAAATTTTAAGGATATWTTTCTTGGAAGAAAACAGTGCATAAGCTAGGGTATGTTTGTCGTTTTAGCTTTAACTATAAAAATAAACGATGCGCGTTACCAGTTTATGCTATAGATAGTATATACTAACAGGAGTGTATAAAAATAACATTAATTAACCTTTACTCCATTTTTGGCGTTTGGCTTTTTTAATCACTAATGACTAATCAGATAGATCAGTTTTTAAACTATAAATTATCACAGGACACACAAAAGGCATCACTGACTAATTTGCTTTGCTTTTTACAAAAAAAGCATTTAATTTGTCACCAAATAACTTCCAACTTCCAATGTACCGGTCATGATTATTTGGTCCAGAAGGCAATGCTACTTTACAGTGTTAAAATGTTCGTTACGTGATATGGAGTAATTACACATTTTCCACTAAGCCCTTAACTGTCTGCAACTTCCAATTTTGCGCATATCCTGGTGTAATGCTGGAATAATTATTTTAGGAGGCAGGTAGTTTGGAAAATCGCCAAAAACGGAATAGTGCTTTAAAACTACCCTTTCATGCAAATGTTAATTAAATTGTAATGAGAATACGGACCAAGCTCACTAGTGTCCTAACGTAAATGTATAATTAAGAGAAAAGTTGTAGAATTTAACTTTCTTTTAATAGGTAGTGGGTAATTTATCGTTCTGTTCTTCCAAAAAGAGTCCAGCATTTTTTGTTACAAATCTGAATAATTCTTAACTGAAATAGCTAATTTTATATACGTATTTACCTAATGCCGTTTCTCGCTGTATGAAAAATAATATCTGTTAATAATTTTCCTCAAAAATTTCAACCCATCTTATTAGAAATACTGGTAAGGCACTGTAGGTTGCCTAATAGTTATCTTCAGTACCAACAATAAAACTGGAATCTTTACAACTATTTCTGACCTTGTCAAATAAATGGACATAATCAGACTTTGCCAAAGAATAGCGCTTGACTTTAAACAAACAGCGGCCTGCAAACTAACAACTCAGACAATAATTTAATACTGGAGAAAGAAAGTATAAAAATCATTTAAAATCGTAAAATTTTGTCAACTTATTATTTAATATATTTCTAAAGTATTTGATTTTGACTAAGCTAAGGAAGTGACACTACGAAAATTAATAAATAAGAATCTGTTCTTATTTCACTTCTTAAATTTATAGGAGATTATTTAGATCGCGTAAGTTTCCTGCAAAACAATATCTACGTAAAGGTAACAGAATAAATGCTTTTTAATGTATCCTCTTCTAAAATATTTATGGATTTCAACCGAAAATTGGCTAATGGAAGTAGTAATAGCTAAACTTGACTTATGTATGAAATGTTTATTACTGAAGCAGAAAAACACAAATTACATTGACGAAACTAAATTATTTGTATGCGATGAAGATAAATTATAATTTTTACGGAGTAGGCTACTTAAAATTTTAAACTTTTTTTTTTGAGGAATGAACAGAAATAACTTGTTCACGTCAAAAGAAATAAGTTAACATTATTTGGGAATTTTCAAACTTTCAGGTTTGTGGGTAAAGGATCAGAATCAAGTATATTGCTTATTTGTAACATAAGTAATTAATGTAACAATTAGCAGTCTGGTGGGAAGTCTATTTTATTGGTTTTGAAGAGTTGATGCAAAAAATTCGTGTTTAGTGCAGTTTAAAAAATTAAAGTTGGTTTAAAGTCGTTTAAAAGTTCTTTAAATTAATAGTGAAATTATATTATTTTGTCGATTTCAACCATTTCAAAATCTTCACTTTTCAAGAAAATAAGCGTCATTTAAAAATCCTATATTCTAAGGAAAACTGTTCACTATATACAATAAGTGCACCTGGTGTAAAACGAATCGGTTTTCAATTTAGAAAAATCATGCTAGTAGCTAGTAATTTCTTATAAGTATAAGCAAAAGTTATAATATGTTTAAAGTCCGAATACTTAAATATAGCAACTTTTAATATTTTCTTATTGTATTTTTTTAAGATTTGATATTTTATATGTACCTTCGACTTTTATAATTAAGTAAATTACTGTAAGATGCACTTTCAATATAGCTTTCATTCGAATGGGTAAAGTGTTCTCTCTAATATGTTAATACTTATGTTAATGGATTCGATATTTTTGTTTGGTAATCAGTGTTTTTTTAATGTATTTGATCTTTTTGTATACGTACCTTCCATTAAAAATGATATATTCAGTGAAGGCCCAAATACGCAATATAAAGCGTGGTATTACATACTTAACAGTTTTGTTTTCTAATATTTATTTTCTGACGAAACATGCCTTAATTTTCAAACTTAAATGTGCTTAAAAGTGTATGTGAATTAAGGTCTTACTTACAAGATACACTTTGAATGAAAATTACGAAGAAAGATCTCTAACAGCCATCAACCACAACATCCTTTATCACGGTGTTGAAAATGCTTCATTTAGTACAGGGCTTAAAGACGCAACCTTTATTCAAGTATCAAATTTTATGCTTTGACATTGAATTAAATCTTCTACTGTCTTCTATATAATAGCTTTGAAAATATTTATTGATACCTACAAATTAAACCTCTCATTAAACTCTATATTTTGAGTTAAAACCTTGGTGAGGAGGATATCCCCCGGTTAAATCCAGCTAGATATTTCAAGAAATCGCTTGCTTTAATTTTCGCTGAAAATTACAGCTTTGCCATCAAAATACTTCCTTGTACTGTTTAAACTATTGTGGTAAAGTTTTACGTATACAGTTTATTTAGAATTAAACCACACGCAGCTCTGATTTTATTTGATATCTACATACACAATTTGGTTATGTATAAAAGACCTATGAAACATATTTACTTGTACAAAATCGAGCAAAATACATCTCCTCTGATCCGTTCCAACTTATTGACGCGTCAACACCGTAACATTTCACTCTGTGTACATTCTCGTGCCTTTCCCGGAGAAAAACCGTTATTGTCGGGGGCGGACGTAAAAAAGGTCATTCAGAGGTGCACAACGGCGAGGCCCGCTCTACTTTATTCGCTAATGCATCTCTCCTCCAAGTTTAAAGCCGGCGCTGCCTTATCACGATTTAATTTACGTTTTTCTGTGAACTAGCTCCTGCAAGTTCATACAACACATCCAAAGCAGGTCCCGCACGTCGCCCCACCCGCCCCCCAGCAGGTGGTGGAAATATACAAGTTTTGTTAGGAAAACTCGAGGCGTTCCCGGGAAGCAATCAGATGCTAGATAAGAATTCCGGTGTGCAATTTCTTTTTTCTGTTATTTCCACTCTATTCTGCCTGCGTAATCTTGTCAGTCGATCTAAACGCCACTGTTTACGCCTCGCCCGCGAGGGGTGTTTGTAAAGTGGAGTGAATCAAACGCGTATTATTTTTTCGCGGATGCTTAGTGATGTTGACGTATTTTCTCACGGACATAGTAAATGGTGGGGATGAAGACGCTGAGCCTGATTTGGCTGTACAGGTGCAGTGGATCGTGAAAATGCGAATAGCTTTATGGAAATTCTTGATAAATAGCATTTGACTTAAATTGAAACACCTTCTCACACGGAGATTATTCCTATTTCTTTGTTTTTGAAAGGTGTGCTGGAGTAGTAAATAATATGCTTCAGGAAGTCAAATTCTGAAATCAAAATTTTCAGTAGCTGAAAGAAGGAAATAGTCGACCTCGTAAATGCTTTCCAATATATGTAAGGTGGAAACAGTCAGTAACCAGTGAGATAGGAGATAATTGATAACGAGTGTGGATGCTTTCCACTGTAGCCGTTTCCAATCACTGGATGACATTCTTCGAAATCTAATTTCAATAACACGTCATACTATTACATTTAAAATATCAACTGAAAATATTAGGATAATTTATTACGGGAATGCTATATACTTATACAAAACTTTGTAATGGTGCTATAAACAGAAAGCAAATAAAATATTGATAACAACATTTAAGCTCATTTTTCAGCACTTTTAGATATACAATTTAGTGGTTTTCGGGATGATTGTTTATTTAGAGACAAAGTCTTTCTGTTTCGCAGATTATTTTTATTGGTATTCACCTCACTAGGTCCTAATTGTTAGGCAATTCAGAAACATTGTAAACAATCTTGACATAGACCAGATTCAAGTAAAATGGTAAAAAAAGTAAAACGCTATCAAGATATACTATTTTCTGCTACTTACGATATAACGGTTTAATAACATCTTCGAAAATATATTTTTCAGCTTTTACAATTATTGTAATTTGCTATCGTCGGTATTATGTATATTTCAGATTTAGTATTATTTACTAATCCTACAGCTCTTTCTTTTTTTTTGTTTCTAGTACTTGATGTTCGCATTTAAAATATAGTTGGTATAAGGCACTTGCAATTACACAAATATATTGATAAATTCGTATTTATAATGTAAACGATGTTATCTATATAAAAAAATACTGATTGAATTAGAATAGAAGTACAGTTTGCTTTCCACGAAATATCTTCCAGTTCATTCCATATTATTAAACTTATCTACAATAAGGTTATTGAAGTAAAGTAAAATTAACTATATAAACACCTAACATTTTTAATGTAATAGTACGAATGTTTTCTTTGATCAAATATAATAATATATCATTTTTTATTACAGGTATGTACCTAATCCACGAGTTAAGTCATCATCTTCATTCTATGGAGCCGTAAGTAACTAGTGCAAAAGTTTTGTTAATGTTTGCAGCAATTACAGGTTTATGAAATATATTGGATACAAAAATAAAAAGCACACGAGAGGATTATTATTTAACAATACAGCCAAGCATGTTTTCCTTAAAGGCTTTGCTGATTAATAAATGATAGTTATTTATGTATTAAAGCCGTAAAAAAGCTTTCATAACCAGAAGCATTATGTATGGCCCGAGACGCAGTCTGCACAGTATATGCACAGATTCAGTTTTTAACCCAAATCTAATGTGTACAAATATCATGCAAATTTCGATGGCGGAAGCCGATATGTATCAAGTCGCTATACAATACTATAATAACAGTAAATAAAAGTAGCCATTTTTATAATTAATTATAAAAGGGTGGTGCACTACAATGAAGGTCCAAGAATGCTACACCGAGAAAAGTCTTTTGGCGTACTCTGTCACCTTTCAAAAATATGAAAACCGTCTTTAATCTGAACTTACTACTCTATGTTATAAGCTACATTGAAATTAACCATAATGCGGATGTTGCTAACTATTCCGGATGTTTGCAAATCTGGAAGTGGATGATATTAAAAAATTGAAATCTTCATTGTTAATTACGCTTCGAGATACCAAAACCAAGTGGAAGAGAACGTTTAGTGTCGTCAATAACGATAAGTTGCTCTTTGAACACAGAATCCCGTCGATTTTTTATGTTATAAATGGAAAATGCACCGAGCAGGTGGTAGGCAAAAATACTTTTAGCAAGATTCCAAAAAAAGTCGCCACTTATTGAAACTACCGAACTCTAAATTGTTCAAGGGCCATTCATTTCGCCGATCATCAGCTACTTTACTAATAAATGCAGCTGAAGGTATGCTTGGAATAAAACAGATTGGAGGGTGTAAATTTATACGTCTCTTGCTGAACAGTACATTGAAAATTCTGTTTAGAAGAAACAAAAGACTTGCTCCAAAAGTTTTTGTTTTGGGGAAGGAGAATTATCAGTAGATCCTAACGTAAACTTATCATATGAGACGCTGCCCGAATATGAAGCAAATGTCAATATTCTAGAAAGATTATACTCGATTAACTAATACTAATTATCTACCTGTTCAAAATTTAAACAGGACTAATTGTAACGTACGAGTACATATTCCAAATCTCATATGGCTGCTAGTCTTATTTAGGCGCCTCCACTAAATTGCTACATACACTACTGCGGGAAAGTAAAACATCATTTTTTGCCGAAGGGAAAGAGACTATCCAAACTATAGTAAAAAAACAATAAAGTTGTTATGTAAATAATTTCATATATTTTACAAATTCATATTTACGAATTATTATCTAATAACCTTATTGCACAAAGCAACAGAAATTACTGATAAAAAGCAGTCGAACAAAAGAGACGCCACAGTAAAACACAACAACTTGATTTTATTGAACAAATTGAATATTCGCTGTAAAACAGTAATTTATGGCATGCCGACCTTGAAGCGCTTGAATATAAGTATATGCTTCTCTGACTATATATACCTAAGTGTCCTCCTTTATTGTAGTGGCTAATAACTCTGGAAGCAGTCTAACTACCAATGTAAAACGCCTTGTAACTGACGATTGCTTTTCTGCCTTGTTAAAGGCATTTAGTACTTTCTGTGTTACTTTCAAAGCAAGTAACTGCTCCTTTCCTCCATACTAATTTTTAGGGGGTTATTACTTAAATTATCTAGTAATAACAACAATATTAACTGTCAACTAAATAGTTGTTTAATTGAACCCTGCCACTGCTATGAATTGAATTTCTTGTAGAAGATGATTTTTTTGTTGCACCACCGCTTTTGTTTGGGAAAAACCTTTTAATATGCAGCATATGCAATAAAATCTGCTGAAGATAACACGTTTTGTTTCCGTTATCAATGAAATGACGCTTGTTCGTTTTCGGTAACATTTTCGGTATATTTGGGCCAAATGCTTAGTAACACATCCTTATCTTTCCTTATCGAAGCTTAAAATATTGACAACACCACTTTACAAATACCAACACAAAAGAGCAACCCCTTTTATTTATTTTCTAGTGAAATCTGCGTTCATATTTCTATGCAGCATAGATTAAAATTAACAAATTTAGTTCTTGACACATAATGCGAAAACAGATGCGACAAAACATTTCTTCTATGAAAAGTTTGCGTTTCATTTTCATCCCTAAATAGCTGTGGCCATCCCGCTGGAAAGCTCTCCGTTAGAAAAGACAAAAGCTTCCGCCTTAATCGCTGACAAATCGTAAAGTTTAAAAGAAAACTTTAAAGTGCTCTATCTGTCAGACCGCATCCGACCTCAGCAAATCCTGAAACTCGGCAAACTATCGACCGAAATGGGCTTAAAACCACAAACTGCCGAAGACCTGTGGAAAAACAACACAGGAAAACGCTTCGGCGACATTAACCGGCCCGCTCTGATTGATTCGTAACTCACTTTTCCCCCGAATTTGGAACACCAAATCACCATGGCGTCACCAGATGCCACCTTCCCTCATTCAATTTGTCCCGGTCACCGCCCATGCAGTCTTACGTTATTGGGACGTAGAATCGAATTAGTTATTCGACAGATTGCGGAGGAATGCGAGTCTGATCCGTAGTTTTTCCTTCGGCTTCCCCTCATCGTCGAGCGTTCACCGGTTCGATTTGAATGCAATGCCTTCCAGTTGATAAATGGTCCTTTCCTGAGTTGTTTGGCGCGAACACGGTCCGGGAGTAAGCGTAATCGCAATTTAAGGAGAAAATAAAAGTTCGTCTGCTTTCGAACTTCGCACTTTAAATTGAATGTGTTTTGAGGAAGGAAAGCTGTTGCTCCCTTTCTGCGGGGGAGTTGGGCAAACAGTTATGGGAAGATGCAAAACGGTGCACAGACGAAGCAGTTTTTTTAGTGTATTCAAAAACACAAATCGTTGATTTTTTGCAGGTGGTTTCACTTTACTTAATATACGTGATGCTTCATAAAAAATTAAAAATATTGTTTTCTCTAAACATCTCGTGTGCTATAGAGGTCGCTGTCGTTTAGAAATGATCAGAGTGACTCTATAAGCACAGTGCGGCCATACGGTGGTCAAATTTTCTGTTGGTTTCGCCATGTTTACTCCAAATTTGGTTGTAAACAAGTGCATGTCAATCTTTGAAGGCCGTGGTCGCCGAACAAAAAAAGATAGAGTGACTGTTTGCACTGTTGCATTCCAGATAAACTGACACGTCTGTTGGTGCAATACTCGATCGCTCTGGGATATCGGGAGTTTAGTTATTCTAGACAGATTTTTAAGATCAATTAAAAATAAAAATTTATATTTTCGTACTAAAAGTATAAAATTGTATAAAAATCGATAATTCGAGTTGATAACGATTACAATTTTGGTGTAACGCTCCTGTAAAGAGCTGAGATTGTTTTCGATTTTTCAATTACTTAAGTGTAGTTTGTTATGGTATATGTTTTGGTCAAAAATTTTCTGATTTTCCTCTAATATTTTGAAATATATACCTAGTTATTTATGAAGTATTTTTAATATTTAAAAGAACTTTTCCGAAATCGGGAAGTCTCAGGGAGGGCCAAATTACAAATTAAAATTACTTCATTAAGAACTATAGATTATCAAAACGGCAGGTAAATCCAATTACAAATTTTAGTTGTGCAAATTTTTTAATATTTCCGATATGTTTTTCGTAACATTAAAGGAAATTCGGAATATTTTCAACCAACAAATATTTCATAACAAACCGCCTACATACCAAGTTTCATCACGATAGCTTAAATAACAAAGAAAATTAAAATGAAAAACGAAAATTCACCGCACATTTCAAAGCCTTTTCTTCGTAGAAAAGGGCCGTGATGAAACCAACTTATTATCAACAGTTTAATATGAAAAACAACTATCATGGAATTTTTATAAACGAGACTACCCGATTATTTTAGTAAGTAGCGAGCTACAGCTAACATCTTTTTTTGCGATGTTTTCGAAAATCATGAGTGACTTGATGACTTATTTAATCGACCACCTCTTATAAACATATGTTTTCTGCAATATAATAATAATAATTATAATAATAACAATAATGTTTATTGTTGCTAGTATACTAAACAGTAATATATAATTAGTAATCTAATACAATATAAAGTAATCTTTCAAAATATTTAGTAATCATGATAATTGCTTTGTTGTTGCTGATCGAAAATAGAATTTTTTTGGAAAGCACAAAAAAGTATCTTAATCATAGTAGTGCTGATTACAACCATCCAAACACGCTTTTTTTGCTGCAATTCAATCAGGAACAAAAACTTATTGACATTCTATGAAAATTTCGTATTCAACATTGGCGAAGATATCACAGAATATTCATCACTTATTTTACGTTGGACAATTTATGTGTTTGGTGAAAATAAGACCTACTATTTTATTCATTTTATTGTTCAAAATGACTAGTAATCAATGCAATATTGATATAATGTCAACAAGTAGCATATAATCTTATATATTTGCATTGCAATTTAACAGAGACCGTTTAAAATGCGTAACTGTTAATTGTATGTATTTCGCTACATCTTATAAAACAAAGTCCTTCGCTGCATATGTCTGTCTGTTCGCGATAAACTCAAAAACAATTGAACGGATTTTCATCAATAAGTAGAGTGATTTTTGAGGAAGGTTTAGGTATATAATTTGTCAAGGTTTTGTGTAAATTGGTTGACATAACGATAATCGTTAGAAGTGTCGTAAAAAGTCAGGCCGTCTGAGAGCTTTCATAGAAAACGCTGCCTAATCCCTTACAGATATAACAAAACAATGCTTGCTTGGATATTCCTAATTTATAGATCTACCTTTTAAGGATAGCGTACTATATTCATTTTATTTTTGAAAGAATGGTGACGTACAATGCGGTAACTAGAAAGCTATTCAGACGCATACCGTATTAATCCTTATCAACTTAAATACATTAGTTACCTTAAGCATTTAATGCACGTTATTATTATATATTACACCATATAATTTTATTGAACATCTTAGGAGTTATCGCAAAAAATTAACCTGCGCGGAAATAAATTCAAGCGATGACGGGACTCGCTTAAATGCGCTCACCCCGCGCCACGGTGCGCCATCCCCTATCGCCCACTGTTTCTATACAAGCCGAACAATAAGGTGCGCGTGCGCCTATAATAGACTTTTCGAGTGAATGGAGGTGACGACGAAGGTATTTGTTGTAGGCATAATATGTTCTATTACCCGTACGAAGGGATGTGTCGCTAGTTACGAATAAATGACAATTAATCTATTTTTAAACAAATGCCACAAACAAACCCTGCAAAAACCACAGCTAAAAACTAATAACAAAACAAATATTTTCAATATAATACCAATTATCTTAACGTACTCAGTATAAGTGTAAGATTTGCATTACTCACATCAGGTGAAAAGCTTCTCAAATCTGCTGCAAGCATCAACATTTTTGCACCGACTCTTTATGTTCCTCGGTCTGTTATTTCGTTTTCTCCGCAGTACCCGGCCCGTTAAACGAAGCATACGCTCATATGAGACGTTCCATGTATTTTTCTCGCGTCTACGTGACCGGAATTTGGCAAGAATGCCACTCAGGAGAGGACGTCTAGTTTCGATGTATAGAGATTTTTCGGTCTAGGGAGAACAGCCGGCGATATATAAGATAAATCAATCCCGTCCAGGACAACCCTAGCGGGAAATAAGGAAATCTTGGGGCGTGCTGAACGGCTTTTCCGAGATGGGGGGCCGAGATTCGATCATTTCCCACTATTTCTCTTGTTACCTCCGTAATGAATGCGCGCATAAAGCGACGTGGGCTCCATCACTCAACTGCCTTTACTGGATTTTCAATTATACCTAGTTTTTGGAAATACTAATGCCTCACAACATTGTGATCAAACTTACTTATTTCTTATRTCATCAAAGATAATTATAAACATAGCGCGAGCTGAGTATGGCGTGAATAAGATCTAAACGATATATTAAAAGACCTTACCGCAGTAATTTAGAATWACTWAATACGAATTTCGGTAGCTAAGCTGTCATTTTCAGTAGAAATAAATCGACTCCTTGAAATATTCGACTAGATTAACCTGAGCGTTGCTTATAGTTTTTCCATTGTGACAGCTACAGAGCTATAAGTCAGAATAAAGGAAGTATTACAATATTTTATAATTATTATAAGACTACAGGTATACAAGGTGGTCCGATTTCGATGGGGTCGATTTGGGGTTTCAGATAAAATACATTAGTACTATCTCATTTGTTTTTGAGATATGATACCAACTTATATTTCCCTAAATGGAACGTACAAATTTTTCTGATTTCGAAATATATAATATGTTGATGCTATTTTCTAAAATTTCGACTGATTATTAAGACATAGCATAATGTTTCTTCAGTGATGCAGCTGTGAGTTGACTACGATTAGGAAAAAAAACAGTATAATAAAATCGCCTCTTGATTTTTCTGTGATTGCGCAAAATAGAAACACTTGGGTAGCGTACAAAGTCAATTTATTGTGTTCTCAAATCCAAACCACTTGATCAAATACATCTCTTAATCGTTGAGTTGAGTTGAACTTGTTATATTGTTTCTTAAGTCTAAATGTGTCATTACCTAACTCTGGCCTTGGAGGACATCTGTTTATACCGTGTGCGCAAATTTATGAAATTTGCCACCCAAATGCTCTAGAGTTATGAGCTGCATTATGTTGGAACTGTATATCGAAAATACTGTGAGTGGCAAATTATCTATAAAAGCTTCTAAGATTTCTTATAGGAGCTGAAGATACATGTTTGCTATCAATTTTTTTCTGAATAGTACGTAATGCCATCTATTTATTTTATCTATTTTTCTTCAGATAATACAAAACTTTAATAGCAAACCTTCCCAGGGTGTATCACGTTATAATACCATGTCTGAAAAATCAACTGTTATGTATGGTAAATATATACTCGTTTGAAAAGAGTGCCTCGTCTGACCAGACAATTTTATTGTGGAAGTTGGGGTCTTTCCAAGCCATAACATAAACTCGTAGGCTTATTTCAACAGTATAAATAACGTAATTGCTAACAAATAATAGTAAATTTACTTATAAGATAATATTTTGTCGGATAGATCGCTGTCACTTGAAAACACTGACAAAAAGTTAATAGTCTGACGTTTCGATTACACCTGTAATCTCTGTCAAAGGCGAAGAACCTCAAAATTTGCCTGACACAAGTTCAAACCAAATTTTGAAAGTAAATAAACAAATCACCAAGGATGCGAGACGTCATAGAAACAACGTGCCAACCTGATAAAGAAGGAACCTAACGATGAAAAAGGAACTACCTACCTACTAGATATACACGAACTACTTGATAAAAGATAACTACAAAATAGCCTTCCAAATGTCACCTAACTCATAATTTCCACAATCCCTATTAAAATTATTAGTATTCCTACAAATTTCTATAGCTTCTTTTATTAGACGTTTGTGATAATATTTTTCTCTATGTAAAATTTTTGTTTTATCAAAATCAATCATGTGTTTAGTCAAATATGAGTGTTCAGCTACGGAAGATTTATCTATCTGTTGCAACCTAGTAGCTCGTATGTGTTCTTTCAAACGCGTACCTACTTTTCTTTTAGTTTGACCTATGTAACATTTTCCGCAAGAACAAGTAATTTTGTAAACACCTTCACTTTCTAAATGTACTTTATCTTTAGTAGAACTTAAAATTTTATCTAAATTATTATATGTACTATCAACAACTAAAATATCGTGTTTTCTAAGCATCCTCTTTAATTTTTCCGAAAGGCCTTGTACATAAGGCAAACTCAACTTCAATTTGCTTTGTCGTGGCTGAGAATTTACTTGATTTGGATGAGCACTTTTATTAAAAACTGACCAAATATTCTTACTACTATAACCATTTCTCACTAGCGCTGATTTAAGATGATATATTTCTTTTTGTACAGAACTTTCATCTGATATCCTTTGTGCTCTAACAAATAACGTCCTAATAAGACTATTCTTTTGAGAAGTAGGGTGGTGAGATGTGGCATGTAAATATCTGTCTGTGTGTGTTGGTTTTCTGTAAACCTTGTGTCCTAACTGTCCAGTGTTTGTTCTGTAAATTTGGACATCCAAGAAAGGTAAACTACCATTGCTTTCTAATTCCATAGTAAATTTTATGTCGGGATTTTGACTGTTCAAATGATTTAGAAACCTACCCAGCTCTTCTACACCGTGGGGCCAAATAACAAAAGTGTCATCTACATACCTATACCAACATTTTGGTTTAAGCTGAAAACTGTTTATCGCTTCATGTTCAAAATTTTCCATAAACAAATTGGCTACTACAGGACTTAGAGGTGAACCCATTGCACAACCTGATTTTTGTTCATAAAAATTATCATTCCATAAGAAATAAGTAGATTTTAAACAATGTTCGGATAATCTGGCTATCGTGTCACCTAAGGGATCGCTATTAAGCTTGGATTTGATGATATCTATCGTTTCAGGAATGGGTACTTTCGTAAATAAAGAAACCACGTCAAAACTAACCAAAATATCAGCTTCTGAAATACTTAAACCTTTTATAATATCAATAAAGTCTGAAGAATTTTTGATGAAACTACTGGTATTTCCCACATAAGGTTTTAAATAGTTGGCACAAGATTTTGCCAATCTGTAACAAGGACTGCCAATCGTATTGACTATGGGTCTTAACGGGACATTGGTTTTGTGGATTTTAGGCAAACCATACAATTTAGGTACCTTGCAATCGGAAACAGTTAAAAGAGACTTCTCCTCATTCGAAAGATTTGAACTTTTGATAAGATCATTGGTAATTTTGGAAATTTTTGAGGTAGGATCTCGGGATAATTTTTGATATGTTTCCTCATCTAACAACTCTCTAACTTTATTCCCGTAATCTGTTCTATCTAAAATTACTGTGGCTGAACCTTTATCTGCTCTAGTAACTATAATATATAATATATAATATATGATAGGTAGGTTTCTAAATCATTTGAACAGTCAAAATCCCGACATAAAATTTACTATGGAATTAGAAAGCAATGGTAGTTTACCTTTCTTGGATGTCCAAATTTACAGAACAAACACTGGACAGTTAGGACACAAGGTTTACAGAAAACCAACACACACAGACAGATATTTACATGCCACATCTCACCACCCTACTTCTCAAAAGAATAGTCTTATTAGGACGTTATTTGTTAGAGCACAAAGGATATCAGATGAAAGTTCTGTACAAAAAGAAATATATCATCTTAAATCAGCGCTAGTGAGAAATGGTTATAGTAGTAAGAATATTTGGTCAGTTTTTAATAAAAGTGCTCATCCAAATCAAGTAAATTCTCAGCCACGACAAAGCAAATTGAAGTTGAGTTTGCCTTATGTACAAGGCCTTTCGGAAAAATTAAAGAGGATGCTTAGAAAACACGATATTTTAGTTGTTGATAGTACATATAATAATTTAGATAAAATTTTAAGTTCTACTAAAGATAAAGTACATTTAGAAAGTGAAGGTGTTTACAAAATTACTTGTTCTTGCGGAAAATGTTACATAGGTCAAACTAAAAGAAAAGTAGGTACGCGTTTGAAAGAACACATACGAGCTACTAGGTTGCAACAGATAGATAAATCTTCCGTAGCTGAACACTCATATTTGACTAAACACATGATTGATTTTGATAAAACAAAAATTTTACATAGAGAAAAATATTATCACAAACGTCTAATAAAAGAAGCTATAGAAATTTGTAGGAATACTAATAATTTTAATAGGGATTGTGGAAATTATGAGTTAGGTGACATTTGGAAGGCTATTTTGTAGTTATCTTTTATCAAGTAGTTCGTGTATATCTAGTAGGTAGGTAGTTCCTTTTTCATCGTTAGGTTCCTTCTTTATCAGGTTGGCACGTTGTTTCTATGACGTCTCGCATCCTTGGTGATTTGTTTATTTACTTTCAAAATTTGGTTTGAACTTGTGTCAGGCAAATTTTGAGGTTCTTCGCCTTTGACAAAGATTACAGGTGTAATCGAAACGTCAGACTATTAACTTTTTGTCAGTGTTTTCAAGTGACAGCGATCTATCCGACAAAATATTATCTTATATTTATGGACGCTGAAAGCATTCACCCTCGTATAGTAAATTTACTTATTAATGTTTATATCTGTTTAATTGCACGTTTATATCACTAGATTGTGCTAAAACAACATTTTTTTTCCGTTTCTCTTTGTAGTTTTTTTAAATCTATTTTTGATTTCGGTTTTACAAAGGAACCATATGTGCTCAAACTTTTGACCAGTCTAGTGCATATTATCAAAATTGTTTGTCTTCATTCTGGATACTCCTCCAAATATAACTGAGTAACCAACACTGAAATTTGATCAGATTTTACCGCTCCTATTACTGTTTCTTTTTTTTCGAAATAGAGTAATATAAGGAGCGTACACGCGCCCGCGTTCTAGTGGATTGAATATGCAAATGTGGGGTATAAATACAAATTAAATCGTATGTAAAGTGACACGGTAAAAACGGGTGTTTATGCGAAATGAACAAAATAATAATTATGTTTCACGCCTTGCCCTCCAGATAACTGTAACTAAGATAAGGTAGTACCGTCTACTGCCGGTAGATCGCACAGGTTTTAAAGTACATAGTATTTAAAAACGCCGCCGCGTCACCCTCCCGCCAGCATCATCACGCCACCTCGCGCTCAATTCTGTTTCCTGTGCGGTAGCGATCGCAAGTGCCGTCGCGTAGTTGCTTGATTCTCTTGACCTTGGAATTCCAGTAAGTACAAAGCTTTTAAACACCTTGATTTTTCAGTGTTTTCCTTCTTAGTAATGAAGAATAGAAAGCGTAAAGCTTCCTCTCGCGAATCTGATTCCGATTCTTCCGAAGAGGCGAAGTCCATTAATAAAACGTTACTAAAACGTTTAAACAGGTTAGAAAAAAGACTTTCACGCTATCGTCATGCTAAACGCAGTCGATCCAGCTCTAGGTCGAGGTCTAGATCTAGGTCTCGATCTTACAGTAATTCAGAGGGACTGAGGAGGCTCAGGGATGATCGAGGTGCGAGACGCCCGACTCCAGATCGTACACCGGTACACCTAGATGTACGACGCCATCTTGCCCCAGGTCACCTACGGAAGATCAAAGCCCGCGAGGTTTGACTCCTGAACAACCCTCCGATCAATTAGAAACGTTAATTATTGATGACGCTGATTTAGAAGAGGACATTTTGCTGTCCCTTGGTACAGTTCCAGGAGGGGCACCAAATTTAACCGCAGAGTTTCATCTCGCGTTGTCCTCCAGGTGGAATCATATTATTACAAATGGCCTCGAGTCAGAGGTTAAGAAGAATTTGCTTGCATCTTACAGTCCACCTCAAAATTGCACTAATTTATCTGCACCACTCATTAACCCAGAACTATCATCTGCATTGTCGGCTATTTCACTCAAAAAAGATAAATACCAAGAAGAGTATCAAAATCAACTCGGAATTGGGTTATGTGCGCTTGGATCAGCGTTAAGTTCCCTCTTATCAGAAGGTGGCGCAGATAGCAATTGGAAAGAGAAAGTGGTAGTTCCTTTAGGCAATGCAGGCCAGATATTAACTGACCTCTTTTTTCGACTGTCACAAGCACGTCGTTCTTTCATTGTTCCCAATCTTAACAAAATTGTTAAAGATCTTGCAGAAAAAACACCGCCCACCCACCTCCTTTTTGGTGACGAACTGGGTGAAAAAATTAAAGCAGCAAAAGCACTAGAGAAAAACTCTGAAGAGATTCGGGCTCCTCGCATAGCATCAAGGATTTCCAAACCGGAAACATCCAGACAACAGACCAGCAGATTCTACTCAACCAAGCCAAAAAGTTCACCGAAGACTTTAAACTTGGGAGGCCCAGCCCGACAAAGGAGGGAGCCGAGGCGCCAAGGGCCGAACCCTCATCCTCCACCACGCAAAACTTACAACTACAGGAACAAATAAAAAATTTGCAGGTAAGCTTAAAATCTTCTGCTGGCAGACTTAAAGACTTCGTATCGCATTGGAAATGTCTTACCAATAGCAAGTTACTTTTACAATGGATTGAGGGTTATAAAATTCCCTTTAATAAAAAACCAGTGCAAAGGGTAATCCGGCACCAAGCACCCAATGAATCTGATCTGTCAGATACTAATAAGCATATCCATGATTTGCTAGTTCAAGGTGTAATAGAGAAATGTCACCCAACGGAGGGACAATTCCTATCACCTTTCTTTTTAGTAAAGAAATCGTCTGGAAAAATAAGGTTTATATTAAATTTAAAAACTTTAAATTCCTTTATAGCGCCTCCACATTTTAAAATGGAGGATGCCAGAACTGTCTGCAAATTAATTCAGACGAATTGTTTTATGGCCACGATTGACCTTACAAATGCGTACTATATGATACCGATTCATTCTTCACACAAGAAGTTTTTACGTTTTATGTTTGGGAATATCTTATATCAGTTTACCTGTCTTCCCTTTGGGTTATCAGTAGCTCCTTTTACCTTTAGTAAATTGATAAAACCCATCATTTTAACATTGCGTAAAAAGGAATCACATGTGTAGCTTATCTCGATGACTTCATAATTTTTGGTAGGACGGCGGAAGATTGTTTGAAAAATGTTCAGTATGTGCTGGAATGTTTATCTTCCCTAGGATTCATAATAAACGTTTTAAAAAGTTCTTTGCTTCCATCGCAAAGATGTAAATATCTAGGATTCTTTTTTGATAGCACTCGAATGACAATCGAACTATCTTATGAACGACAAAAAAGCATTTTGGGTAATATAGACCTAATACTACACAAAAGGAAATTAAAAATAAGGGATTTTGCTCAATTAGTAGGAAGATTAGTATCTGCTTGTCCTGCCACTAAATATGGTTGGCTTTATGTAAAACATTTTGAGCGTGAAATTTATTTACATTTACGAAGGTGTAGCCAAAACTATAATGGTATCTTGTCCATCTCAGATTGTTGTAAAAAAGAGTTGATGTGGTGGAAAACGAATATTTTAACAGCATTTAATAATTTACAGCAACCCGAATTTACCTTTGAGATCCATACTGATGCTAGTCTAACAGGCTGGGGAGCAGTGTGTGGTGATAAAACAGTTTTTGGATTATGGGATAATAACATGAAAGAAAATCACATCAATTTCCTTGAATTGATGGCAGTATTTCAAGGCTTAAAGTTTTTTGCTAGGGAATTATCATCAGCATCAGTCTTAATTAGAGTAGATAATACTACTGCTATTTCTCTTATAAACAGAATGGGAAGCATTCAGTATCCCAAATTAAATAATCTTGCCAAATCTATTTGGCAGTGGTGTCAAAAAAGATCCTTGTGGATTGTAGCATCCTACATTCCATCAGAAGAAAACAAGGCCGATAAGGCTTCAAGGATGCTTCCTATCGAGACAGAATGGGAACTGTCTCATGAGGTTTTTGTTTCTGTTACAAAATCGTTCGGACTGCCTCAGATTGACCTTTTTGCATCAAGTATGAATTACAAATGTAATAATTACATATCCTGGTTACCAGATCCTCATGCATTTCAAATAGATGCGTTTACTATAAATTGGAAACCTTTCTTTTTTTATGCTTTTCCGCCTTTCACACTGATATTGGATGTATTGAATAAAATAAAAAAAAGACTGTGCTGAAGGGATTGTAATTGTACCATACTGGCCAACTCAGCCGTGGTATCCACTGTTTTGTGAACTAATTATTAAGGGACCTATAAGTTTTGGACCCAACAGTGATCTACTTTTTTCTCCTTTCAGAGAAACACACCCATTAGCCGAACATCTTTCCCTGGCAGCAGCAGTTTTATCACACAAGCACTAAAACTAAAAGGAATTCCAGAAGAGGCGTTGAACACCATGCTGTCTTCAATCAGCTCTTCAACTCTTAAGCAGTATGAAATAACATACAAGAAATGGTGGTCGTTTTGCACCAACAATTTTTTGGATCCATACAACGCCAATATATACCAAGTGATCACATTCCTTCAAAACATTCTGGAAACTTCAAAAGTATCCTACGGCTCCTTCAACAGCCATCGCTCTGCCCTTTCATTGATACTACCTAATAACATAGGCAGCGACGAACTGGTGAAACGTTTTTTAAGAGGAATCGCAAACATTCGTCCTCAAAGATCAAAATACAATACAACATGGGACCCTAATAAAGTGCTAGATTTCTTTAGATTATCATCCTCCAATTGTTCTGTACAGGATCTGGCAGCAAAATTGGCCACTCTTCTAGTTTTAATTACAGGACATAGGGTACAAACTATAGCTCTGATTAAATTACCAAATATTGAGGAATCTGAAGAAGGCATGAGAATATTCATAACAGATAGAGTCAAAACTTCTCGATGATCAAACGTTCAACCATGTCTGCATATTCCATATTATACTTTATATAATATATATACTTTTGCTTTAATATTGTGAAGGAAGTGTGTAATACGTTGAAAAATGCTTAAATCTCAAAGAAATTGTTGTGTTGTTGACTGTAATAATACTGAGAACTCGTGTGGCAGCAAAAACATACGCTTTTATCGATATCGGGGAAAGGTTTGGGAAGCTGAACGAAAACAACGTTGTGTTATGTGTTCTGCAGTATATAGGTATACCTAATACAAAACGACTTGAGCACTTGACCCGCGAGAGATGGTTGCCCAGGAGAACAAATTGTAGCGTGGGGCGTTCGTCTGTTGGCAGTTGGCTACAGTTTAACGAAAAACATTGTCACTTTCGCTCACCGTATTTAAGTTCTCCCAGTCTCCGCCCGTTTCTTATCATCATTGAAAAATCATATTTCATACAATGGCTTTACCTTATTGGAATTTCGTAATAGATTCCAACCCTGCGTCTAATACCCAAGCATATGTAGCTTGTAGCATCAATAACAGTATGTTTTCAGGATGGTTTAGCGCTCGTTCGGTACTACGCTATAGTTCTCGGGTGTTAAAGCCGTTTTGTACCGGCTTATAGATACCCATTCATATTTGCAGTTGCTTGACTAACAATGAATGCCATAAAATGAAGATGGAAGACTAAATTTGTAATAATTATTAGTAGTCACTATATTGAGTAGCTTTTAAACAAGCTAGTTTTTGTTTGTGCTTTCTTTCACACTATTTATCGAATAACTCGACGATTAAGAAAGGTTTCTTGAAAATGATAAATAGTGTGAAACAAATTACAAACAAAAAGCAGTTTGTTTGCAAGCTATTCAATGTGACAATTTCGACATACCTGTATTTCACAAACACTGCGCCTTTAACTATTCAGTTTATTATTATAAGTAGTTTCTTTAATACCTCCAAAACCATATTTGATTATTATTTCGTTCATTTCTCATAAACACTCGTTTTTGCCGTGTCACTTTACATACGATTTAATTTGTATTTATACCCCACATTTGTCTGTTCAATCCACCAGAGGTCTCTGAATGCGGGCGCGTGCACGCTCCCTATAGGCAAAACCTCTAAATCTTATCGAAATCGGACCACCCTGTACCTGTGCAGACCTTTTGGATTCAATGGACCCAGCAGCCTAAATTCTTTGGTAAATGGCAACTCTTTTTTACGATTAACATGATCGGTATTGTAAAACAATATTCCCATCATGCCATTTGCGACTATCTCTTAATTTAGGGAATTCGAAGATCAGGCAACATTCCATCCAAATGGATGTTCCATAAAATCCCCACCTTTTGTTTTTTTGTGTTCTTCCAAACGCTCTAAGTACAGGGTAATAACAATAAAATGGTCTAATGAGAACTTTAAATCGTCTTCCATCCGCGTTGGGGCATTTTTGCCTCTTTAATTGGTCGACATCGTGTACACCGTTCGCCGTTCGCGGAGCGCGGTAATTTCCGAGCCGGTGGAACATAAAGAATATTGCTAACGCCGCTGGAAAATCTAATTACACACAAATTAGTATCAGCAGTTTGTGTTCGCTCTAATAGGGCGCCATTCACTCGGCGCGTTTAACTTCACACCGACACAGCATTTAGCATTACGCGTGCGGTTAATTTACTTGATAAGCTCGTTAACTTAAATTGTAACCGCTTTTTGTCTAAACGCCGACAACGCAGGAGTTTCCGACGTTTCATCGCGCTCCTTCCGTGTCGCGATGATAACGAACTTAGGCTCGCTCGATTTTCGGCACACGCAATGTTTCCCTATAAATGCGGAAATAATGATGTGACAACACTGTTTTAATTTAATTACCTTTCTCACTGTGTCCCATAAAGTTGTAATAATTATAGCAGCCGTATAAGGTTTGTCTAATTTATGGCTGCTATCCGCAATAGAGTAGACGTATTTTAACCATAAATATGATGTAAGGTATGCAAGTGGTAATTAGCAAAAGTTCAAATAGCCCAAAAATTTATCAAGTAGTATAAGGAGAATATTAAGTTGAATGGAGCGAAAGAAAAAAAATGATTGATTGATTGAACCAGCGTGCGGTAGGCATTGCTGCTGGACATACCGCCGGGCCGACCGTCTATACTGGGTTGAAGGGGTGTGACGCTTGTTGAATAGTGAGCTCCCCTGCATTTTACTGGAAACTTAAGATGAGAATTGGAAGGATTTCAGGGTGCATCCAATTAATGAATGCTTACCTTAGATGTTTCTCTATTTGATATTGGCTTAACTTGGCTGCGTTATTCTCCTTCCTCTGACGAGCYGATTTTGCAAGTGGGAGTTACAATTCCTGTGTCTTGCTTGCGATGCTTTCGCGTGACGTATCTACGTGTTACGACTATAAGGTTCGAAAACTGTGGATTTCTGACGAACTTCCTTTTATTTAAAACACTTGTTTCAAATAAACTAAGTCTGAACGCACCAGTTTAAAACACTATTGTTTTAACAGTACTAATTCACTAAATCACTATACTGCACACACCGKCACTAAAAACACCTGCTTCACTAAGTCTTTCGCTCGCTTACCCCATCGAAAGTTCCAGAGGCGACGCCTACTAKACGCTATCGAAACTTCGCGAAGGTTCTACTAATACCATTCTCTGGGGAGTCTAGACATTCTCTGCCATCTGTATGTCGCTAGGTTCACTGCTTAGTGTCCCACTACACCGCATCTACACGCCTGCAATTCCTGTCTACAAATGGCGCTGCACGCAACATACGTTTCTTTGCGTGACTTCGTGCGTGCTTATTCAGTTCGCTTATTGGAGCTCTAGATGGCATGATGGTGCCCTTCGGAATATTTCTGGTCTGTTTTTCTAGCTGTACCAATTCTCTGTGGCTGGGGTTGTGTCTATGTCTTCCTGGAATCGGTATGATACTATCTTGTTGTCATAGAGGTCTTTTACCTTACTTGAAGTCCGTAGTCTGTTAGAATCCTCCACAATGTTTTGTCTGATGTGCGTATTCTCTTCTCCTGTTTTTTTTGTATTCTCGTTGGATAGTATCCTGCCAGTGTGCTTAGAAGTAAGTTTCAGTCTCGCGGTATTTTCTGTACCACATTTTTGTGACTTCTAGTATTCACCATCTCGAGAATTTTCCTTTTCTTTCATTTACTTACTTGTCCTTCTTTCTTCGGTTGCATTGAGTTCTTGTTGCTATAAGGGAATCTTATGACTGAAACAACTTTTAAAAGGACGGCGCATTGGGTTACTGGTTAGTTGGTCATTCTACTTGTTAATACTACCTTATCTTTATTCGTATTTACGTATTTATGTTCTCCTGAGTGCGTAAAGTTTTAATAGTATTACTAATTTTGCACTGATTTGGTGATTTACTGTCACATTTGAATGTATGTAAGGATCTAAAATGTAAGAAACGATGAAAGGAAATAAAGTACGGTTTTTCGTTTGTACAGCCCATTCCCAGAGAGAAAAGGCCAGGTACCGATAAGCAATACATGGATACTAGGTTGCCTCCCATCTGGAGCGGTCTTTAATAGATTAAGATGGAAGTGACCTAATGTGTTTATACATTTAAACATTTCTCTACCGATGTATTTCGGAGTCCGTCTTATTATTATTTTTAAGCCTTTCGGCAACGACGGCTTCTATACCTGTAGCATAAATTTGGTTTTTAAGGTGGCCCTAGCTTTGATGCTGTGTTTATTTAATGTAATGCCGATATTGATTACACATGAAAAACAACTATTGCTTATCATGCTCCTGCAATATGCGTAATTATTATGTTAGTCCACGATTTTGCTACTTCTTATCTTTTTTGTCTTTACATGTGCTAACTCCTTAGGTATACTTGTTAACACATACACACCACATTTTCACGGGCAAGACTGTACAGTATTTATAGGTATAGTTTGGTGGTTTCCTCTTTGCACGAATAAAAGAGTAAAATTCAGAGCGCAGTTTGTCTGCGTACGTTCGCTACAACGGTCAACACCGAACTTTAGAGAGAAAGAAAAAAGTGATATATAAATATTCATAATAGATTTTATATCACATTTTAAAATGAAACATTAGTCAAAAGAATTTCTCGGTATCGTCCCGAATTCATTAGAGATCATATAATCTGTACCAAAATTGAATAATATAGGTTATAATAATATAACCTCTTTACTATTACAAAAAAGGAAATACAACAAAAATATTTAATTATCAACTAATTGCTCTTCTACCGAATATTCCAACGTCTGAGATATAGATAGTATAGAATGGATTAAAGGAAATTAAAACGCGATAAACAAGATTAACGCAGGTGGTATAGCTACTATCGATAAGGGTGTTGAGCTCATTTATTCGGATATACAATGTATAATTCAGGGAGTGCCTTAAAGATTTACATTGGGACCACTTTTAATTTTATTTCAAGCCAGCGATCTAGCAGCTGAGCCGGGTTCGATGGCATAATTTGCACATGCTTAGGCAGCTCATTTCAAAAAATTTATTTTAAATTTATAAGCTTTTATACAAGATTGTGATAGTACTACCGCGGTCACTTAAATTGTCCCGCTCTCCATGGGTTAGGTTTCTTGGATATCTCAACGAATCGGTTACTGCTCAGTCCCTCGTGATGGCACAGAGAGAACAGTATTGTTCAACTGGAAATTAAGCAACCGCAATAAGTTTGTGGTTTACAAGCGCTCAGGTTTGTGGACTTGAACAAAACTTGCCTCGTTCCCAATAAGACTAGACGCAGATCACATACTTGCAAACTTTTGGCGTTTTTAATAAGCGTAGTAAAATGCATATTGATTGCTATTTTGGACTAACATTTGAGTGAGCTGTTTAGTTGGGCACATGGTGATTATATATCAGATATTTGGTGACGCAATATTTTGTTTTACTGCGAACTTAATCCTAAATTCAAAACTAGGTGTTTTATCATTATAAAACTGAGCACTGCATAAGTCGTACATGACATGTTTTAATATAAAATTAATAACAACGTTTCCATCTCCTCTGCTTGTGCAGTGTGTTCAAAGTATGGTCAACTACACTATAAAAATGCAAAATAGTGAAAAAAAATAACAGTGTTAAATTTGCATTGTGCATTATAATGTAAAAACTTAAAAAGAATGGCTGCCTGATATCCGTCAAAATGTTGGAAAGAGAAAGCTCTATCACAACAGCGGAAAGGAAGAATAATAAAATAATAATAGCAAAAGGCTTCTTTTATAAGAAAGATACTTCCCAAATGGAATTGCTCAGAAAAAGTTGTAAAGGGCAAACATGTTTTTGTAGTTACGCTGTTCTAGTAATATTAGTGCTTAAAGTCTAACGTGATAAGCTTGGAGGGCAAAATAAGGGACGCATTATGTTGAGTGTGTTAGGTTTAAAGTTTTACGCATATGAACGAGAAAGGGACGAAACCGAAGAATCTGCGCGGTTTTCACTTTTCCCTTAATATTCAAACAGCGTCACGTGATATCGGGAATTTGGTTCAAATCAAAATTCCTCTGTATCGGCATTTCTGCCTCTGCCCTTGGTATTGAATATAAACAAGCCTGAGGGGTTGCATCCGTTCATTTAATATTTATTTCCCTCACAGTTAAGACGAGAGATGCCCGAGATCGATAGCGCAGAACTCCCTAATTCAACAATGCTCACTCAAAACGCGACGTTTTTACTCAATTTTATTTCGAAATGTTGCATCGGAAGCACTGAAAATATGGAATTGCACGTTTCCTCCCCCTATTGTTTTGGTCGTAATGTATGTTGCCATTTCGCCATCTGTCGACCAGTTTCACTTTCGTTTTGAGGAACCTTTTCCATTAGCGGTTCAGTTAATTACGTAAGGCGCAGTGTGCCGTGGATGGAGAGGGCGCAGGTGGTGTGCTATTTTAACCGCGCGATCACTTAGGCTTACGATTAGGGTCGTCGTTAAGCTCACGGCGTGCTTGATGCCTCTGCACGGATGAGAACAATCTACTAAGTGGGCCTGCTAACGGCTTACAAGTGTAGTGAAGATGGAACAAAAAAGGACAAGAGCTATCAATTATTGCTCTTTCGTGTCGCGATTTTTCGTGTCTGACGTATCACAGAAAAGGGACAACGTTTGACTTAAATACTCGAACTTATATAAGCTTTGGAGATTTTATAGCGCAGCACATTACATTGCTTCTTTGACATTTTCGTCTATAAATTTATTCATATTTGGTTTGTTTTATCCTATATGGTAATTAAGCTAGTTAATATTTGTCAGGAAAAATATTTTTTACTGATTTTTATGATCTAATGGAAGTTTTTAATTAAAAATTGTGTCGCTGTTTAATCGTATTTAGGAGAAAATGGAGTCAATTCGGCAAAATTGGAATAATTTTTGATATGTTACCCCTTAACTGAAAGTCTGAAATCTTGTACGAATTGCCGCTGAACTTACAATTTGTTAAATAGCACCATCATGTTGACTTTGTGTTATCTCTAATTATTTTAACAGCTATCGTAACAGGTCAAGCAAGCGAGGGTTCTCTCATGGACGTAGCGCCTTGCCTGCCGTGTAAATTAGTTCATATAAGTTGATGAACATTTGACGTTTGTCCCGATTGACCTAATCGTTGTTTATTGCACTGCAAAAATAAAAAGGTTATTACTGTTACTGTTACCTGTGACTAATGCACGCACCATTGATTCTGCGAAAACGTTTACTAAACACGGAAAACCCTATGGTTAACCACAGTATCAGTGACAATCCGGTGACATTGTTTGTTGCTGTGTGTTTGACTAGCACTGAGAGGTACGTTCACGACTACAAAAACCATCACTCCATTACTAGACCCGTTATTACGAAAATCTTTTGCAGGGCCTATGCGGTTTACACCTTGTACGTCGAATGTAGATAACTACTGACTCATTACTTGTACATTCTAAGAACTTTGAAGCTAAACAGTTTGGTAAAGACAAATACAAAAGATAATACTTGTATGGTCAAAACATCCATGCAACTCAATATAAGTTTTAGAGCTTCATAAAGCCTGTTTTTAGTTCATGCAGACAAGAAAGAAGAGCAAATATGATCTAGCTGCATCGTGGTAAAAAAAATACCAAAACCTAAACAGGTACAGTGCCAACGCTACCCACCCGTCCTAGATCATTATTTAATGTTATAAAAAMTGTCTTAATCTCAATCCAAATCTGACATAGAACATTACAATCTACATCAAAGGTCACGTCCAGTGGCCCCCATAAAACAATAAATGTATTAAATTTTGTATGAAAAATGAGCGTTTTGGTCCTATGTCAGCTCTCTAGCAACCGTATCACAAAAAGGTTGTTTAGGTACGTCTACAGACTATAAGCCACCATCTAGTAAAAACTCGAGGTCTATACGATAGTTAGGAGCCGAAATGTTACTAGCCATGAACGGACGGGCGGACAGACGTAAATTCAAGCATATATATAACGCTACTAACTTAGGTGAGCTTAATAACATACATTAAAAACCTGAACTCCACCGACAACATTGGACAGGGAGTTTTATTGCATAACACAATTGTGAACATCTAATACTTCTTGTAGGGATTTCAGCTGACCTATGTAGGTTGCCCAAATAGTAAACTGGGATAAGAGTAGCTTACTTCATCCTGGAACGAACTAAAGAAAAGTAAAACATGTTCAAACTACATATTGTTATCTGTGGAGAGACTGCAGTTACCAAATGATAGATATGATGTTGTGGAACATCCAGGACACGCTTGTTAAAGATAATTGTTTGATGCATGGTTCGGTAATCATCCAGTTCTTCTATTTAGCAATTAGAAATCATGTGTTGATGTACCTTTTTTAATTTTGAGTTCGCTGTCAAATTGATTAAATTAGCGATAGCGTTATAGTTTAACATTATATAACACTTACAAAACTAGAAACACATGGCAAAATTGGGACCAAAGGATTGCGTTATTTTTCCATATAATCGCTAGGCCGATACAACCATTTTTGATGCCAAAACTAAATATTTTTTTTACCACTGTCATATCACTGTGTGCTCTGCTCCTTCAGCAGAATCATTCCAGGAAGTAAGTGGTAGTCGCTTGGGACAAGGTCGTATTATGGCTGTTGAAAAATGTCCCATCTAAACTTGGTCAGTAAATTTTGTATGATTCTTGCAGCATTGCATTGTCATGAAAGGAGATTAAGCGAGAATCCCAGGCTGCTTGGAGCAAACAGTCGCTCTCAGTAGGCAGTAGGCCGCTCAGTATATTTAAGTCCATTCTCTTGCGTTATTTTCTCCAAATCATCGATTGTGCTTTGGTTTCAAAAGTTCTATTGTGGATTCGGGTCTCGTCACCAGTTATTACACTTCCTCCCCTTTCACTAACAGCTGTTAAGAAGTGCTTAAATTTTTTTCAATGCATGACAATACCACGATTAATCGCGATGTTCAGGGTTAAAGGAAAATATTTCATTGAGGTACGCTTCTGATCCTCATTGAGAATGTGCTCGATAGCTGTAATGTTCTCATCTTGAAAGGAACGTTTCTGCGAACTCTATGAAAAAGTCTCATCCTCTGATGTACTATCTGGAGGAACGTTGTTGACTCATAAGTGAAGTTAATCTTCGGTGAATTTCGGCCGCGGCAACATCCTTTGAAGTGATTGAGTGACACTACGACAAGTACAAGGGGAAGTTATGCAAACGACAGTAAAAAGCAAAATAGACCGCAATTTAGTTTTTTTGTTTTAAAAATATGCGTTTGCCATGACAACTCGGCCTATAAAATCTATGGCCTCAGCTAAAAACTACAAAAAAATGCCAGACTTGTAACAGCGCATATTTATCTGTAAAATAATGCTAAAATGGTGACAAGAGGACGCTAATTCTATTACGGATGGGATCGTATAAGATTGATTTAGAGGTCTTCGGAAACTTGCAAACTATAAGTTTATAGCCTTGGATGTCCTTTACCTCGTACTTCTTGAATATGGAGCATCCACTCTCACAACTAGCGAAAAAAAAAATGAAATGGATTGAAACCTGTTCAGATTTAGGTTTTGTGGTCTGCAAATCCTTTACTGAAAGAAAAAAAGTAAAAGAGCCTTTTTGATCTGATGAAGGATGGAAATATGATAAAACAGAAAGAATCAGGCCCCCAGCAGAGCACTAAAGGATACGAAGTTAAAAGAAAAACCCGTATTGGAAAACTCACCCTGAAATTACGAGATTAGGAAGCACGAATGCCCGCGGGGTGAAAATGGTTTCTGTCCAACAGGGTCAACTACCTGCGTGCGACATCGAGAGTGCGGCTTATGCTCTGGGGTAAAGGGTTGGGGACGCACGAGCAGAGACACTACACCCCCTTGAAGCTGTGTGTAAATAATACGTCGTCGAAATTAAAACAGAACGTATTATTGCTGTTTAAAGTAGCCCAAGGCGCAGGCATGTTGGAATTGTTTGTTTTGTGGAACGCACATGTCGTTTGTTTGTTTATTTTTTAATGACGTTCAACTTCGTACACAAAAAAAAACATACGCCACGTAATCATGTCTAATTTTGTATTCATCAGATTTTATGTTTATTTAAATATTTAATTGCGTTTATGAATATACAATATCAACAGTTTGATCAAGATTTACTTTTACATTTTATCGAGCAAAATTTTTAGAAATCAGAATGTTTGATGATGTGATTTGATTGTATCCAGCGCTATGTGCGTCTGCCCAGACATACTGTCAGGGTGGCTACGTCTGCGTTAGGTTGAAGCGCTAACATGCTTGTTGCTAGTGGACTTCCACGGATGAGGATTGCAATATCGAGGTTTGCATGATACACCCAATCAGTGGATGGTTTCCTTGGATATTTCGTTCAGCTGCATTTTTTTTTCTGGAATGAGTTGCTGCTTGAAATTGTGTACAAATTTATTGTTTTCCTGCCTAAAGTTCTAGACAAATTAGTAGAAAAATAAATGGCAATGCCATCTGTCAGCGAGGAACTGACACGCTGACAATGCCACCTAGCTGTCCTGATGGGTACAAGTTATCAGATTGCAGGTGACTTTCTTTAGGAAATAGTATACATTAAGTCAGATATGAGGTTTTGTCATCGTGTCAGTTCATTGCTGACAGATGGCATTGCCATCTGTTTTTCTACTAACATCATATCAAGCCTTTGGTATATTTGGTCTGCATTAGACCTACACTACATTCATGAGCTGCTGCAATGCGGTTGCGTAGTCGTGTGACATAATTTGTCCAATTTATATATTGCAACAATGATGTTTTCAGTGTCAATATATATCTAATCACTCCTACCAGTTTCAAAATAAAATGAACACCCAACACCTAGTAGAATAGATATGCAAAAGGCGCAGTCTGATGTTAAAAAGGATGTGAACTAAGGTTCGACAACTGAAAATGAGAATGCGTCACATCCTTTTTCGATACTGCTTGTTTTTGGACATTTTTCAAACGAGCATTATTTAATAAATACGTAAGAATAATCGTGGCAGTGATAGCATGCTTATTTATGGATGCACTGCTTTGTATAGTTTTGTAGTGGAGGTGATTTTTTCTATATGGCAAATTCCCAATTTTTAATATTTTAGCGGTGTAGGAGAGGCTTGTTTGACTCTACATTTTTGTTTTCCTGACATTATCTGACCAAATCTTTGTGAGTTTTTTCTATTTTTGTTCTAACATGTGCCTTACCGTGAACATATAATCATTTGCCCACCTGTTTTTAACAAAGTCTGCTTGACATTCGGTTGTGAAAGCAAAAAACCTGCATAGTAMTTGTGCTACGCGCTACATAACGTCATTTTTTCAAAAATCATCTGTATTCGGGRAGAGGGAGTCAACTTTCGGGGATGAGTTCGTTATTAACCTTATCCAGGCCTGACGTCTTATTATTTTWCAGGCTGTTTCAATCTATTTCCTCTAGTGTTAATAGTTTGTTTTAAATAAAACTAGCCATTTATTTCTTAAAGTACCTGTTGTCGATATTTTTTCAGGTATCTGAACATGCAGCTAAGCCGTGCGCGCTTTGACATTTTGTGTTTTCAAAGAGCTTCTAGTTCTTCAGCAGGCTAATGTTAAACCGTGTATTTTGCTTGTATCCTGTGTAATTGTATATTTTTTAAGGTGGTGCACATCGTTTTGTGAGTTCGTAGTATATACTAAAATAAAAGCAAAAATGAATTGTCCTTTTACCTTTTTTGTGATTTACTCTTGCTATTGCTCCACGCTATGAACAGGATCTGGAATTTTCCCGGGTGTTATTTACAGTGAAGCTGAATAGAATGTTTTCCAGTTGGCTGCCATTCTCGTTTGTCCAAAATTTGGAAAGTGATGTTTGATCCTATTGTTGTTTTGTGCGCCATGGTTTGGTCCTGTCTTCATATATGTAAGACGAAGTCCTTCATATAGAACGATGGAAAGCAGACTTTTTATGCGAGTGCTCTTTTTTTAGGCAAAAATTGAAATTCCATTGTTATGTGATAAAGGTAATGTTTCAATACAGTTACTTACAGCCTTACAATTAAGAAAACTTTTGCATCGCACTCCATTCTGTGCTACAGTTTTTAACTGTTTGTTTGCGCTCGCAAATTGTGTCACTGAAATTGTTCATCACGAGTCTGACTGCATTTTATTTCTAACAAAAGCTTTTGACTTTGTACGGCTAGTGAAACATTGATCCGTACTGTATCGAGTAAGTGCAACGTTGGTTACTGAGAAAACAGTGTATTGTACAAATGTACTGCCTTAAAATCAGGAACTAGCAAAACTCACACGAGCACTATACAAATAACGTACAAATAAGCATTAAAAGGAGCAGTTTTATTCCAAACGCAAGCTGTATCGTATTTTACAGAGAGCTGAAGGTGTGGTCCGCAGAAGCACGTCGTTCGTCTCTCCAGCTTATTTCCCACTTTGTTCTTTCTCATTGCCCTGGCTGTGAAGCTCGGTTACAGCCGGTATTATTGCGGTGTATAAAATAAATTAACCCCTGACTGGCGGTCCGCGTTCCCCACGCTGTTAACATTTTAATCCGAGCACTTTGCGACTACACACTGCGGACGATACCGGGGGAATCATTTTTAGAAAGCGCCGAGTCACTTAAAAAATTGATCATGTCCGAGGGCCGCTGAAAGTGTTGAACGACTAAATTACCGGGGGAATGGCGGGGGCAGTCGCCGTCACTATTCCGCTCGTTTTAATAGCCGCCGCTAAACGCTTCATGTGCAGGGCTCGCAGTCCGGCCATTTTCTTTTGTTACCCCGCAATTTGTTTTTGACAAGTGCGGTGAAAAATTTTAAGGGTTGGGTTACAAACGACGTGTAATAAGCCCCCGCTTGTAGGGCAAGACAATGCAGGTGGATTGCGAGCGCCAATGATGTAATTGGGTTTGCTAAGTACTTCAGGTTTTCTTTTGCAGATGGTGGTGCATGATAGGATTTCACGTTGGCTTAATCAGATCCGCTTTGCCTATGACTAATCTTTGGATAGACTACACTCTTACGTTTTTGTTAATACAACTTATGGTTATCGCTACAGAACACTATGGTGCGCTTTAAAGCTATAAGGCGCTTCGTCCTGGAAATTTTATATAAGTAACTGTTGAAAGTTCAAAAGAAAATGATCAAAATCAAAGAAGTAACTGTAGTTTGCATTTGCGAAGTGAAACAAAGCTTATGCAATAACACGTTCAGAAGTGAAAATTTTGATAAATTTTAAAATCGAGCAATTAGCAATCTTAAACAAATTAATGTAAATAAAAGTATGTAATTATTTATGAGTACAATAATGCATTTTCTCCGAATTCCTTTATTTTATAAGGTAACCGGTTTCGAGGTAATTAATGAAACCTCATCCTCGAACCATCGGCTTCAAAAAGAAGCATAAATCTACATACATTTAAATCACTCTAAATTTAATAACGAACTAAATATAATAAAACAAATAGCAGAAATTAATGGTATGAAAACCAAAACAGTTGATAAATTATTAAATAAGAAATTATATAATAAATTAATATATGAAAATTTTCCAAAAATATATGTTTCGCAAACTAATAAAAAATATTTTTCAATTTTTTTTGTCGGTAACATTAGCAACAAAATTAAAAATATTTTAAATAAAGAAAATATATTAATTACTTTTAAACCTACCTTAACTTTGGCAAAAGCTCTATTTAATAACAAAGATATAGTACCAATGATGGATAAATGTGGGGTGTACAAATTACGATGCAATGACTGTAACTGTGTATATATAGGCAAAACCTTTAGAAATTTTAAAACAAGAATAATAGAACATTTAAGATCTTGGCGATTAGCACAAATTTATTCGCTGTTTGCAAATCATCTATTAGATACTGATCACACTTTCGAAATTAATAACAATGTTGATATTTTACGTATTTAGCAAAAGGGCCAATTACTACTAAATTCATTAGAAATTTTAGAAATAATAATATTCGATAAATGTCCTGACGAAATAACACTAAATGTATGTAGATTTATGCTTCTTTTTGTAGCTGATGGTCCGAGGATGAGGTTTCATTAATTACCTCGAGACCGGTTACCTTATAAAATAAAGGAATTTAGAGAAAATGATTTATTGTACTTATAAATAATTATATTTACTCCAAAGTAGGGTCCACCTACTATTTAAAAGTATATAAATTTATTTGTTAGTTCTTAAAAATGCATCAACATATTGTTAAATGATGAACTGTTAAGTAGATAGAAGAAGCGCAAGGCCTTATTTTAAACTTATTCTCTTCAAAATCTATTATCTATGAGTATGAATAACATATGTTGTCATGACATGAGGTCATCAACATTCAATTGTTAACCCAACCTTAAGTATTAAAAATCATATTTATATAGAAAAATACACGAAGCTCGAGCTTTCTTCGAACGAAAAGCTCATTATTACATCATAAAGAATTCACGAGCTTCAACAATCGAACAATTAAATATTTTTTCATTATCGATCGAGGATACTTAACAATAAGAGCAAGTTTATACGTAGGGATTAGGAACTACGACGTAGAATGTTACCGTCTGTAAATACAGAGACCTACATTGCCGATTGTTCAATGAACGTCGAGCCCATTGGGAAAGGCCAGTGAAATAAATTGTGTTTAATAGCTAGGTAATCGGTGTCATATTCATTTTAGCTCCAAGTTGTCTATCCCCTCTACTACGTATTTAAGACAGATGTGTCCACGTCAAGCTTCTATTTGAAGATTACTTACGGTTACGGTAGAATATATCTGAATATATACACCCAAGTACTTACTATGAACGTCAATTTTTCATAAAATATCAAAACGGACTTTGATACAGCTAAGTAGGTACGGCATTCACAAAATTAGTACTGTTTATTCCTCAAGAAACAGATAATACTTAAAGCTCAATCGTACAAATGAATATACAGGGCATTGTTTACGTTAAACATCCACAACTCCCTTTATGCATTGCGGTGGAGATATTACTTGACTCTAATGCCTAAATTGATGAAAATCCGAATCTGTTGCTCATGAATATATGGAAGAATTTCACAAATATAATGAAGAATTAACGAGTGGATTTAAATATTATTAACTTGTTAGTGATGTTTCTCAATCACAAACATATGTTTATAAAAGTGATTGCAACCGAGATACAGTAGAATCGAAACCAGCCAGATACGTAAAATCTGTACTCATTTTAAATACGTAAAATAACTGCTCATTGTTTGGAAAAAGAGAACTGACTGAACTTTGCGCTGTATGGATTCTTTCTCTTTAACGTGAAGAGGTCTTCCTCTGCACCTTGGGAGACATTTTGTGAAAACCAATAATGAGCATCACGAATTATGACGTAGGTTGGTATGGTCTGTACTTATGGAGACCTACATTGCCGATGGTCCGGTCATTTTGTGAAAAGTGTTCATGCGTCTTCTAGCGGTGGTTTCATGAACTACAACATATGTTCTTTCGGTTGGAAACTACAGAGACCTACATTATCTATTGTCGATTTGGTGCAGACAGTATCCCTAACAAACAATGTTTATAACAAGGTAGAACGACAAATTATTAAACACGCAGTCTAATTGAGACAAGAGACAAACTTTCATTTTTTGACATCCAAGTGAGAGTTGATGCATACCATGTAATTGATTCATGAAAGTATATAAAGGAATTGTGAATGGTAAGCAACTACATGCCTAAAACACAAAAATAAACACACTTTTTTTATGAATTTTTAACGTTTAATGTCTTAGTTATTCGTCCTAAAATTAAAAAACTAACACAAATAATTGCTTATTTTTATAAGTCCTGCCTTTCTTCATGGGCCTTGCGTCTTTGGCAGGTTCTGGTTTTAGCAATATGCGAATTTCGTATTCGCACTGACAGATTTAAGAGTACATATTCTAAGAATTAAGCAGCACATAGGTTGGAAATCCCGMAATATAGTAAAGGATTATGTGGAAGCGTCTCTAGAAAATAAGAAAAAAATGGTTACAGCATTCTGTGTGAAAATTTTGATACACGAGCAAATGTGGTTTGGAGGGAACTTAATATTGGACAAGTACAATATTCCACTAGAATATATGGAATTACATTAATATATTACTTCCACATCCAACGGACAGGAACTATTGTATCGCGAAAAAAAAATTTCACAAATTTTTATTTGCTTATTCGCTTTAAATGGTCGAAAACGCAAAAGAAAACAAAATTTGAGCAAAAGCAAATTTCTTGTCTGTGTGTCTATGGTTTTGTTTGTGGACATAACTTTCGAGACTTAATATATGAACTTGAAATTTGGCAAACGTATAAGTCTCAACTACCCAAAGCGACCTATTGTTTGTGGGATAAGTAAGGTATCGGGAAGGGGGCGAAATTCGGGGGTAACTAATTGCAAATTTTTATTTTTTTTTCGTTTTAGTATGTGATTAGTAGTATAACTGCGAGTATTATTCGTTCTTATAAATTTTCGGTGCAGCAAACTGTTTAGAAGATATTAGCAAAAAAGCGTCACTTAAAGACAACGGTTTTTTCTAAATATCTCCGAACATATTAATTATATTCAAAAAATGAAAATTCCAACAGATAGGAAATAACATTTCTCACAAAAAGTGTCTTAAAAAAATTATCCAAAATTTTGACATTTTCGAAATATTTCCAAAAAATCTATTTTAGACCCTGCTCGTACGATTTTTTAAAATTTTGGTACTATATAGAAAATCAAATTTCTGATTAGAAAACACTCTTGTAATTTTTTTTGTTAAGTTAATAATTTTCGAGATACTTGGAAAAACCCGATTTTAAAAATTTATATATTTTTGCTAATATTACGAGGACTGTTTGTCTTAGAAAAAAATGTGTAGAGAAATGCGCAAAACCTGATTACCAATCGTATAGTATAAGAAATAAAAACGTAAATGTCATTTTGACAATTGGATGCGGAAGTATTGATTCAATTTGCAGCGGTTTTGTATTTGTAGTAGGTAATGATATTAACTAACAAAATATTTTTTTCAAACTGCCTGTAATATTTTTACATATCTAACTACTTTTCATAACTGCAACAGGACAAGGTAACGCTACTTATGTTCAAAAATGATGTAAACTGACACTTCTAATTATGGAATTAGATAAAATAGGTTTACCTTTCCGACAATTTTGGCTGTAGGGATACATGAGTTTAGGTTAATTCAAATTCAGCTAGGAGATAGCTTCTAAAATTTTACTGACTCACGGAAAAAATTCTCTTCACTCTAAATATTGTAGTGTTTACAAAAACGGTGGGAGCCTAGACTGGCACCGAGCGCGAAAGGTTTTGTAAATACCGTGTTTTGTTGTCTTAATTAGCTTCCGTTTCAGGTAACAGCATTCCCGTCGTGCTCCTGTAAGCGGCCGTTCTCAGACGGCTTGATTTAGAGGCGTAAATCGCGGACGAAAAGCTTAAAAAGTACGTGTGAACGGAACGGTTATTCGTCAAGGAGATAAAAGTAAAGGCGAAGAGGGTTTAAAGATTATGGGTATTAGGGGGTCGCGCGGTACTAAACCCGGCGCCCTGGCCATGGATCCTTAATAATGCAACCACCTCAGCGCGGATTTATAATTTAAGAGCGACTCGCAACTTTCGATCTCCTACGGAGGATGAATTTTTGATCGCGGCCGTCGATTATAACGAACGAAAGTTGCATTGTTATTCGGGATACGGCTGAGTGCCCTCGACACCTCTCGTCCGTTAATCCTCCCCTAAGTCTGCGGAAAACTTCCCGGGACGTGTGGAAAATGTATAGGGGTGGTTCTTTGCAAAAGTAAAACAATAAAGCATCGCAGTTTGCGCTAATCCCGTTCGCGTGACGCGGGATCTTAATGTAGAAAGTTTTATGTCCACCTGGCTCCCGCCCCACGTCGCTTTTTGCCGCATTTCGTCAGTAATTGATCCGATCCAGCAGTTGTAATGCGTTCCGGAGGGCTGCTGGTAAAAAAAATCTAGGAACAAGTGGGATTCAGACAGAGAGTTCTGCTACCACAGCAGACGTGGATTCAGGTCATCTATTAAAGTCTGAACATTCCCAATAAACACAAAATGCTATAATATGCGTATATTGTTGGAAAGCACAATCGTAAAATATAGTAGGTGTACTAAAAAATCTAAAATATAGTGTTTGTGGAAATGTCCGCGGGATTTTGGTTTATTAGTGGACATCATTAGCATTAAATATACGCAAAGTTATATATCATATTTAACCACTATTGAGGGAATCATTTTCTTGTACTACATACTCTACAGGATGTTTCACGAATGATAATGACCCTGAAGAAATTAAAAATGCAACCCATGACACATTCTCATAGCCAATGTGGTTATTTTACATAATGGTATTATTTTAAAAATAGATTGGGAATCCATGACGGTTATGCGCTATGGTTCCTGTCACTGTAGTTATTAAAAGTCAAAATGTATTTAAATGATGAAAAAACAGATATGATTTTGATTTATGGTAATGCAAGAAAAATGCTTCCGCTGCTGCCCGTTTATACAGACATTTTCCAAATAGAAGAGCTCCTGCTGATAGAATTTTCAAGAGACTTGAATTAACTTTAAGGACAAACTGGTCACCACTGAAAGAAACAAGAGAAAGAACAGCAACAGGCCCTGACAATGAAATTAGAGTAGTGGAAATGATCTCATCCTCATATTAGTCAAAGGAGAGTCTCAAGAGCAACCGGTATTAGTCTGTCTTCAGAACGCCGAATAATTAAAGGCAATCAATTTCATCCGTATCACTTGCAATTGGTTCAGGCCATAAGGGAGACAAATTATCCTAATAGACTGGCTTTTTGTAACTTTTTTCGGGAACACCAAAATTTGAATGTGAGATTTTATGACAACATTTGCTTGAAGCAAGATTTTCTAATAATGGTGGAGTTAACAAACATAACATGCATTATTATGCGCAAGAAAATTCACGTTGGATTCGAGAAGGACATTTTCAAACTATCTACTCGACGAATGTCTGGTGCGGAATATTGGGGAATCAAATTGTTGGGCCTTATTTTTTTCGCGATAGTTTATACGGCAATAATTTTATAATTTTTTTTAAGAAACATTTTACCGGTACTTCTCCAAAATGTAATTTTACAATAAGACAAGAGCTATGGTCCAACAAGATGGGGCACCTGCGCATTATCATAGAATAGTGCGAAATCATCTTGATTTGGTTTTGCCTAACCAACCGATGGATAGGAAGAGCTTCAATTAATCCTTGGTCACCGAGAAGCCGGACCTTACTGCTTTGGATTTTTTTCCGTGGGGAATGGTAAAGGAGCAAGTATACCAAACACCAATTGAAAATGTAGAACATTAATTTAGAAAATAAAATACGTGATGCATGTAGATCCATCACTCCAGAAATGTTAATGCATGTTAAAAGATCGTTTTGGGCCCGAATTCAAGCTTGTGRAAACAGCGCAGGACGACATTTTGAGCATTAATTACATTAATGTTATTCAATAAACATTTCTCAAAAATTATATTTGTTATACAATACCGAATTTACTTTAAGCAAATGATGGAGTTTGTGTCAAAATTTACGCATTTATACAGCTCCCCAATTTTTATTTTTTTTTAAGACGATGAACAATTATCAATGTTACCTCTGCAAATGTATTTTGGGTTGCATTTTCAGTTTCGTCATTATCATTCGTGAAACATCCTGTATACGTCTGAGTTATACCTATTATATTCAAACAGAGTTTGTATACTATACGTACGTATTCAAAAAATAATGTACGTTATTGACGTTTCATGTATAGTATAAAAGCAAATTAACGATCAAAAACAGAACTTAGAACGGCGCAACTCAGTCATTTTAAAATCATGTAATCTTTCACGCCCGGTGACACTAGTAGCGTCTTACAGTAAGGTTATTCGGGCTCTTAGGCCGTTGTCCAAAATTGTTTTTTCGAAAGCTTTCAGCTGCAACTTCGGTATCCATCTTCAGTGACGGTCTGGGTTGAAGCGAAGGAGAAAGGACACAGTGACTCCCGGCTCGGCTGCTGTGCTGGTGCGGTAATGAATCATGATACTGGAAAGTGGAAATTGTGCACTCGTCACTCGAACGTACCAAGGACTGAACGCCACTTGTGAGTGTCGAGGCCTCCTCGGCGTTGATTTTTGTGCGAGTATTTTGAAGTACACCTTGCCATATTTTGTTAATATGTATGCTGAAATTCTTGCTGTGTTTAAAGATCTCAATAGTTTTTCCGTGTAGTCTCCTTTTTATATTGATTTACTCTGGTCAAAACTTCAGTATTACTAAAGAGGGTCCGGCATTCGTCCTGTCCTTAACGCAATTACAATTATTATTTAACAACAAACAGTAGTTCTGTTTAATAATTTCTGCCATGACACTAGGATTTTTAGAAGTATGTATGAGGTATATTAGTATACGTATATAATTACTCTAAGAAGATACCAAGCATTTCAGAGCTACTTAGTTAAGTACAGTATAACTGAATGATTTAATATAACATTGCACGTACTCACAAACAATATCTGATATGAAACTATAATTTTACCATGATATTTCAAAAAGTTATATTTAGGGATATGAATATACGTATTATGTAACTTGCAGGATATTCTAATGTCAAATATATACCCCTTCTACGTATATTTAACCGTATATATAGTAATGCGTGTTTACTAGTAAATGTGGTATATTAGTGTTCGTATATAATTAATATAATGATATACCGGCATTTCAAAATCACATAATTATAATAGTATAGTAACCGAAATGATATAATACAACATTACACAATACACATACTCACAGGAGAATTTAATATAAAACTAATTTTAGAGTGATACTTCTGAGCATTATATCTAGAAATATGAATATACGTATAATACAAGTTGCTAAATATCCTGACTTCTACGTATATTAAACCGTATTTATTTATACCAAAAACTAAAGATTTTTGTAACTTAGTGTCATTGTTAAAATAATTAGATATAATTAATTGTAGCTGACACAAGCATTATCTTAATAATATACATTTAAACATTGATTCGTTTTCTTAATGGCTAATACGTTTTTTTCTTTCAGGTATGTACCAGTTGTTCTTCATTTTACTTAACTGTAAGTAGAAAAAAAGCTAATCTAGAGATAAAAATCTAGGTTAGCTCAAAAGGTAACTGTAGAGAGTCTTACACCTTTTACTTCTTTAATGTACTTTTTCTGTTAAAATATTTACAGAAACTAGCTAATCGAAGAGATTCCAAAGCTGCTTGGCTGGTTACGTCCGTCTTCTCCTTTTGAATACTAGTTTTCTAACTAAAAACTTTGCACACAGTATCTTAAGGAAAAAAGTGTTTTTTCTGCATCATAAATAAATTGTTTGGTCCTTCTTAAATACCTTGAGTTTATTATTGTCATTCAGCGACAACGTAACTGCATTATTTCTATCTCTTCATTTATATTAAAACTTTTTTTAATTTTTTGGAGTTCTATAAGTAAAAAATAAGCAGTGCTCACATAATTTTGTCACCTAGATATTCTTAAGTAAGTTTGAATTTATTTCATGATGGGTCAAAATACAACTAATTTGTCATAAGACYTAATATGAGTATATAGGTCATAGGAATAGGTTTTAAGCGAATATTAATTTCGTGGATTTTTGCCAAACCGTACAAGTTTGATGCGTTCCAGTCAGATATMGTTACGAATGTTCCCCATGTGAAACATTTGAGGTTTTAATACATACGTTAGTAATTTTGCCTAACCTTTATTATGCCTTCAGTCTTAATGAAAAGTTATTGGATAGATATTGCAATGTTGCTTCACTGGCTTGATCATAGGAAACAAAGTTGTCCAAATGTTCCATGTATGTGTTCTCAAAATGAAGCAAGTGTTTTGAGTAAAGTTTTGTTTGACTTTGTGCTTTAACATTCAGAGATTTGGGTACGAACGTTTCATCCCTGCAGCATACGAGAATTTCTTGTTGAAGCTCGCTTTCTCTACTGAAGTTTATTCTAGTGTTTTCTGCGTTCACAACGTGTAACTACTTGATTGTACTAACTATAAATATAAGTTCAAATGATTTAAACATAATCTCACAGATACAAAAGTAGTTTTTTTTGCTATTTTCCTCCGCCTATACTTTGCACAAGAGCTGTATGTGTGTTTGGTTCTCTAGTAGGTATGAATAAAAGATCAAGCAAAATTCATAACATATGTGTATAACACCATGCATTGGTTTTTCTGGAGTTAAAAATAAATAGAAAGAATGCCTTTTTACGATTTTCCAGATGAAGACCAGCCAGGCTCATACCACAAGCCTTCTTCCCTGTCTTGTTGGCTCTGCATGTGTTGAATTCATATTTTTTTTAATTTAAAATAGTTTTCATAATATCCATATTACAAACTTGCATAATATACTGGAATTAGGTAACTTATCATACTGTCCCTTATTTATTTGGGAAACAAATGACAAGACATGTTTCGCGGCCTTTTTTCCACGACTATATTAGGTATATTCCTAAGACACCTATTTTTATAAGGTATCAAATTAGGAACCGCATTTTTCTTCAAAGAAAGGTATTTACTACGTGCTTCTTTAGATTAATATACCTAGTTCGGCAATGAGAACTGCTTGTTTACCCTTTCAGTACAGTAAAATAAAAAAGGTTGGGATAAAAGAACAAGGGTAGTGTATGAAATTGTCCGTTTATGGAGAAAGAAAGACAATAAAATCACAGTTTACAGTCAGTGAGGAGCCCATTTGAGGGTTCCAAAGTGTTTTAGCAGCAAGCTTGTCCGGCTGTCGGGTCTTCTGGCCCTAATTAATGAAAAACATAGAAAAACTAATGCGGGAATAATCAAGAAAACCTTACATTATCGCCGCCTTCATACGTGGGTCATAACAATGCGGTCACTCCGGTGGACAGATAAGGCGGTTTCACATACGCGCGGGAGATGCAAAAACAAAACATAAGTTACTCATCCGTTAAACTCGAACAGATACAGTTAAGACTCACAGAGGGGTTTTCACCCCAGGGCCTCATCCTTGTCCTGTCTATGGCTTCATCCCTGAGATTACATCTTTATCAATGGTGGTTATGAATACCTTGTTAGTTTTCTCTCTTCAACAACTAGCTAGTGTCAACCTGAAATAGTAGAGGCTTCCCCGAACGCTCACCCTAAGGCCTATAAGGTCGCATTCCAATAGCCCGGATCGGGGGCACCTAATAAGGCTACCCTCTCCACCAGAACTATGTCATTCGAGCAGCCCGCATTACCCCCCGGAATGCAAGKCACCCACTCGAAGGAACCACGGCTGTTAACCGGGCACTCTGCGCYAGGGGTTTAAAACTGCCTGAGGCACATCATKGCCAAAGACCTTACTCTCACTGCCTGAGGCACATCATGGCCAAAGACCTTACTCTCACTGCCTGAGGCACATTATGGCCAAAGACCTTACTCTCACTGCCTGAGGCACATTATGGCCAAAGACCTTACTCTCACTGCCTGAGGCACATCATGGCCAAAGACCTTACTCTCACTGCCTGAGGCACATCATGGCCAAAGACCTCGCTCTCACTGAGCCAAAATCAAGAACATTTTTCTCTGTCAAAAATGACACATCAATACTCATTGCCTACTTTTGCATCTCCTCGCGACGCTGATATTTTTCGCCAAAAGAATTAATCGCACGCATACGCATTCGCTTCCATTTTAGTTTTTATCCTATTAACAGCGATTCTAAACATAGCAAGAAATTAATAAACGCACAAAAACACCTTTTATTTTAATAATAACGTAGATACAAAAAATGACATTTAACATTAACATATGCGCAAACAACTTATTGTTTAAATATATTTTATACTTTGCAGAAGAACCGGAAAGTTCAAAACAGGTCTGTAAGTAATTATTAAGTACTGCGAAACAACCAAGTACCGCAAGTTGAATAGGCGAAAGTTATTGCAATTTAGACATTTGTTTCGGTAACTTAGTTAGGTACTCAAAGTAAAAAATTACACAATTTACGCGTAGATAATGGCGTAACCTATATGGCGTATTCCCTTTACTGCTGGTACAACAGAGGTGTGATGTTATGCTTTATTGGGTTAGCAACGGGAAGAAGTAATATATATTGCTACAGACGGAAAACGCTAATGACGTTATGACCTGCAAACCTACTATACCTTGTAACGTTTCGCAAGCTTGTCATTATTAAATTAAAATCAGAAAGTAAAGACCTACATTTTGAAGTTTTTCACCAAAGTCACCTTCATATGAGGACCAGCCATCCATTTTCTAAGCTCCCCAATAATTTTTTTATTAATAAAAGATATGAATAGCTGTCATTTACGTAGCCTTCAACCCCGGAGAAAACGTATCGTTTCATAATACCACACGCAACCGCCCGGAATTTCATCTCACAACTCCAACACGGCGTGTTCATCCCCGGCGCGATTATTGGAATGTCCACGCACTATGACAAATGTATCTCAGATATTGGAAAGAGATGATTGAGAAATAAACACCGGTTGTACTCGAGAACCCTCGCCTCTCGCCAGCACATTCGTCAAACAAAAAACATCCACGAGCGCTCTGCAGCGGCAATAAAAGGAGCAGCAGCACCGGGCTCTGCTCAAGTATCGCGAATAAAAACCGTCTAACGTCGTGGGGTGGTCCTGCGGGAGGGTTGAGGRGATGGGCGGTTAGGACGTGGATGTGCTACGAAAAAGGTTATTGTTTCAGGATATCTGGATTCTTGGTTTTCTGCGGTTCCGTATTAATCTTAAAGTGTTACAAATCACATCCTTAAATGAATTGCTTTCGGCGAAATAATGTTAGAGTAACGTGGCTGTTATCGTTAGAGGCGTCAGTTTTTTTGCGCTTTTCATAAAAGTTATACGAGTCCTGACACAAAAATGTTCGGACATCAACTGATTTTTCGTAAAAGTTTGAAAATTTCCATAAGGGATTCAATGTTTCAATGTTTTTCATTTATAGGACACTATAATATGTTTTGTTTTACATCATATTTACCACATCGTTTTGAAATAACATAATATTTATTTATAAAACTAAACTAATGTTGATAGCAATACAATATTTATTGACACATAAATGTTCGGACAATACATGTCAAATGCCGGTTGCGTCTCCTTTTGCCTTAATAACTGCTTTTATTCTGGAAAGTATAGTTTTTGCAATCTTTTCGCAATCTCCTGCGGTAAAAGAAACCCATATATTTTGCAATTTTACGTTCAAATCAGAAATGTTGCGCTACGGATCATTTCTTAATTGCTGCTTCATCTTGTGCCTTATAGTTTCGATTACATTCAGATCAGGACTGCTGGAGGGCCAGCCAAGGACGGCAACGTTGTTGTCTTGCAGCCACTTTCTTGTGGTCTTGGCTGTATGGCAGGAGGCGCCATCTTGTTGAAAAGTAAAGTTTCCATCAGGTGATAACAATGGAATTGACACTAACAAATTGGTTTCAAGAATATTCTGATATTTTACTGCGTTTACAGTTCCGTCTATGAAGTGCAGTTTTCCAACACCATTAGCAGACATGCTTCCCCATATCATAACACCTGATGGAAATTTTATTTTTCCTTTTAGGCAGTCTTTGTGGAAGGCTTCATTTTTGTTTCTTATAACACGTGATCGATGGTCTCCCACGCAAATATCAAATTTCGATTCATCACTTCGTTCCTTTGCCCACGCTAATCGTCTCTTTTTTTTGTTTTTCCGTGAGGAACGGCTTTTCTTTTGCCTTAAGCAATGATAATAATGAATATGAAATTTTGCCTGAACATAACATACGTACCTTATAAAAATGTAAACCAGAGTTATGAATCCAGCGACGACGTTTCTCGTGAAACATTTCCCATTGTTTCTTCATTCCATTTTGCTGTTATTTCTCTTAATGTAGGTACTTCCACGATCAGTTTTGCATTCATGCACCATGTCTTGAAATTTGAATTGAACTCGTTTCGATATACTTTTTCACAATACCGTGGACTTTGCGACATTTATTTGCTTAGCAATATCCCGAAACGTTTTTCCTTGGTGAAACAGTTTTACAATTAATTCTCTGATTGCACGATTAGTTGCTTTACCGCGTGACATTTTGTAGTCAATTGATATCTAATCGACTTAATTGTCAAGTTAAAAGTCACATGGAAACATATTCTTTTGTTTCCAAAGCTTGCTATTTATTTGTTTTACTAACGTGTCCGAACATTAATGTGTCAGCAAATATTGCATTGTGTCAATAAATAATTGTATTGTTAGCAACATTAGTTTAGTTTTATAAATCAATATTATTTTATTTCAAAACAATGTCGTAAATATGATGTAARACAATACATATTATAGTGTCCTATAAATGGAAAACATGATATTGAATCCCCTACGGAAATTTTCAAGCTTTTACGAAAAATCAGTTGATGTCCGAACATTTTTGTGTTAGGGCTCGTATATAGATTAGTACCTTCAACTTAGTTGAAGCTTTGGGGGATACATTTCGCAGCAATTGAAATTCCACAGAGTAGGTACTAAACTATGCATGATCTCATTTTGCTACTTTATTTTTAAAAAATCGCTGCAAATTAATAATAATAACAACAAAAACAAGAAATGTTCAATAATAGAAGTATCCGTGCCTAGTAATAACAACGTAGACAGGAAAGAATCCCAAAAATTGTGGAAGTACACAGACTTATCAATAGCAATAGTAGAATGTGGCACACAAGCACTAGTATTATTCCAATAATGGGCCTGTTGCCCACTTTTTTTATTGCAGAATATGAATCTACATGAAAAATATAGATCCCTGTTTTGTTTATTTTTCGCAAAGCGCTTAGTTAATGCTTAAAAAATGATAGTTCATGTTTAAAGTTTGAATCTCTGACGTCACCGTTCTATGGCGCGCTTAGTGCGGTGTAACTGTGTTATGTTGCCACGCCATTTTCTGATCCTGGCATTCCTGTCGGCCGAAATGAGGTTTCTGAAACCGAAGTCGCAGTAGCGTTGGCGTTTTATTCCAAACTCGCAACCGTAATTATGAATTATAATAACCTACACGCGAATGGATGTTTTAAACGCCATTCGTTGTTAGTCATTTTCACTGTAAATATTAAAACGTAAAATATATTAAATTAAAATATTAACTTGTAGCGGATATATCGCAAACAGAATTCATTTTATTGCAGTCGCATGATAAGTCCATATTTCAAGTGATATTGAAACTGGAACAGCTATTTATTAAGTAGGTAAACTCGTTTAAATCTGAGTTACAGCGTGTATAGCTGCCATTACATTATTTTATTCAAGTCACAACCTTTAAATAGCAAAATCGCCTAATTTGCGTAAAATCGAAGGATCTGGCTTCACGAGTTTCCATTAATGTAAAATTCGTCAATCATGTGTAAGTCAATTTTTTGTAAATTGTCCGAAGATCCCTTTACATAATCTTGCTCCATAATTGCAGTCAATGTTTGAACAACAACGTACCAAGTAAATAAAAGCAAAACTTTAACGCGTCCTCCGTTCTCAAACCAAAACCTAAACAAAGGTACAAAGGCACAACCACAGAACATACGCGTGTTCATCAGCGACAAAGGTGTCAAGCATGCAACAGGGCTTCCGGCGCATCGGTGCAATAGCGGAATGCGTCTCCAGGAACGGTGACGTACCACGAAATATTTGAATTTGGCGGAAAACCTTTAAAGGTAAAAATAAGACACTAAAATATTACAAAAAATTTTTTTATTGCCAGCTTCTAACTCCTTTAGGTCCAGGCAAAGTCGCACATGTGTTATAATAACGATTTACTTTCAAGGGCAACAACCCCATTGTAGGTGGACTAGCTACATGTTCGAAGCAATTTGACAACTATATTTGTCAGCTACCATGCAACATATACAAGAAAAGTTACAATCAATAGCTATCTATGGTACGGCGCATATACTGAGAAGAACATTAGGAAATTAGTATAGCTACTGGTTTGTGTCCTGAGATGACTTATTGACACTTGGACACAGCCAAAAGAACCATTTAAAAAACTGTGTATTTTTTAAAACCCAATAAATAATAATAATAATATAGATTTATTGCCATAACATAAAATGTGTCACAAACGATCATATAGTATAATATATATTATAATAAGTACACGTATATAGCACACATAAACATAGAAATAAAGATCAGACAATTAAAAAAAAAGTTTAGCAGACAGATAGAACGAGGTAGTTACTGAATTCGTTTTTATTATAAATAGGCAACGCAAGCAGTAAATCCTTTATTTTGATTCTAAAGGTTTTTAGATCTAGAGCTCTTATATCCAACGGAAGTTCGTTGTAATATTTTATACCTAGATAATCTGGACAACCTTGGCCCTTTTTTAATCGTTTGTATTGTGGAATGAGATTTGCCTTTTGTCTTGTATTGTACTCATGGGCGTCTCCATGCACAAAAAGATGCATAAAAGATGGTTTACAGTTCTCATCATATTTTAGATTTGCTAAAATCCTAATGGTTTTTCTTTGCATTTTAAATATTTTACTACTATGTGAGGAATGACCCGAAGTTATTATGGCATAACACATCACAGAGTGAAAAAGGGCAAAATAGGCTGAGCCGCTTATTTTTGTCGACATCGAGCCAGCCAGGTGTCATAGTGCATATAAGCTTTTGCTCAGTTGTTTTGAGATGGTATCGACGTGGGCGTCCCATGCAACCTGTTGTCTATGTATCAGGAATTTATTTTTTTTTGCATTTTCCTCTGATTCCCTTAATGTGAAAGTTAATTTAACTGTCTTGTTTTTGTTTAAAATTAATTTATAACTATTGAACCATTCAATGGTCCTCGACTGCATCTCATTCAGCAATCTCTTCGCCTCTCCCTTATTTTTTGCCGTGACTGAGATAGTGGTATCGTCTGCAAAAGGAGTATATCTTTCCACAGTTTTATGCAGAGTACATACAGTACATACAGTGTACAGGTACATATACTATTTTGGCAATAATTTCAAGACGAGAAATCTTTCAGCTTCAAGTTTTTACTTATTTTTTTCTCGAAAAATAGCCTACAAAACAAAGTGAAAAAAGTGTGTTGCCCTGTTCAGTTTTTCTTCGAAAGTCAACGAGAAATTTCCTTTTTTATTTTGTGTCCTGTATATACTAAGTTGGGGTTTTCAGCACTTTTTCTTACATTAATAGCCTATGTTTATGGCACTTTTTCAGATGACACTCTTTAGAACTGTTTATTCTAAATCCTAATACGATTGAAAATCCCTGTAAATTAAATCCCAGCTTGCTGAATTTGGCTGGGGTGTTTAGAAGATACAGCATCTAAAAGATTCTTGGTAGTTTTACCTTATACTGTAGTTACTCGTTATCATGGGAACCAAAGGAAAAAGTTGTAAAGAAACTTTTAGGTAATTAGACGGAGATTCTTATAAAAGTTGTTGATAGTACACATAATAACCTACTACTAACGAATAGAGAATATAGCCAAAGACAATGAAGATACAAAAACTCTAAGAAAACTTATTTTTGGTTTGCTACGCCAAAAGTCGTGCGTTTTTTGTCGATCTCGTTTAAGATTTTAACGTATGATGTCATATTTTCACTATGCTTATTTTAACTTTCTATTGCTATCGCTTTTAACAGTGCAACCTTCTCAGTCGACGCTTGTGATTCCTACAGTAAAGGAGCTTTAATAAAAATGAAACGGATTCTCCGTAATTGGTTGCGATGCGGACAGCTTGGCATGAATTTCAGGACGCATTATGGAGAGCTTAGTTGATTTTAACTAGTATTGCAAACACTCTGGAGGAAAGCTGCAATGGGTTGCCTTTAGCAACTAAACATGTTACATGTTTGTAGGAGTTTGCTTTTCATATAGATAATTTTAGAGTAAGTTTAAGAAAAACTTCTTGTATATATCTATAGAGGCTCCCCTCGTCGAGCACTCGGTCAAGTGCCAAGTATCGAACCTGTACCAGCCTTTTTCATTTCCTCTCTCCCGTGCTTCGCCCATCCGCCATTAACGTCATGACAATGTGCCTACCATGATCGAACTTCTTAATCCTGAATCTGCCTGTTCGGCACGATCCATAAAACACGTCTCCTCCCCCTCCACGTTCCCCCGTCTTTTATATATCCTCGAAGAAAAGGAAAGGGATCTCTGCTAAGACGAAGGAGATTCCCCGTCTGCAGGGTAGCAGATGTGACCGGACTGCAGGGACGGAGCGGGACTTTTTATTAGTTGAGCTCCGGCGGGGTCGAACGGTAATTTAGTTAATGATTGACAACGGGGTAGGGGGAGAAGGGCGCATAACGGACTTAATGATGTATGCGAAAACGCCCACGCGAAAATAAGGAAACTTGCGGCCGGGTAATTAACGAGGTTGGTGGAAAGCTCCGTTGAAGGAAAGGCGCGTTTAAAAACGATGCTTCTTGTTTAAAAGGGTCGAACATACTCGCCATACTGCATGAGAGTGTACTGATAAATAGCCTACCTTGACTAAGAAATAAATGTCCCAATATTTGAAAACACAATTTCGTGTTCACTTTCTAATGACTTCGTTGTTTGTCGAAAATTGCTCACCTTAATTTTAAGGAATCAATAGATTATGGCGGTGCTAATTCTGGAGAACAGAGCGGCTAATAGGTAGGAGCATTGTCCAGCAGAGGAGTATGTATTTGACAATTTTTTTCCTTAGTTTTGTGATGTATATTAGTCCCTCGCGAGACTGTTCGAATATATCCTAATTACGCCACGCTTTTCGCTGAAAGCTGTTATGGTGGAGATTTAATCGATTAGTATCTTCCAAGATCACAGATTAACAGATGAATTGTACAGTTTACGCAATACATACAACTTGCAGGAGTTGGTAAATGTACTATCGCGAGTGACTTCAAGTTGACATTTGTGTCAGTTGAGATATAAACTACTCAGACTTCAGTACCACTGAGTTAATTAATATGACATTCCACTGCTAGTAAAATCTTCAATCTCATTAAATGTATAAAAATGCAATACACGCAGCGCAGTCCTTTTAGCACAGAAAGTTCTAAGATTTCATATAATGTCATCAGTCAGATATTTTAATTAGTATCTAAAAAAGTAACTGTTCAACAACTTTGTCATAAATTGTTTCTTAATTAGTGTATCAATATAAAACATCGTTATTTTTATAATAAATATAATGACTTGGCAATCGCATGGTAACATGGAAACAAAATAACAGTATACTATTCTTGTGATTATGTTGCCGTGGGAATGCCAATTCGTTACATTTATTATAGCTACAAAGCGGCGATTAGGTAACTCATAAATTTCAAAATACGTACGTACGTATGAAATGCTCGGTACACATTCAACACAGGGACGGCGTGTTTTAAATTTTTCTATGGATGCCAAAAATAATTTTTGTATCTCCCTATATTAATAGAAGTACCAACCACAGTACCAACTGGTGCATTTATCCCGAGTAAAACGTAAGATATATAATGTTTATTTGTATTGTCAACTAAAACTATAAATAACTAAACACCAAATATAAAAAAAACTAAATTGCGTTTGCTTCATGGGGGGAATAAGGTATGGTGTGTCGAGTAGGTGACTGATTTTGTGGATCTGCTTGGACTTCACCTTGGGCGCAACAAGCAAAACTGACATTTTCTTGGGAGAACATTATTATTAATTGTTGGGCTTCTGTGCGATTTTGTGTCGCAATTTTGTTAGCAGGTAATGCTACGATAGCAACGTGTGCAATAGCGTAGTGCACCAGTTATACATCACAATGAAGCACAAGCTGTTGGAGTTGTGATATATCGAACAGATTTTAATTTTACGAAAATAGGATGTCGCACTACTTACACTCATCTTTAAATTCGAATTTAGGAGCCAAAAGCAGAAATGTTGCTTGCTGTACTTATGGTAGTACGTATGAGTAGTAGCTGTATGCAAAAACAGAATAAATATGATAGACAACGGATCTATCACATCCTATCTGTAATCGTCTTTTGAGTTCGTATTATAGAACTTGCAGTCACTGATTGTGTTTAATTTAAAAGCATGCATGACTTGTATAGGTGCATTGGCCCCGATGCACCATGCACTTTCCGCCCCTGGTTCAACACATTTTTTTAAATTACAATTTGGTCTTTAGGCATGCTAGTAGAGTAGTTTTTTCTTATACGTACCGTTTTCAAACATTCATAAGTTTATCTCGTTTAAACTGCACCGAGAAAAAAAACTGTTGAAACAACAAAAAAACCTTTCATTCAACAATCTTGCCATATTAAATACAGACAATAGTTTAAATGGTTTATGCTAACATTTTCAGAATGTTAAGCACCAGTGATCATTGCAATGCATTTTAGTAGTTTATTTGACATCTACAGTTGCGTTAATGCAAATACGTGTAGTTTTTCTTCCAATATTTTGAAAACATTGAATTAACACTTTATTTCTGTTAACTTTAATGTTGTAACATATTCACTCAACACAGTTGTGTATTACATTCAAAATTGAAAGATTGTTAACGTGTATTGCATTGCATATCATCTCAAGCAAATATGCCATTTGAAGCAACGGTACAAAATTAATTAATTTAAAATGTATTGAATGTTAATGCAATATATATAGCATATTATACTAGAAAGCTGTTATGCTTGTTTCAATGCTAAAAGGGCTGATAACTGGAAATATTTACATGTTAATTAAAACAAGTTCTTCTAAAATAATTTTATTGCATAATACACAGTTCATTACAACTGTAAGAAAACAAATGTTTAATAATAAACAACAGAAAACTTAAACTGTAACTGTATACAAAGTAAAAAGTCTAATCATAATATGAAATTAACAACTTCTTTTCGACAACATGTAACAAAATAGGTGGCACTGAATATAAATAATTCCATTTAATACATTGTAGCAATTTACTGTGCTCGACTTCATATGCCCTAAAATGCTCATTATGTGTAAGTGTATTTAGTTTAGTGATAACAAAATATGCAAGATTTTCGCTTTCTTTAATAATTATTCCAAATATAGGTCGGAAGTCAACACAGTATATTATTACAACCAAACCAAAAGAGTACTGTAAACCATTAATCTTAACTCCAGTAACTGCTACATATTCTTCAGGTATATCACACTTTAAGAAAACTTTAAATACCCCATGTTCTTTACTATCAAGAAACTGTAGATCATCTGATCCAATACAAACCCTTGTTTTGAAACCACTTTTGGACAATATTCTGTGGCTAAACGCTAACTGATTTTTTAAAGCTAATGTATACAAGGTATTCTTATGAGATGACATGGACTTGGCAGTTGCAAAATGCAAGATGCCCTTTAGAACTACGTTGGAAAAGTGCACCCAGTTCATCAGGACTGTTATTGCTGTAAGTAGTTGATGTTAAGGCAGGTGATGATGACTCTGTCACGGGACTTGCTTCTAACTGTAACATAAGTAAATCTGTAAATAGATATTACATCACCAAAACTGAATAAATATTCTTACATTGTCTTCTTCTGCCACAACAAATGAGATTGTATTCAACGTTTGGAAAGCTTTCAATTTCGCTAGGAATTTCATCCTAGGGCCGACTTTTGGAATTATTTCTTTGAGCCCTTCTTCAGTTAATAGTAATAATGCATCTTCATAGATATCTTGTTCTGTGTAAATCAAATAGTAACAATTATTTTTACTTAAGATAAATCTTCGTTAATTTTCTTGCTTTATACTGAATGATAAAAATTGAATATGCCTACGACATATCGCTGTTACTACTGTTTTTTTTTGTGATTTGTGTTAATGATATATGCACGATGTAAAGATAGAATTCTTCACAAAAGGCATTTTATAGGTAAGTAAATTTGCTTTAACAGAAAGTAGGTAACACAATCTATTTTAAACGATAACTGTAAATCATAATATTTAATCCTCAACCGTTTTAAATTATTATATATTATTTTAAGAGGTCACTTTCCTCAGTTTTTGTTCGGTCAGATTCTGTGAGCCACTTTGCACGTATCAGAAACGTTATGTTTGTTTAAAATTTTTGTAATATGTGTTTATATTCCAGGTTTGAAATTATATTGTGTATACATGTAGATTGATTGTTCCACTGGATATATTTTATATAATTTTATTGGGCATGTTGGACAATAGTGAAGAATTATATTATGCCAACAGTTTTACTACTTATTTATTTAGCAGCTTCCTCAAGGCTACAAGTACTTAGGGAAACTGTTGTCATTATATAACTTTAAATTCATCGTTGTCCAACATACCGGATAAAATAATATAAAATTTATTTAGTGGAACAAAATATCTAATTTTAACAGAATACAATTTCAAACCTAGTATGTAAACACTTACATTATACCATTGCTTTGGTATATAAGCAAAACCAGTTCTATGCTGTGCTGTCTACACTAGACCTAAACTGCACTGATGAGCTGTAATGACAGCGAAATAGATCTATCTGCAATTGGTTGAGGTGTAGACAGCGCAGCATAGACATGCATTTTAACTTATATAACCTATTCCAAAAATTGTTAAAGCAAAATAACTTTCAGACACCAGCAAAACAGCTTCATAGAATTTAACGGAACAAAAATTATGGAAAGTTGCTTCTCAATATGGCGGCTGTCACATTTTATTACTCTAACTCCCTAGTTTGTGCTACCTCTTGTTGTCTTTTACGTCATTGCGAAAAGTGCACTCATGTTTTAGTAAGAATCCTAAAAAACATTCACACATGAATTTAAGTACAAGTACAAGTAATACCTATAAATTGGTATGTATATATACAATGAGTTGCTCCGCTTATTTTGTATATTTAACCTAGTAATAGTTATGCATCTGTAGGATTTAAAATTATATATATATATAGTCTGTGCCTTTACAGTTGACATAGAACGCTAGAATGAGAATATTGATGAAAGTTAAGACAAGAGCATATTTAATAAAATGATGTTACAAATGTTTGTAGGTGAATCATGAATTTATACTATTATTACTAAACCATAATTATTTAATACCTAATACTTCGACACGCGTTGGCAATTACGCACCGGTTCTGATGGGTGAATGCGTTTCATACATGGCACATGGCACCTACGTTAATCATATCATTTTAAAACAAAAACATTGTAACTTACCTTTGAATGCATCAATGTACTGAGGAAATCCCCAATACCTCAAGAGGTTCTCCATTGCCTCAAACTAACACTATACTATTAACGATCAGACGATTTCAAAGGCAACAACGTTAACCCTGACAATCGACAATCTCAACGGCGGATACAACTTTAACTTTGTACCATGCGACCATGCAAGTACGTGGAAAAATGGAGCGGAAATGCCACTGAGCGACATCCGACTAGAACAGTAAGGGTGGGGGCAATTTCAACATTTGAACATGTTGAAATAACGTATTTAGCAGTTTAGTTGGACATGACGGGTTTTTAACCTAACGTTGAAAGTATTATACAAATAAATATCTATTACGCTTAAAACAACGTTCGCTACACTTGTGTCTGAACGCTTTAATACTTTGAAAGAAATGCAAAACATTTTTAAACAAAACATCTAATTTAATGACATGCCAACATAAAGTAATGAGTTAAATTAATCACATTTGATGTTGACTGTTTTGTTCAAAACCCAATGCACATTAAGTCAAGAGATTTTGTGTGACAATTCAAATCTGTTAAAGTAAACACTTATTGAAGTTTACCTAGACTGTTTTGCAGTTGAACCAATATTCCACTGGTTAACAAACGAAGAAGTGTTCGTTTGGCAAATTCATTTTTCTCTGTGTGTGGGTGTCGAACTTTGGCTACTTATTTATTAAACATCATAGTTGTATATATACTATCCTCGCTGGGTTTCGTATATTTGAAACTTTACGGACTAATTAAGCATCTATACCGGACTATCGGTTTTTGCGGTTTGGAAAATCCTCCTGTTTGCGGACATAATGATACCCCTTACACGAAAAGGTCAAGTGTATTTACGTACGGGTAAACAAGATTGGATAAATCCCTTGCAATCTCTATTTCAGCTAACTGTATAGCCGTTGGCGATATCCATTGAATTAGGATCATTAATGCTAACAGAATCAGATCATTTTCTGAATAAAACTGAGAGCCAGAAATATAGATTAGAATCATTTGTCATATTACAAACTTAGGCTTAGCTAAATTTTCAGTTTTTTTTATAAACTAAACGTAATACTTCTGGTTTTAAACGATGAACTTTGCATTTAAGAGCTTGTTATTGGAATATTTAGGATCCTTTGTTTAACAATTAAACGTCAGTATGCTTACTTTCTGTTTTCAACGTTACATTAAAAAATATAATAGACACTTATCGGGATAACAGGTCAATATATGTTATTAAAAAGTATTGGCCAACTTTACCAGAGATACCATGTATAAATCATACACATATATGCAGCCGCCACCTCCCGGTTACGTTTGCGACCTCTAACAAAAGAAAACCAATATGATGATATTTATGCCACCAACGCTCTAGTTGGATTCGTGGTTCAATCTGTTTACATACATACATGAACACTATAATATTTATTCGTACTGAAACGTCATCTAAAGCTTTTGTAACTTGAATTAGTAACTTATCTTGTTCAACCACAGCAGCTTGCAAAGTCAGATCAGGTGTAAGCGGCGATACACATTACAAGGAACAATAGTGTGTAATGCATTTTCTTGTAGAATGAAAATTAAAGTGCTCATTGGGATAAATAGTTAAATGTTTTATATTAGTAAAAAGTATCTGCTCTTGATGGTCTGAAAAACTTTTTTTTGTTTAGTACAGACGTTTAAAGTATATACTTTAATAAAGTGAAGTATGTATGTACCTAATTGATTTTGAAATTACAAAAATGCTCAATTTCTCTTAATGCAGTTAGAGTTCTGATCATCATTTAAGAATAGCGAATAAATCAGTATTTAAATAAATAACAAAGGGTTCTCTTCTGTCTATAGTCCCAATGCAGACAAATAATCACAATATATAAGGCTTAAGTTGGAAGCCAACGATCAGCTGGGTTTTATATGATTTATTAACAATTATTGGTATAGTCTTTCTAATTATTGGAAGGGAAGTCCTTTAAGCTATTGTAATATTGCTCTACTTCACTTTTATTTGTAGAATTAAACAATATAGCAGTTTCAGGAAAGCAAAACCTATATGCGTTGCCTAAATGTGGTTTCCAAGTTTCAACATTAGAGCAGCATTACGACATTACTTGTAAATCTGTGTTTAATACTATAGCAAAGGTAAGGAAATTAATTATTGAAGGAACTAATTCATTCAGAATAAAGCTCCATATAGTGTAAAGTACTTAAAGTGCATTTAGGTTGCATTATGTTTGAATGCCCAAAACTACGTGGATGCGACCCCTTATTATGTAAAAACCAATGTTTCATAGATAGAGTGTGTAGACTTTAAGATGAAAAATGTGTTAGTATCCCAGAAACTCAGGAAGGTAATAAACCAGAGCTCGCTTTCGAGCAACAGTCGGTGCCAATCATCCGTCATCCTTTTCCGCGGAATTGCGGTCATAACGGTGGGCGGACTCAACAATGAGAGGATATAAAAACAAAAGTGCCGAAATGAATACGGAAACAGTACAATACGAGAGAGAAACAAAAGGCAAAACGCGGAAAAATGAACTGTCATCGTTGCGCCCGGGGCCTGATGAATTGTTGCGATGTGTTTGTATTCAGTCGGGCTGTGTATGTTTGCTAAACAAAATCCTATAAATCCGGTCACCGGACCCGTGCTACGTCACACGGGATACAAACGGAAGTTATAGCTGCTCGGATATTCTTGTCCTGTTTCTGTTTTTGGACGGGAGACGCTATCAGATTGCGACAAATCTGACAGGATAAAGAGCAGCATGAAGTATCGCCAGACCCTTTTCTTAAGTGCAAGCCGGACAAAAGTTCAGCGTTTTGAACATATCTAACTTAGGTTTGGATGTATAATAGTTTCAAGAATTAACTTATAGTAAAAAGTTAATACTAGTAGTAAAATATTTATTTTATAAAATGTGCAAAACAAATTAAAATTAAAACACGAGTCTGTAGTAGAAGTAGGCGTGAACTCTTGACCAACAATATTAGTCTAAGCATGGTGGAACAAATTTACAAAAAACTAATTGCTATCAAAACGAAGCTTCAATAAACAACAAAACAGAGTCGTCCACAGATGTCTTCATCGTTCATTTATTACACAGTCATCGCTTGCTGTTTTTTCGTGTTTGTCAAAATTTTTTCATCTCAGGAGGTCGCTAGTAGATTGGGTTTTTATGCAAACCAGAATGTTTTGTCCTTTTTTTGTATTAGCTACAAAATAGATAACATTTTTTAAATAGATATGGTCAAGTGTGGTTTTCATTATTGGTGTAGTGTCACTTGCCTATATTGAGACAATTATGTATGTACAAGAGATAAAAGGGCAAAGACGAGGGAGGAAGCATTTTTTATATCGTTAAGGTTTCATATAAATTACAGACCTATACTATGCCTGCTATAATATAGTTTGATGAATTAACAAATATATGAGGCAACATTTTTGTGAAATATTTCTTGTTTGTTCACTGATAGCTTCCGTTGTAGCTCACAGCACGATAGCATTAGATCACGAGCTACAAAAGAGTAGTTATTTGATCTACAACAACCTACTTATATTCATTAGTGCTGAATTGTATATGTGCGCATGGTGTATGTGTTTTTCAGTCGCCGATGCTTTTGCTATTAGTGAAAAACAAGGCGCTGTTGCTATGTCACGTGTATTTCATTAATTTATCTGTAAATGTTGTTTTCCATAGACGAGTAAAGTGTACTGTTTACAGGACATTAAAATTAACTTCAGGAAATATTATAGTGACTAAACTTATCTTTCACGACAAAACAACACTGCATTGTCGGGTAAAATACTTCAGTATTATAGTCTTAGTCGTTTTGATTGGATGCACCCTTATTTTAAGATAGTGTGCAATGGAAAAACATTGCGTCTAAATGATCAAATATAAACAAATGAATTATGTTTAATGTCTTCTTACTTCTCAAAAAATTCGAAAGCTTTTGTAAAACGAGCTTAACATAAAGAACAACTTACTGCAACAGGGAAGAAACAGCTCGTAATGGTATATAGTGCCTATGCCACGGATCGTAAAAAATATTTTGAAATACTAACACAAACCGCAGTGTAAGGAATATCATCTTACTATTGTCTTAGCAATTCTGTGCTTTGTTTTCGAAAATGATGGTCATCAATGATATTTATTGGTAGCATTTCAATACCGAAGATTAGGAAAATATTAAATGAATTTTACAAAAACAAAAACCCGTGGTATTTGGTGCTAAAACTCGGCGTTAACAATACATACATGTTTGTAATGGAATAACTTGCAATTTTAAAGGAAAATAGTATCTACTCAGTTTTTTTTTATTTTCGCATCATTTAATTTTTTAGGAACGTTGGCCTTATTAGGAAAAAACTAGAGAATAAAAATGGTATTTAAAAATGTTTAGGTAAGATCTGAAAGCTTCGGGTCATAATTCTTAGACAGCAAGCGATTATAGATGTCAATGCAAAGGAAAAGACACTACGCACTTGATTTGTAAGTGGTAAACGAGCATTCAATTCAATCTACACAAGTGTCACGTACATTCTGCATTATTGTTACATATTATGTAGCTTTATTATCTTTTTGGTAAAATTAAAGCTTTTTGTTGTGTGGCGACCGTAGAAAAAACTTTCATTCTTACTAAAATAAGAGAAAAATAGAATCTTGCCTGCTACATTTGTTAAATTGCTAAAAATTAGGCTGTCTGGTCAGAGAGCAGATAAAAACCTTTGTTTTGTGTGCGCAGTAATCCTGGATTCAAAAGGTGGATTTATTGTAGTGATGATGCTGTAAACAACTTGTTACAACAATAGTAAAGATCTGGTATCAGCTATCAATACCATGTTCAAGGTTACAAAGAGATTGTCGAGTTGTGTAACCGAAAGTGGGGAGGATCCAATAAACAACAGAAACATAGCTACGACTTGTAATATACCTTATAAAATTGGCATACTGAAACACTGCATATTTTTCATAAGTTGTTTAAAATTGAGCAAATTGAAGTCGTCAAACTGAAAGTGTTGAGGCAATATAGGTACAACAACATTTTAAAAAATTAATTTTGACCTCACTGAAAAAGCTTCAATGTTAGGTTTGTAACTCTCATAACTCTCTCATAACAGTGTCTGTTGAATAATTTTATATTTAATGTAAAAATGGTGTCCTTTTGTTTAAAAAGATGAGTTGGGAAAGACTGAAAAATTCGTTGGAATGTTTTTGTAGAATTATTAAAGAAGATTTACTAAGGAAATTTGGTAAGTTTTTACATTGGGAAAGCACTAGAGTTATATAGTAACTGACGTCCGTGGCCAAGTGTACCTTCTTTCTAGTTACTGTAAATGAAACCCCATAACGTTAGCTGTATCACAATATGTAATTCTCCCACCGTAAGTTATTTTAAAAAGCAAGATGCTACCTGTTTTAATTCTTGTTACTTTTCTGTTACATCAAAATGCGATATAGACCATCCCGACTTGTGCAAACTTTTATTTTCCATCTATTTTGTTCAGTTTCCAAAGAGCAAAATGTTTTTTATTGCTAGTGTCGACCTTTTATTAATATTATCATGATATATCACGGACAAGGATCGTCGCTAATGGCGGTATTTTATCCCAATGGATATCATTCGAGTCCGCGTGAATAAAAGAGACGAGAAAGTTTGAAAAAGTCCGTTGACGGATTTTCAGGTCGGCTTTAGGCTTCCGAACTCCCGGCAATATCGGATCCCTTACGGTTATTCCCCTGAAATTAAGAAAGTATCAATTTCCACTTATCTATCATCGGAAGGAGATTTATTTCCGCGGTGCCATCTCGCCGCTATTACATCCGGTATAAATCTCAAAAGTGCACCTGCAAACTTTTTTCCGACGACGGCCCGCCGCTATATTTGTTATCGAACAATTCGCATAAATCTAGGTGGCGGAAGAAATTTCGCTCCCTCCCCTAAATAAATATTATATTAATAACCGCGCCACCCGTCGAAAGAGAGATTATTCAAAAGACCAATTTCCCTCATCCGAACAATACACACTCTTAATATTAGCGCTGGAGAGCGTAAGGCTCCCTCCTTGAGTGTATGGCTTCGCCCCGTCGACTTCTTTTCCAGCCGTAATCCTGACGGGGAATTATAGAAGACGACCTTTGTCAACACCTCGATATTAAATTCGGCCGGGGTAAACCGCGCACGTACCGAAAACGGAGCGGCGCGTACGAATTGAAGTGTAGTTTCAAAACTCACATTTCCACTGTCAGCAATTTTTGGAAAATTGAAGAAACTACCACACTTAATGTTGTAATAGTTATTTGTCTCAAGCCATATGCGTAAAATAGAAAAAATTGTGTTTCAGTTAACGTGTAACAATTATTGTTCTGCGTGTAGCATATCATTTTTTTTTTAATTTGAGTTTTACAACCAACAGTAGGAGAATGTGAGTTTTACAGCTTATAATTGTGAAAAATGTTCATCTTCCTGCAAAGAGAATACCACTGTCATTGAAACAACTTATAATATATTCTTCAGCAAAACGGTAAATATAGTAGACACTTTCGTTGTCACCTAATAAAATTTTATGGTTCACCACAGCTATTAGTGAGGTTATTGGGGGTCATCTCAAAAAATAGATCCGATTTGCCTATTGTAAAACGGCACTCATCCCAAAGTAACAGCAGGCAAAACTCCAGGATCGTACCCAAAAAAAACTTTAAAGAACACAAGTCAAAATCAAAATTGTATTTTACAAACAAACGTACACTCAAAGACTTAATTGAAGAAACGCCTAGCTTTGGCACACGAATTGGGTAACGACGGTAACCAATTCGTTACAGAACCGATAAACGGCATTGCGCCTTCCTCCGCTAGAAAGCGGTACAGTAGTTTCCCTAGATATAGAAAAACGAGCAATCAGGGCAACGGTCTACCAGATTATTAGGGTAATAGTTGCATATTTAAATGGGCATTATGGACCCGTCCGCTACCACAGACTACAGGTAAAGTTTTAACAAAGCAGTTTCTTTGAATGGCCGGTACCGTCTTATGTGAACGCAAAACTCATTGCACACTGAGGAAAGTGATGGCTAATACTTGTCTTGAAAATCAGAACTCACATATGTTGTGTATACTTTTCCTTAGAGAAGGCAATGTTTTTGACTAAATAGCCAGCAAGACAACCTTGCAGCAAGATTCTCATAATATTCAAAAAATCAAGTAAAACGTCTGTAAAAGCCAAAACGTTGCGTTTAAGTGAGGAAGTTAACGCTTTTTCATTTTTTAAATCTGTTCTAATTCTAATCAGTTTCATGTGTTTTTTTTGCATCGGCTGTTTTTGTTTATAGTTTAGACAAAGATGTATTAAATGGAAACAGAGGGGCACGTTTATTAATATGCAGCTTGACAAAAGATTGTTTCACTTGTGCTCCTTACAGTTACTAAAGCCTCCTCTAAAAAGATAATTCAAGCATTTAACAATGGTTCTGACATAAAGATCACAAACAAAATACATGGAAAACAAAAAAAAGCTGTATGAAAAATACTGCACAATGTTAGTAAAAATACAACCAAACATATTTCACCTCCCTCAATTATATTACAATTATAACGGTTTGTGTTAAAAATAGACCAAATAAGCTTGCAGTAGGGGCAGTTGAGGTAAATAACGTAATGTAATGTAAATAGTTACTTTAATTAACAAGCTAAAAATTGATAAATTAGATAATGTTCAGCTTATGAACTAAAACCCTATAAGATAGGTTAGGTTAGCCATACCTGTTACAATTAGCATAAAAGAATACGTTTCAAGCATGAAATCTAGTAAAAGCACAAGAGGTTTTGCTAATCACTGCATTTAAGCCGGTCAAGTAAATTTTTTCTAATAATTAGTGAAAGAACGAAAGTAGGTGAGATCGGTTGATAATGACTTTGGAAATAAATACAGTTGCCGAAAACCGCGGTGCCCGACAAAAAATGAAACATAAAAAAATCGTAACATTTTTTACCAATCCAGAGGAAATGGATGCACAATAGGAGGAAAGTGCAAAAGACTAGAAATATAGGACGTAAAATTCTCTAGCAACATTTTTCATTTGCAAACTGATTATGCTCCTGATGCGGCCAAAGTTTTTGCCTTGGAAGGCAGTGCAACTCTCCAAATTTAGTGAAAAACATTGCCTTCTCTAAGAAAAAGAGTGACAGCAAAACAAGCTTACGCTAATATTATGCCAATCAAAAATATAAATCTAACACTAAAGGATGTAAAGAATTTCATTATTGGAAACTTATCGTTAAGGGTCCACCAACAGAAAACATAAATAGGTGTAGCAAAAAGATTACAAAGAATGATATTTAGTTCCTGCATATAAATATTGAAATGTGTGGGTTTTGATTTTCAAGACAAATATTAGCCATCACTTTCCAATGCAATGGGTTTTGCGTTCACATTATACGGTATCGGCCGTTAAAAAAAACTGCTTTGTTAAAACTTAACCTGTAGTTGCTGACAGATCCATAATTCACATTTAAATATGCAAATATTACCCTAGTAGGTACTTCTTCAATTCAGCCTTTGAGTGTACATGAACAGTCACATAACCTATTACAATTCCAAAAAAAAAATTCTGATTAATCTGTGTCCGAATCTGAATAATTATTATTATATTATAAGTATTATATTTTCTTATATTTCGTTTAAGGTCCCCCCATATAAACTCAACTGGATTAAAAATACAAAAATATGGGGAGAACTTAAAACTTCGCAATTGTACATCTTTGCTATTTCATCTACAGCATGAGTTTTGAACAATTTATGCTGGCACCTAAAGATAAAAGGTCTTTTATTGTTTTCGCTGTAATTGGAATGGTTACATTTTTTGAATTCAGGAAATTAATAATCTCGGACTTTCTTGTTGACGCATTCAGAATTTGCACGGTTTGTCTTGAATGAGATGGCGCATTGACCATAACAATAGCAGTTCCAGTAGTAACATTTGATGATAGTCAGCATTGCACTTTTTAATATTTTTGGCGGATATTAGGAGACCGTTTGATACCCACCCTTTAATCCCACCAGCATGCAAAATGATTACTCATTTACCATGAGAAGTTGGTGCTTTTAACACACATTTACGCGATCTATCTGTGAGTCCTTTTTGTTTAACGTCTTGGGTATCAAACCAAGTCTCCTCCAAATTTTACGATGGCTTCTAATATCGAATTCGTGCTTGGACAATTCTAGCTGATTCCATTATGTAACGTCTTCGATTTAATTTTTGAAATGAAAGTCCCATCGTTTGAAGAAGGTTGCTAAAAGTAATAAAAATAAAGTTAATGAAACTTAATAATTAATTATTAACTTATTAGGTACCGATTACAGGCGTTATCGAAACGTCAGATTAATAACCTTTTGTCGGTGTTTTAAAGCGACAGCGATCTTTCAGAAAATATGTTATCTTATAACCTGTAGCGAATTTTGTTGGGTCCAAAGTTACCTGCCCATCATATCTTGATTATGTATCTAGATATTAAATAGCGCTGCTCTAACATTCATTTGCACACACGTACCGAATACAAGACGACATTGTATATATTGACGAATGATCGATTATCCGAACTTAAAGGGTTGTAGTTTGAGATGTGTACAGAGCATTGAATCCTGTATACGAACAATTCAAAATTACGTACCGGAGTCCGCTGAATGCAGCGGATGCCTCCGTGATCGGTCTTTATTGCACCAATTTGTTCGCATTTACATCGATATTAACGCAGAAACCGTCGGAGGCTGTTGCTGGCGTTTTTAGAGCGCGTTCTAAGCTCGTAAAAGTTGGGAAAGATTTACGACCCCGGCCTGGGCACAACCCATGCAAAAGAGACAAGCTTGCAGCCTAATGTATGCATAATTTAATTTCGGCTGTGGGACTCCAATAAGAAGAGGGCCCGATTATCTTCGTCCTTACGCAGCGAGATTGCCTTTAATATGGAAGGAATTCGGGACAGCCAGCGCGTATAAGAATTAAATTAATGTAATAACACAGCACGACGCTTTGCGAGGGTTTTGTTTTATTGCCACTGACAGGTACCGGCTTGGCGTCGTCGCCATAGACACAAAAGAAAAGTAATTTGTTCTTGTTTCGAATTTACTTGCGTAAGTAATTAAGATTTTATCTGCTGTCCGTAGCATCTTTGTCCTGAAATTCCATTGCAAGAAGGGGGTGGTTAAAGTTGCATGCGTTTGAGCCTGTCTGCACCAAAGGTCGATGCTGAATTCCAGTTTAATTAACTAAAATCTGTTAATCGCTCCAAGATATTTATGGCATCGCTCACCCAGGACAGTAATACTGTCTAATATTGGCTGATCCACCAATAAAAATCTATACGCATTGCTTCTCACAATTTCCAATTGTGCGATTTATCTGTATGTAATGTGTCTGCTGAAACTTTTTGTTATGTACATTTAATACTGCGTCAAGATCTGCGGAGAAGAAATCCAAGTGAGAGTAAAATGAAATGAATATTAAGGGACATGTTGCATTTTAGAGCTCTAAGAGAGGAAAACATTTATTGAACGAGCAAGGAGAGATCTTGTTTTGAGGTTTTGAAAACCTTCACCATCTTTGTCCCTAGTTTTTCATGAGATGGAGTGGTGCCAAAGAAATGTTTCACTTTGAGTTAAGCTTCTTCTTCGTTTAGATATTTACTCCAGGAGTCAAGCTCGTTCTTTCAAGCCATTTTTAGTGCATTTTCTATTTCATTTATGGATAAGAGGGGCTATTGTCCGCACTTTGTATGTCTGATGTCTGATAGCTGTCACACTCATAGCTCGAAAACGGCTTTGAAAGATCGGACTCATTGGATAGGTCTTGGTGATTAACATGTACTTGGTTTTCCGGAACCTCATTATTTTTTTAACTATCCCAAACGGCTCATCGGATAGGGCTCATTGGTAGCTCGTTATATAGGTATAGGATAGGCGAATTTAGGACTCTTGGTTATAAGTAAAATCTTTTGATAAACTCTATTATTTTGTTTTGTATAGGAAATAAATCTGGACAATACTAGGAAAATGCACTAATGTCTCTCTTCCCCAAAAGACTTTCATATTTATGTCACCATTCAGTGCTTATTTCTTTCACAAATTACTCATTTGCACAAAAGACAACTAAATTTGGCGTATACTCCTTGCAGTATTGAGTTCTTGCTTAAAAAATAAATCAAATAATTCTAGATAATAACGTTACCGTCGACAAAAGAAAGGACCAGTAAGATGGTTGACCTAAAAATCCATCCCAAACGTTTAACTATGACGTTGTCAATTAACAGTTTAAAAGTTACTAATATTTTAGGCTTCGTAATAGTATCAATTATGCCTTTTTACAAATTATGTTAAAACGTTACTTCATCAGAAAATAGTTCATTTTCAAAGAAACTTAGATTTTCAAGCAGTTTATCAACAGCCGTTTTAACAGCAACTCGCTATGTAACGGAATACTGTATAACCTGACCAAAGTAATTTTCCAATATTTACTTTCGAGCAATTGAATATCGGTTATAATGTATCCGGTGTTTCTAAACCTAGACAGCAATTTTTGAAACACATTTATCAATAACAAAAGTCATGTCAATCAGTTCAACAAAACGAGCACAACAAAACCTAATTCAGCTAGTCCTTTTTATTGACGACGTAATCTTTTTCAGATGTTTGCTTTCCCAAAAATTCAAGCAATACTTTTTTGGTGTAATTCTCCTCAAAAAACAAATCTCTTTATCAAGAGGTTTATTACTTGAAGAACTTGGTATATTTCATAGACATGGGAGAGCTGTTGGGTTTCAGATGCTATGGCAGTTTGTTACGAAACCATTTGTAAACAACTATGATGTTAATTTAAGAAGTCGGCAATTAGCTGATAACGTCAAAAAATTATGCAAAATGTTTGTTGCTATTGAGGTGACCAATGTTGTCCACGTCGTGCTCTCCTGAAGTAGTGGCAGGTATTAAATTAAATAGATTACTAAAAATATTTTAACTGAAGTAGGTATGTCTCTGCCCTCGGTGTACAAATGGGTTTGCAGAAAGAATATTTTATCGAGTTAACGACTTATGGATTACCCAAGCATCGCGTTTAACTATAAAAGTGCTTTCAGCAACAACAATTGTAAAATGCAGTGCAGAAAACGAAACACTAGATATTAAAGGAGATGCACATTCCAATAAAGTATTATAACAATATAATAATGTATTATAATATATCTATGTTTTTAATTTCTTATGTGTTTCATCTTCCGATAATATTTAGTCCTCCTCAGCGTTTTACAAATTCTAGGCACCTTAGTACTATTAGTTAAAAAAGATAATGAAATGTGATTTAGCCTATACTCGAAGAATGTAGCTAAATGTACATGTATTTACAAACTATTGTCCATCGTAATTTTGAGAAGAAATACCTATTGTATCCAGCAGGTAGAAGTTTAATTTAAATCTTACGAAATAGTAACGTTAATACACTAATATGTGAAACAAACAACTGCTCATTATTCGACTAATAAAACAATACATTTTGCAGCATTAAAAAGACATTGTGTTTCACAAATGAAGGAAATAGTACAAATGCAAAAATGCAATCCTGCATTTCTATTTATATTAGTTACTTAAGAAAAAATGTAGCAGATTTTCTACTAATCAGTGTTTTTCAATACTGTGTATTAAAAAACCGCTACAAATTGAATCAATACTTCCACATTCAATTGTCAAAATGACATTTACGTTTTTATGTCTTTATGGTATAGTACCATTAGCAATCATGTTTTGAGCATTTTTTTTCTGTAGACATTTTTTCTAAGACAAACAGTCCTCGCGATATTAGCAAAAATATATATATTTTAAAATCGGTTTTTCCAAATAACTCGATAATTACAAACTTAACAAAAAAATTACAAGAGTGCTTTCTGTACAGAAATTTGATTTTCTATATAATATCAAAATTTTAAAATAATCGTAAGAGCAGGGTCCAAAATAGGTTTTTTGGAAATATTTCGAAAATGTCAAAATTTTGAATAATTTTCTAAGACACTTTTTGTGAGAAATTTTTTATTTCCTAGCCGACGATATTTTAATTTTTTGAATATATTAAATATATTCGGAGATATTTAGGAAAAACCATTTTCTTTAAGTGGCGCTCTTTTGCTAATATCTTCTAAACAGTTTGCTGAACCGAAAATTTATAAGAGCAAATAATACTCGCAGTTATAGTACTAATCACATTCTAAAACGAAAAAAAATAAAAATTTGCAAAAAAGGTAGTTACTCCCCAATTTCGCCCCCTTCCCGATGCCTTACTTACCCCACAAACAATAGGTCGCGTTGGGTAGGTGAGATTCATACGTCTGCCAAATTTCAAGTTCATATATTAAGTCTTTCGAAAGTTTTCGTGTCCACAAACAAAACCACAGACACAGACATGAAATTTTTTTTGCTCAAATGTTTTGCGTTTTCGGCCATTTTAAAGCGAATGAGCAAATAAAAATTTTTGAAAATTTTTTTCGCGATACAATAATCATCCGTTGGATGTAGAAGCAATTACATTTAAGCAAAATGAAGAATTCACAAAGTGATTTCTTTAGCGGTTTACCGTTTCAAGTAAAGGTTTACGCAAACAAAATTTGGTTGCATCTGGTGCTAAACACGCAACGTCTTTGAATATAATTATAAAATTCTTATAAAAACACTATCTAAAGACAATATGGCATCATCTACAGCCTGGATGGCTTATCTATTAAGTAGCACACGTACGCTCACTTTCCTAGTCGTAATCGACCATTTTGTTTCGCCGAAGGTAATAAATTTGCCAGAAGGTTTCGTTTGAAATGGATAACTTGGGTTGGTTTGCTATTAATATTACTAGTACACCCAACATCAGTTGTGGAATGTGTTGTTAAAATAATGCACTAGATATGCTTAATATTCGATCTTTCAAAACATATCCAATTTCCCATTTTCCCATACGTTAATTCAGTTATATATTAGGAATATATGAGCATTTGCTGTAACAAGTTTAGAGATTATGGAATTTACTTGTAGTGCAGAAACATAAAAAATGAAATGAGCACTCGAACACTACATAAAGGGACAAGCGCCACGAAATCTATATGAAACACAATCAGAACTTATTTAGGAATAAAACTTATTAACTCATACCAACATTTATACTCGTACACGTAGAAGAAGCTATACATTTTGAAATGTATGTGTTCGTGACGAGTCTTTTAATTTCTCCCTCATTCATTCAGGAAAAAAACTGCTTATGTTACACCGGAATCGTTTTAACCTGTAGATATATCAGTGGAAGGTTTACTAACATTTATTGTAATCAGTTTAGAGCTGGCCATGATACGATTTAAAGTATTACTAAATAAAATGCGGCGACCGTTGTTTTTAAAACAAGTATCTTTACAAGGAAATACATCAAAGCAAACGTCGTCTTGTTGCTTTTCTTCTTCCGCAGTTTGTTCCCTTGGCGAAACTCAATATACAAAGTCAAGCTCTAAAGCCTTCTTGTACGGAGAAGTCTGAAAGGGAATTTAACGACATATTTTTCATAACTGATGCTCGTGACGCGCATTATGTAAATCTGGTTCGATCCCGGTCGGTTGTAAGTAAATAGTAGAGGAGCACGCGGTTGCTTTCCAAAAGTCGCCATGTTTTGCATTTTATGACGATGGGGCTTTACCGCCGAGGAAGTATCGAAGACGCAGCGATCATTTGAATTTTTCATCACCTACGATGCGGAAAAAAGGGACGTTAAGATTTCATAAGTATTAAAATGAGCTATGATAATACGAAATTTCGCAGGCTTTGGTTTATATCTGCTAATAGATGCTCAACAAACTGATAGGATACCGATAAGCTTAGATGTACGAGGGCCAGTTCGGACCCTCCATGTAATCTTTTAGATCTCGTACTTACAACGTTTGTTTTTCGGCAGTTCCCGGCTATAAAACAAGCCCTTATCGTCTCGGACACCGCCTACTTTGCTGGAATCGAGTATTGCGCTCTCCATGCCCTCCTTTATTTCACTTTAAAGTATTCAACGCCGCGGCCCTTAACTGCCAACTGGATGGTGTGGATTCGCTTTTTATAATCCATTTCGGAGGAAATATCGGTGTAGAAAGGCTTTATGGGCTGATAAAGAGCGGGGGAACAGGCGAAATTCGCTTCGTCCGCGAACACATGGAAATGGGACACACTGGTTCCCACCTCTTGAAAAGAAAACTGATCATTGTATTTTGCAAATTTAGCCAAAACGCATATTTTTACTAGCAATTAAAGAGTCGATGCACCTGACAGAAAGTGCATTGCAATACGTCTAGTAGTTAYCTAGTTACAGTTTAAACAGGGTGTCTCATTCCAGCGCAKTTATTTCACAACCCCTCTACTGTTCAAAATAAAAAAGAGGTCCTCTACGTTTACTTTCTTCTAAGAATMTTTTCAAATATACCTGAAACGAATACCTACTTGCTTGTCTTAAATGCAACACCGTATATATCATTGCATTTTTGAACCGTATTGAAGTTATCTACCATTTGCAAAAAATGTGTCGTTTGCAGTGCTTAAAATAATCTATAATATCTTCGCATCTGTGACGTTCTTGCAATTTGATAGAATAAAAATGTCTTTCATCAGAAGTTGCCCTGATATAAGGTTTATAATCTAAACAAATTCAAACATGTTCAAGCATGTAGTTATTTCTAAGTGGCTAGATACAGAATTAAATTCCCTTTCATAAATTATAAGGTTGTCATGAATTTTGTTTGTTTGATAATATCAGATTTATGAGTTTTACTACAAGAAGCATATACCTACACTTCAAATGGATAACAAGAACTTAGGGGGAAAATATTCCGTAGCGAATCAATAATGCGCAGCTTTTTGAAAACAGAAGAATTTACCTACAAAACAATTGATAAGGATCCGTATTTTCACCATCGTGCTAGATGAAGTTCTCCAAAAAACGATAATCAACGTGGAAAACCTTAACAAGCAGGAGATTGGAATAGTACTTGCGTATAGTCTTGCGTATACAGATGACCTGATAATAGTGCCGGAGTACAAAAATGGCAGAATTCTTGGAAAATGCAGACTGGTACTCCACAAAAATGAACTGACAATAAACAAGAGCAACATCATGATAAGAGATCTTTCCAGCAGAACAATCCTAAAAATAGGCGCAAAATACCTACAAGATAGGGAACCGGACTTTAAAAACAACAAAAAAAATGAAATATATAGGTACATATGTATATAATCAGCCATCTTAGCTGCAGAGAGACGGTTAGAGAACGGATCAAAACTGCACATAGAGTAACCAGGGCGATATTATCATTTATAGAGCAACATAAACCACACTGGGAATTAATAAAGATTGTATATACACCAATAATTATCCTAGTCATGAAGTAYGGAGTAAAAAATGCCGCAACAACAGAGACAAATAGGAAAAGCWTGAGAAAGACAGAGAAATGTATTATACAACTTCAAGCTAAGGCAATAAATAAAAACGAGAAAAATCAACAGCAGAACTCCTGGATGGCAGAACGATCATAAAAAGAATAGAGACATACGTGATGAAATACTGGGGACACGTCCAAAGGAGAGAAGTAGACCACATATTAACAAAGGCTTGGGAGCTAAGCCCAGGTAAACTAAAAAAAAGGTAGACCGTGCTATACTCATATATGGAAAACAACTATAGAAATGATAGTTCAGAAATCAGGGAAGAATGAAGAACAATGGATAGAAATGGGATAAAAAAGACACAAAAGAGTCCCTCAAGTTATACGACATACCAGAAACCAGCGACTCCAAAATGGACCAATGATGTCAACAACGTACGAAGAAAACATTCATTCAATATATGTATAAACTTCCCACTTCAGTCCTTATATGTCCTTAACATGCGCTAGGCAGTCGCACTACTAGCAATATTCATGCACCTCTCCATACCAGGCCTTTTTTATATAAATTCGCGCTGTAAATTTTTATACTATATATTTAATATGTGTACTAAAAGACTCACCTTGAAAATATACAATTATACTGCACGGACCACCTTGGTGTGGGTTTTTAAAGCTACCGATGCGTGGCTGCTCTTAAATTTTGCCCGGCCAAAATATTTAACCCTCCCATTCTTGACTTCCCCCCTGATGTACTTTACGTGAGAATCTCCGGCTTTTTCGTTCATTATAAATTCGCAGTCGCCTCACGTGCCCCGAAAAGAAAGAAATCACGACATCCCGGAGGTGACTGGTGGGGTGGGACAAGAAAATGCCTCTAATGTCCAGGATCAACCTGCAATCATATTAAACCCATTAGACCCCCGCAGGAAGTAACCCCGGATTTGCGCGGCACTTTGCATTCAGCAACACTCCTCCCCCTCCTGCTTCTATGCAACACCCAAATCTGTACGGATTCCGAAAAGGAGGGGACCTGAAGCTGCAATATCCGCAGACTGGCCAGTGGCGTGCGGGCGACAGCGAACAGTAAGAGTACGTCTGGAGGAATATGTGTTATAGAAGAACTCGTATATTTTGAAAATATTTACTGGGGCAAAAGTTTAAGTTTTTCTATTCAAGAGTGTTATTTAGCCACGTCTGAAAAACTCGTTCTCGGTTGCGTATTCTTGTTCTTTTCTTCAAGCTCCCAGAAACACATTTTTTAAACTTAAATGTTTAACATAAGCATTTCATAGAAAATTAGTTGAAACTAACGTAAAAATAGTAGTAGATACTTCCGAATTGGGTGGCCGTGGTCGTGGCGCTTTTCTTTTCGCTGACGTTTCGCCTACTGCTGTGGTGAGCATCTTCAGAGCCGAGTCCCACCAGTATCTACCGACTCCGGCTGGGAAAGTCTTAATCACTATATCAAACGCTTTTTGAGGAGACGTTTACATAGGTTCGACAGCTGGATACTCTGCGCAAGTGGAAAGCAAACCACCTAAGCTTAGCTTTCCTACTGCGATATAGAGATTCGGATGTCATACCTAAGTTTCTAAAAACGAAGAAGGTTCTCACCACTGGACAGGCCCACTGCATCTACAACCCTATGGAGACAGCCTTTCCCCCTGGAAACTATCCAATGTAGATAAGTAACTACTGGCTGTTCGTCTAAAGGTCAGCGCTGCATTGATTGGGAGAAGATTGATAGGATTACTCACAAAAGTATGGAAAGCAGAGAAGAACGCAACAACAACCGCCAGAAGAAGAAATTTGGCAAAATCAAGGAAATGAAAGTTAATGACCGACCGAGTCTCGACATCAGATACACAATGGTGCCACCATCCCTGCAAAACTACCAGCTAAAGTAGAAGCTGCTATCCGAATTCTGCCAGACACCAAGCCGAAGAAATTCTCAATCAAACATCGCAGATATTGCGGGGAAGCAAACCACCAAAGAGCAACCTATCTGCAAGGGAACGCAAAGCAATAAAGGATCTCAACAGCGACGGAACCATCACGATCTTGCGAGCAGACAAGGGAAACGCAATGGTCGTCATGCGCACAACGTTCTACTGTGACAAGATAAGAGGTCTACTGGAATCAGAGGTCTACTGGAAACTTAATCGAAACACTTGTAAAAGCAGCCTTCGATGATAAGACCTACAAAAAGACACTGAAATCAGTGGCGGTTCCTCCTCGCCTCTACGGTCTTCCAAAGGTTTATAAGGATGACGTTACGATCAATCGTCAGTGGATCGCCAACGTACGAAGCAGCAAAGCACCTCACCAAACTATTGCAGCTTGCATACAGGAAACACACTTAGCTATATCAAGGGCCCCAATGACTTCGTAGAGAAGCTGTTCACGGAGGTTCCTGTAAAAGACGCCATTGATCAGATATCAGAACTGTTTCCACATTGCCTTACATCGTCTTACTTCATATAGAAGGGTGATTACTATCAGCAGCTGGACAGAGTGGCCGAGGGAAGTCCACTCAGTCCATTGGTGGCCAACCTTTTCATTTTTCATTTTCGAAAAGTAAGCCTTTGAAAGAGCGGAGAGGAAATCCTCGGCATGGTACAGATACGTTGACCACACAATCGTAATTTGGAGTTATGGCGAGGATACGCTTCAGGAGTTCCTCCAAAACCTAAACAGCAGACACCGGAGCATAAAGTTTGCCATGAAGGCCGAGAAAAACGTTAAGCTAGCCTTCTTCGATATTTTGGTCACCAGAAGTACTGAATCATCTAGGACACCAAGCTTACCGCAAACCTACCCACGCAGACCGCTTCCTGAACAAATTTCAACCATCATCCTAGGCAGAAAAAGGGCATCATCAAAATCCTGGTTAAGCGAGCACAACGAATTTGCGAACTGCAACATCTAAATGCGGCCGTGAAAGCCTTATCACTGTAACATAAAAATAACCACTACAAAGTAGTAAAGACGTCATAAATGTCTACAAATTCTTTTAAAAATTTTTCAGTATTTAATTAGGTTATAATTTTATAATATAATTTCATATAGCAATACTCATAGCCCAGGGATAATTTTTACACTTGCACGCATGAAACTTAACCACTAATGTTCATTCTAAAATGTTCATTATTTCCCCTCTTGCTACAACTGACGTACACCACTGTTTCATGAAGTCGAATGAAAGGTTTTACAGATGCCCGCGCCAAGACGTCCCTTGGTGTGGTAGTAACTTCTTAATCCCAGTAATGAATGGTGTTTGATGTCGAGTGCGATTAATAAGGGTGGTGTGGAAATGGAGAACTTTGAAAGAAACATTCTTTTCTGGTCTGAAAAGCCGAAGTAAGGATCGCGGGCATGATGTAGTACACTCTCGAGATTGTAGATTACAAGAAACGTTAAGTAATGGAAGATGAAAGTTGTATTTGGTTGTTCTACTCCTTTCGCTCTTACTTAATCTACTTTTAGGGAAAGTTTCTATTGGTTGCCAAATGTTCAGCTTCAGCAGCGCTTCTACTCAAATTGCGTAGCTCTGGTGCGATTATAGATTCACTATAAAGGGAAAAGGCCTAACATTTTTCAAGTATATGTTGATGCTGCAATGATTAATTAATATCGTTAACCTTTTTATTAGAAACTCTTACTTTTTTGTCTTTTCGCAAGTAATTACTGGCTCCAAATATAAAGTTCATTTAAGCATGCAAAATAATCATATTAGCTAAACTTCTGGGGAGCTCTTCGATAATTGTTACTCATACATAATCTGTGGTTGGTTCCGTATCACGATGCCACGTATTTCAAGATACATTTATATATCTTTCGGGAATTGATGTAGCTTCCGCATGTTTATATGTATATCATCAGTGTTAATTACATTAGCGAAAAGAAGATATAAAGTAGCGCTTAACTAATCTGTGAAAACTACAGCAGGATAAAATGGCTTCAGTGCAACACTAGCCAAACGTTAGACAACAACATTTAGCGACAAAAGAAAGTTTGCTGCGGTACTCAGTTATGTGGTTAACTGTTTGTCATGACCTACGTTGTTATTATTCGTATATTGCGAATAGATAATTACAGATATTATAATCACTTCTGCAACAAGGGTAACGGTATAATTTGTAGCAATTTAGGCCTTAACATCCACTAATTCCTGTCCTTGGCCATCTGCTGTGCTTCCTATTAGGTTTTGTTCCCTCTTTGCAACGATTTCTGTATAGCTCCATCTCATGCATTTTTTTTTATCTTAGATGTGTCACTCCCACTTCCCGCTTCTTACTAATGCTTCCATCAGGTTTATTACAATGTAGCATTCAGTAACCGTATCTCACTTCTGCACGGATTATTGGGTTTACAATACGTTTCCTAGTATACTTCCCGTGTCTTTTTTGTTCTTGCATATGAACTTTTTATTTGTTGTGTAATATTGTTTTATTGTATTTTGTTCATACTACAAATTTGTACTTCTGTCTATAGTAACTTTATATTCATTTTCAGTTTCTATTGTTTACTCATTTGCTTGTATGTGGTAAACTTTTAGCCACGTGTCTATTTGTCTACATCATCTTGTTTATTTTTAAATTTATCTTTATGTTGTATTTGCTAATCACTTCTTCCAACCACGTTAGATTTATAAGCATATTTACCGTTTACGGTAATGGCTTTTGCATCTATACGGGATCTGACTTTAGTGGATTTAAAAGTAAGCGATTAGCACTGATATATTATTATATCATAGAAACATCCTTGTTAATATGTCGTCATACAGACTCCAAACTTTCGAAGTCAAAAGAATTGTAAATTTGAGCATCGGCTACGTAGCAGTGTAGATTACATGATTTTACAATGGAATGTTTACGATAAACAATACAGACCTTAAGTTTAATTAACACCGGCAACTTATCCATGCGAGGTCACCACTAGTGAGCAGTTTTCTAAATAATTTGCTAACAACTCCATAGCCGATATATTGAGACCAATATAAAGTAAAATACATAAAAGGGTTTGTGCGAAATTGTATTAAAGCCAGCGTAAAAACGGTTACTTTTCCTTGACCGGTTTCAATACCGTTATCATCTTATTTTTTATGAGAGCAGTATTACAGCTGTAATACTGTAAGTTATAGTTCTGTTATTGAAGAGTTCAATAAATAATTTCCGAATATTTACTTTTCTCATTAGAGGACCCGAAAACAACTCGATCTGGTAAAAATTTAGACAAACAGCAGAAACCGTACTATGAAGACGCTGCAACTCACTAAGGAGGCGGTCACTCCAACCAGACATTATGAGTCCTACATTCAAAGAATTTTAAAAAGGAAAAGAATTTACATATATAAACCGAATTTAATCACACATTGATTTCAAGGGATAAGGATGGATATGTTTGTGGGTGGGAGATAAAATATTGAGAGACCAAAACTTCAGTTGCAGAATAATGTTTCCTGACGAGATAACATTTTCTACTAAAGAGACATTTGCCTTACAGCATGTAGTATATTGGAGCGATGCTAATCCTCATTTAAGAAATTTAAAATGTCGTCATTATTTTGCCAAAGTACTTAAATGTTTGCCATTGGTTATCTCGGAATGATAACGACGTTAATCAACACACATATTTAGATATGTTAGAAAATTTTAACGATGGGATTGATTGATTTATAACTTAATTAGCGGAGTACAATGTTTTTTTACAGCACATTATTCTCGCATTGTTACTAACTGGTTAAACATTAAATTTTGATATCAATGGACTGGATGTCTTTTCCTCTTACATATCTTCCAATTAATATTTGATAAAAGATTGGACATATGGTACTTTGCCTTTGACTAAAAAAAAACTTAATGATTTTCCATTTCCTGTGGAAACATAAGTAAATACATGAAAGAGTAAAAGCATTGACTATAAAATGAATCGCTCATATCAAAAAGAACGTTCACCTCGCATGCCGAGAACGCGTCACGTTGCTCTGAAGGATTACAGCGGAAAATGAGCACATGCACTCCGTTACGTAACGTATAATAACTCACCAGAAAGTCGCTCAAGATGCCAACTCGCAATACCGACCGTAAAGAACTTTAATCGCCTGTATCCATGGATTGTTCCCGTTTGGCATAAAACCCGGCCAGCATTTTTATTTCATTTGTTTCCAGGGCGCCTGCAGACAGACGCCATTTTACGATGTAGACAGGCGTGATTAGGAAATAAGTGCAATGGGCAAATCCTCTGGAGGATCTACAGTATCCAGCCGTCCTCGTAAAAGCCATATTATATATCGGGTCCACTACTCGATTAGCCGGGTCATCTAGTCGGCTTAGACGGCTTTATGGCGAGATTTTCGCCATTTAAAAAGGCGTCCGTCGAGATGGCACGAGTAAATCAGCCGAAGGTGTAGCGCACTAGCCGCCCGGATTAATAAATGCCTCTTCCGGACATAATTTCCAACTAAATAACGGCGATAAAACACCTATGCAGGAGGGATACGAGCGGGTGGCCATTAGTGTCACATAAAACCGAATTCCGCCTAATAAAGTGTTTAAAGTACAAAGCGTGCTGTGTGTTGCCTGTCCAGCATCCCCAAACACCGTATGGAATGCCACTTCTCGATTAATTCACTGCGGATACCGTCTGTCACTGTGTAACAAGTACGAATGTAAATTAAGTTCATCAAGCACCGGTCTGCAATATGCACTAACGGCGACACATACTCTACATTTATAGAAATGAGCCATGAATGTTTAGACTATGCAAAATCCCTTTGGTTAGCGGCGAGACTGCGTGAATATGGTAGAAGGGATTTTGAAAGGAATGACTATCTACGTAGTAAGTATAGGCTGTTCAAGGTCGATACGGACTTTGTCCTTCTACAAGACTACTGGCTATTAATTCTCAACTGAACGTGTCCTATCTTATCCACTTACTGGGATTATACCTGACAACGACAACGACACAGAAGACAAATATGAGTAGCAAGATATAAACGAAAAATGATGGTGTATGACAACGTATGGACCCTCGCAAGAAGCGATTCTACAACCACGGCATCAAACCTGGAATAACCTCCTACAATCTGCCGATGGAATAGAAGGTGTACGAATATTTATAGACAAATTTGGGTGGTAAAGAGCCTTTGTGGCGCCATTACATACTTGAGACTATTGATTCGAGTGTAAAAGAAGCGCCTTCCATTCTAGGTGTTTTGTCCTTTCCAGATCAGAAACCCTGTAAACTTATTGATCAAAAGTTGGCACCGTTCACACCCTTTAACCTTTAACTATTCTGTTTTCCAAAATCATATATGACATACGAGCCACGAGGGATACTAGCCTTAGTCATTGATGGTGGCTGAAATGTTTTTGCGATCCGCAGAAAAAGTTTACACCGCACTCATACGAGTAGGTATTATCCTATTACGTAATATGATGTTTTCTTCATATTATGTATTCAAACTTCGTTACTAGGTACTAAATGCAGAAGTAAGAGAAAAAACCTAGCAAGCAGTCTGTTAAAGGTTGCTGAGATTAGATATAAAGAAATGAAAGAAAGTCCAGGTCAACCTTAAAAATACATCATATAATTAAGTAGCTATCTTTAATTTAATGAGGAAGGAAAGAATCCACCTATTTTACGTACTTCGGTGTTTTTTAAAGTTCAATTTTATTAGAGTTTTAGTATCTAGTTACCCTTCAGGTTTTTTAATACATAAAAGTGAAGATCAGTGTTGTGGCTACAATCAGCAAGTTTCTAGAGTTAGTTTTCGTAGTTTAATATTCACCATTTTAGTGCTGATGAAACTGTGAATACGGTTAAAGATAAATATACAGTTAAACCTTTAAGTGTCCTCATCGCATCCCGTTTTAATGCTCAGGAATGATTTTTATCTCGGTGGGTTATATAACAGTCGAAAACTACGTTGATAATCAGGTATATAGACTTCAACGCACCGTTTGTATGGGTATAGCTTTGCATGCGTTTTGTTGTTTATCTAGGCTTCATTTAACTTTTACAAACTTTATTTTGTGAAAAATTGTATTTTTGGAGACAGCCAATTAGTATGAAAACGAATCTGTTCGAAAATATTTCGCATTTTCCTTGAGAGCGCAAGACACTTTGTCGGTGTTACAAACGTTCAGGTAATAGCTCTGCAACTAACGTGTCTTGCTCGCCTTGCAGGTAAGAAACTACGCATGGTGGTATATATCTTAAGGTTTTTTAAATGGTATTCCGTCAGTTGCTCAGAATGAAGGTACTATTTTCAATAAGAACGAATGTAAATTCGTGCGAGCAGGGGGTAATTTAGTCTTATTAGTCGTGTAATAGACATATAAAATAGTTATGGAAGAACTCTTTCAATAGTGAGTGCTTAATAATTCGATTACGGCCTTACGATCACTGAATTAGGTGTTTTCACAAATTTTGAATAGAACAAGTGAATATGGCCTTAAATGTACTTGAAACTTATTGGATGTAATGTATGGATGAATTAATATTACTTTCAAAACAAATATATATTCCCGCGTAAAATAACTTTTAGCACTTGCACAATCACATATTTCTATAATGATGTCTTCCAACTTAATATAAATTATAATAGGTCCTAACAGTTTCAAAATGGTATGAATAACCAACACATTGTAAAAATGCAAAAAGGCAGATATAGTAATATAATATAATAAGCAATAGTAACCGTTAAAAATGGGAGGTTATATGAAGTGTACCACTGGCATGTCATATGACCTATTTGTATACGTATTGCTTTGTACAGTTTTATAGCGGGAGGTATTCTTTGTAGGAAGATAAACTACCAATTAAATGTATTATCATAATGGTAATAAGGCAAAGATTGATTAAATATTTAATAGTAGTTTTACAAAAGGAAACAGCTTTATTTGAAACTATCATTTTAGCAAATACAGATTTAAAAGCATATTGACTGGCTGGTTAACGTGCGGGGGCTCAACTTATTATTATTGGAGAATTCAAGAAAAATACGGCATGATAGGATTAACAAAAACACATTGGTTGAGTCAATTCTGTCAAACAAGTGGAATAGCTTTGAATATAAAAATTGCTGCGTTTTTACATCCCTTGTTGCTAATATGTTAACTTTATAGAATGAATTGATGTAATCTTGCCCATTAAATATGATGAATAGTCATGTGCGGAATATAACCAAAGATTGTTGTTAACCAGGACATTGGGGAATAGATAGCTCTTTGAGTTATAGTTTCATTGTAAGTGGCACATTAACCTGACCTGCCCTAATCTGCCACTGAAAGAAAGGATTTGTTCGGTTTACTTTAAATTTAGTATTGTCAACAAATCCTATTTGTAGCTATAGCCTCAAATAAAAACTTTGTAAAGACAACGAATTATTTTTGTTGCGCAAAATATTTGTTGTTAGAAGTAATTTGTTATTAGTAGCAACAAAAACGATATTTGTTAAAATAACTTATAATTTATTAATCACAATGTATTTGTAGTAGTTACAATAACTAATTATTTTGTTGTACGGGTAAGTCATTCGTATTTAAAGCGACTGATGAACTGCTAGTTCTTCCAACACTCACTATTACTTACATGTACGGATACCTAATATTTATGGAGGCAAATGCACAACATGTTGGTACAATAAGCTATACTTATTAATTTTCAATCTGGTTTATTTATAAATGAATAGTTACTTACCACTCTTTGTTCACATTTAATTTCTGAACTGCCGCACATATGCTAATTTCATTGCAATCATGGTAGAATACAATAAAACAAGACTTCATTCATGAAACATTTATTAACTGAAAGAATGCTGATAATTACAAAAATAAATATTTCTATTAATACAAAACTTAAAGTTACGTATCCATTGGCCGTCGTGGATATCAGTAAATTGTAGTGTTGTATGAACATGGACTGGAAACGGGTAAAAGTAAGTAATTAAAAACGCTTCAATTTGAAGCTACCCTAAAAATTCATAAGAAATAACATAAAGAATTAATTGTACTTACATTGAAAACCTTTAATTAGATCGGGATTCTGGAAACCCTACGTTTCCAAGACCTCCGCGACTGATGCACCCAGTTAACACTTCGTGAATATTGATAAATCCTATTCTACTAACATGCAGCATGAAGCTGCACTGCACGCGTCCGTACTCATGGCAAGGTGTGCCGCTTTGCGCAAATCGGACTGCCGATGCCGACAGAATTGCCAGTATTCTTCAGCAGTATGTCCCCCATTCCCCACACTCGATAAAATGTCGTCCAGACTGATCAAATGCAGATTGCTACCGCCATTACGAACACGCTAAAACCGTCATTGATGGTCGTAGCATACAATCAGATTAACATAACGAACAAAAATTCAATAAAAATAAATTCAACTTAGAGCGAGTTCTGCATAAACACATACATTATATTGTTACAACGTTTAATAAATCAAATTTAGAGATATAGTTTTTGTCTTTGCAATTCAAAGTTGCCAAATACGAATTCTTTCTCTTTGGGTATGAATCGCCCAACCTGGCAACAGTGAATGGCTTTAGCCGCATTTTCGGTTATGACCTTATATGGTAATTGCGTGATTTAAATGGTTGTGATTGGCCAGAAAATGACAACAATTTTTTTGTGTATGTAACTCATTTAATTTATTAGCTTTATCATATATATTATTTGCGGTAACAAAATTTATCTTGGTACAGGCAACAATATGATTTTAGTAAATCGAAACAACAAGGAAGCAAATGTATGGTATTTACAACAAATTAATGTTGTTAAATGCGAAGCAGTAAGACCCGAAAGTCAAGTCACTAGCGGTATAAAAATAGCAACAACGACTAAGTAGTAGTAGCAGTAGCAGTAGTAGAAGAAGTTTTAGGTGTAATCTAACACGATATCAAATGTGTGCATGATCATACTCAATCAGAAATTAACATTTAAGCTATGTGTGTATGTATCCTAAACTTTACCGTGTTATAGTATTTTTTGTTGAGTCGCTACCTCAGCTAGACGCTGAGGTAAGTAGTAGTTAATTGGATATTTACTGAGTTAATAAGCTTATTACGCTGAATTAATGTTTCATATAAAGATGAGGGATTGGAAAGATACCTTCCAACACATCACAAGCAGCTATTAAAATCTCCCCTCGATTACCATGACAACGCTTTTGATCAAGTAGAGCCGATATTCTTTAAAAATTCCGAAGCAGCCATAATCAAAAAATTTAAATCGTTCGAATTCCTTCCGAAACAATATCGAACTTGCTTCCGGGACAAAAATCCGTTAGATTTGCCTTGTTCCTAGGTAGGTATGCGTCGCTCGACACGGAAGGGAACAAGTTGCGCGCGCGGAGACCCGGTATTTGATTAAAGCATTCCGGAAATATTCCCCTATAATTTGATTATTGAATTTGTACCGAATAGTTTTGTTGGGATCGAAGAGCCGCGGCAGATTATTATTACTATACGTAGCTCAAAGGTGAAAACGGCGCCTGTGCAATAAAAATTTTACAGTGGATATAAAACGATGAAGTCGGCGTAGTGGATCGTTCATAGCTTTCGGGGTGGCTGGGTCCGACTTAACGACTCACTTCAACTGTTTAATTTTACAGCATCGCCGCCCTTGTCTGCTGTGTTGTTTTATTGCTTGGCGGACTGCCACAATTTGTATACATTCGGGTGTTCAAGGTGCGACGAATGGGGAGGAGAAGGATTAATGGGACCAGTAAAATTGAAAGTGTTGCAAGTTACATGCAATAATTGAACGTTAACATGCAGCATGCCCGATTGCAGACGTTAAAACAATTCAGATTCACACTTGGCTACATATCTTCAATGATATCAATAAAAGAGCTACCGTTTTGTTGTGAAATAGTGAATCTGACAGTGTCTTACAAAAGCGTTTTCTACCTTTTCATGTTTGGGCTTCGCAGGCATTCATTTTTTGTCTTATTCGCATTGTTTAATCATCTAAAAGATAGGTTAAATTTACATAGGATTAATTCGCAATCACTTCCCGTAGTCGAAAAAACAACAAAAACTCGCACAGACAAAAATGTTCGAAAAAGCGGATCCCACCCAGAATTGGGTATTACCACTTTTTTTTCAAAATTACGTAAATGAATCTTGAAGTGCATATATATTGTACGCCATGTTAAAAAAAACAAAAAAATATTTTTAGGTAGAGAATTTCAGGTCTGAAATTCGAATCTTAGGAGTCACCGCCAAAACGCTTCTATCCAAGGTTATTCAACTCGTGACGTCAAGTGTCATGTAAACATTACCGAGGAGCGTGCTGTTTACTGGTGTAGTATCATTCTTGTATTGGAAAAGCTTTTGTGTGGTGTTTATTGAAATCACGGTGTAAGAGGTCGCATCAAAAAGTGATTTTTGTAGTTTTATAAGCATCTATTATGTATGGAAAACAAAACAAGTGTTGTTTTGTACATGGTTATAAAAGTACTTCCGTCAGTACAGCTAACAAAATTTTTGTAACCGTTCTTCGAGATTATCAACGTATGAAAAAGTTGTTTAAGGCCCCTAGACGTGATATGCCTAAATCGCAAAGTTTGTTTTTCTGTTGTGAAGATCATCTTGATTCTTACTGTAAGTTTTATTATTCTTTTTGGGGTTATAAGTGTTTACCATTCAGTTTTCATTTTGTTAAGTTGATAGAGGAAAATGTTATAATAAAGAACGACGTTGTTCCCCATATATTCGACTGTTAGCCAGACCTGAAACGAGCCGCAAGAGCCCCGAAAATAAATGAAAATTTATACTTATTCTGACCTCTAAAATAAATGTGAAGTTTAGGGTACATTTTTGATTCTTACGTTTTTATGTTTAGAAATAGTATGTTTCCAACAACCCACTGTTATCAAATTATCAATGCTAAGTTTATTTGATAAAAAATTCACTTATGCTGTTGCTTTTGCTTTTACGTTCTTCATCTCCGCCGCGTTGAACCGCTCGTCGCTGTACACAAATTCCATAACAATGAACATGCCTTCAGAAGTCATAACTCATAAGTATTTCACCTTTTCTTGGCGTATTTTAATTCGCTTGTCACAAAATGAACGCAAACAACAAACTGATAAATTGACGGGCTGAGGCTGACGCGTGACGCGCTGACCCCAGATGTAAACAAGCGGCCATTTACAAGACACCTGACGTCACGGGCAATATGTTCGCGTTTTGGCGGTCCCTTTAAATATTCACATTTTTAATATTAAAAATACACCATTCGATCCATTTTTTCGAATTTATAAGCTGCCACAGCTGTTTTGTGGATTAGATGCTACCTATTAATATGCAATTTAATAAAATATAAATACATGGCAAATACCCAATTAGAGAATTAGCTGCATACGCCTTCGTATGGAAAACAAACAAACCATTATAATTAAGAATCTGTTGCGGGAGATTAAACTAGCAAAACGAAACGGCTACAACCTCATGAAGTGCCGCTAGAGTCTGTGAAGGATGCGAGGATGGATAGATTTTGGAGTTTTCTGTCCAAATGTGTTCGATGAGTAAAAAATCGGGAGATCCTGATGGGTGACCCAACAAACTCACGTTTTCTTGGCTTCATTTGGCCATACTGTGAGTTTGGAAAAGTGGTTGAGGTCTTTGCTACGATAAAACGTATTGTTTACTTCCTGCACATAACGCTGTTGCCTCTGATCAAAACAAAAGGTGAAGCCATAAGCCGTCTCACATTTATTCGGCCAACATGTTCTTTGTTCCGCAACAAGCCAAAACTTCTTTRAGACAACGATCTTGGCGTTTTGCTGTTCTTCGTCGGCTTCTTGTACCTCCTGCTCTTCGTGTTCGGACTCCCTGAACCTGAAACCTCGCCCAAAAGCAACCTGCTGTCGTGTTTAAATTCCTGTTCGTTCTAGCTGCAATATCTCTAAAGAATAAATTGACTAGACTGGCTTGTCGCAAACCAGTGTGCTCTCTTTATAAATCTCGCTAAATTGACGAACATTTGCTCTAGGGATACTGACTAATCAAAAAAGCTATTAAAAATACACCAAAAAGTGTAATTTTTGCATATTTGCGAAATAAAATATAAAAAAAATCGACAGCACAAAACCTGGTCGATTCTTGTCTTAATAAAATCCAATGTACACCTATACTAATTTATTCAAATAAAACAAGTATATCTGGGTGTTGTTATTTCTATGATAAGTGTGTTTGGAGACCTTGCACGATTCACAGAAAGCTGAGAAAGAAAAGAGCCTCAATGCGAATGTTGTGCTAACTACAGTCACAGTCGTATAAGTAGTTGGTAAGTTATTTAAAACTTGCGCTTCCACAATCAAGACTTTTTCTGCACCTTGCAAAGATGTCAGCGCATATCATTGATCGTTATCATAAAAATGGATGTCTATGCTATGCTGTCTGCACCTAATCCAACTACATATAGATCTATTCCGCTGTCATTGCAGCTCATTAGTGTAGTTCAGGTCTGATACAGATAGCATGTCATAGAACTGTGTAAGCCTATATACCAAAGGCTTGGTTTGATGTTGTAATTCCAATGAGCAAACACTCCTTATCCTGGATTTGAATGACAAGATTATTGCTTTTGATAAAAAGACTGTATTTTGACAAGTACATTCTGCTAAACCGTTCGAAACGGAAGAAGAACGCATAAAAATCGAACGAATACGCAACAGTTGAGAATATTTTTGTTATGTCGACAAAGAACTTTAGAAAGGATTTTATAACCACCGATAACAAGATCAAGTTCATTGTTGTTCAGCTTTTCGGAGAAATGCTAATAAATATATGTACGTTCACCGTTTGATATGTTTTGACATTTATTTACTAATTTTCTACTTAAACATCGTATTTCTGAACTGTCCATCCTTCTGTAGGCTATACTGATTACATGATCCAAATAGACAGCATGTTTAAATAAAGTGGAAACATATTCAGAAGAACTACCTTATGCATGCATCATAAATTCGACAAGTTAGTGAACTAAATAGTATATTATGTTATGAGGAGATAAAGTGAACTTTTATGTAGCAAGGCTGGAGTTTAACTGCCGAGCTTGCGAGGCAGATAGGTCCAGCCGCGCTACATAAAGTCACTTTAGCTCCAAATAACATATACTATTTTTTTAAACGTCGACAAAGAATCTAGCACTAATTAAAAATTTGAGTAATTTTAAATTTGCGTATCGTGCTTCAGTGATTATTTTAGTTTGCTCTGGGAAAGGTTTCTCTAGTGACGAAATGTAAACAACCAGAAAAATAATTTGATGTGTCACAAAATCTGGCTGCATTTTGTAAGTTTTACCGAATATTCTAAAAATATTTCCCATTGGAACTAATCATTTTGCAGTTTTTGCCATGTCAGACATCGAATGCACGCCCCCTGAAGTGACTGAGGCCGCTTCAGAAGTTGTAAATAATTTAATCAAGTTTCCTTAATATTTGCCGCCGTGGCTGCAAATGATTTTTGCTGCGTATATGCAGCAAAGGTGAGTGTCATTGTTGCTAAGATATAATTTGACACTTTGGCTCCTATGCTAGCTGCAGAAAATTGCCACTTTAATGACGTTTGAAAAAAAATATATTTTGATTTCGTCTTTTTCAATTTCTTTTTGTACAAATATTTTGAACTCTAACTGAGTTTGCATTCATGGAAAATTAGAAAAAAAAGGATGTGTTTTTGTTAATTAATAACTCAACCCATTTCAACAATTGAACCTTGATACATCCATCCAAAACCAACTGCCTATTGTAACAACCTTTTGTAATTTGTCTAGACTTTTAGCTAGCTGGCTTCTAGCTAAGTTAAATGTATTTGCATATTGAGAAATCAAGTTTAAATATTTTTTTTATTGTTTCTCCTTTTTGTAACTATTTTATTCTTTCGTAGGCTACACAAGCAGAAGACAAACTAATATTCAAAGTAGTATAACCTATATGCACATGTATTCTCTATTAAGTACATTACCTCATTAACGGAAGTGCAGTTACAATCGGTTTACTAGCGCTGTGTGATGCTTATTGTAATCACTCTGATGTGGTAAATTGGCTTCAATACGTATTATAGGCAAGTTCATTTGATGTTCGGTTTAGTTTTGCTAAGGCTAATTCTCACACACAGCAAAATGCATATCAACGTGCACGCAATATATCATAAAATAAAAGAATCACCATACTTGCTACTAATCGATAAATCATAGATGGGATTCTAGGAGCAAAGAAACAAAGCACTCCTAAACAGTTAAACCAAAGCACATCTTTGTCATCCCAATATTAATTAAGTTCACGGAGAGAACGTATTCTAAGCATTGTAGCAAAGTCTTCGAATACTCAGAAGCACTCCCAAAGAATTAGAATAGAACAGGTGACTAATTTTATCATTATTTAATCTGCTTTTATTTGTGCACTAAAATTGAAACATTTATAACATGAATAAGACGAACATATTTGTTATTGGATTAAACCACGTTTGAGAGGATAAACAATATAATTGCGTAACCCAAAGTACTATAGTCATTTAGAAAGCTGTAACGATACTTTTGTAATATTTTTAAAATGTGAGCAAATATGTGGGCTGGTTGCCTGTCCAGCTTTCTGGAGACGCTAGATTCTACGTATTAATTGATATTTTCTTGAATACTCGACCTTGTTCACTTTTTGCCTTTTTACTTATTTCCATTCAGCTCTGTTGGTGTCCGGTGCTCTGATCACTCTATTTCCTTTTTGGCATTTTGATATTAAATTATAAAAATGTGGAAGAGTGATCATTCGTTACATTTGGATAATCCAGACACCTTCAATCAAAACAAACCGGCAAGTTTGTTATTTAACCGATTTATTCGGTATTGGTTTTGGGCTACGGCTTTCCATTGCCACGTGCAATCACTTCATTTTCTGGAAGGTATGTAAATGTTGTGTTGATATATTATACACTTTCGTGTTTACTTTTGCATTTTGTAAAGGAAAACAGCAAACAAATTTACAAAAACAATCTACTACAATTAATATTTAATTGAATCCCCCACTAGATCTAGGAATACGTCCAGCCAAATCGACACTTAAAGTTTCAAAAGGTTTAGTCACCTTCAATGACCCTGCCTTCCTTATACCTAGAGTACCTTTTTGTTCAGCCTTTGCACAAGCACATACATGACAGTTTTTAACATAATTACGAATATCAGATTTCATTTTTGACCAATTATAATTTTTGTACAAGTCGCGAATACGTGTTGCAAATACAACTAATGTAAAGGAAACCATAAATTTATTAAGATAATGTTGGTCGAATGAACTTTGATATATAGTAACACATACAAGAAGGAACATTTTAAAAACAATGTCAAGTCAGCAGATATTCCTTCTGTCTTTTCTTGAAGTTTACTAGAGTTAATTCTTTGAAATAAATGGGAAGGGCATTATACTGAGTGCACGAATTGTAAGTAAGACTACGTTGAAACAGGGAAGTGGAGTGGCAAAACATGCTCATGTCTAGTTGAGCGACCCAAACTGGGGCCATGAAAGGGGCAAAGCTTACAGAAAATATATTTAGATTGCTTTTCTACTAGGACCTTATATGTCATGCACAACAAATGATATCGGCGTAAACATTTTGTATTCAACATTTTAGAATTTCTTAGTGCCCCCGTATGCCCAGAGCACGCTTAGGAATATCGTATGCAAATCTTATACACGAATTCTGTATTCTTTGTAATGTGGAAGCATCACTAGTCMAAAGCGCCGAACCATAAATCACATTAGCGTACGACAATTTGGACAAGATGAATGAATTACATAACATGAGCTTAAGCTTAGAACTTATACTGTACCAATTAGGATACAACTGCTTTAAAATCAAATAAGACGACTTAACCAAGTATTCACATGAGGAACAAGACTCAAGTCCTCGTCTATATACAATGCTAAATTCTTACAAAACTCGGTAAAATTAATCGTTTCCCCGTTTATATATTAACTTCCATTACGCGTTTGATTGCTACGCGGGATATCTTACAACGAAAATTAATAGCAGACGACTTAGTTGCATTCAGCTGCAGCTTAACGACGCATCTGCATTAATTGATTCCTCCGCCACGCCAACATTTTCTTCTTTAAAAGTATACCACATCTGTGTGTGATCCGCATAATGGTGCACTTTGAAATAAGAGAAGTGTAAGTGAAAATCTATGTAAATTCAAAACAGGAGAGGTCCAAGCAGCGAACCCTGAGGAACACCCTGCTCCACCCTGATTGATTGCGATGTTGAGTCGGCAAGCAATACATTCTGTGTATGGTTACTCAAAAAACTGCGAATCATCTCAACGAAATCCAGGTTTAAGCTATAGTGTATAGAATATCGTACTTCAACGTGTCAGATGCTTTACTGTAATCTAACAAGGTGAAACAGGTGCATTATGACACAATATTTAGATCCCTTAAAATAACATCTTAATTTTTCTATGGCCCACAAATACCGCTAATAATTCGGGTTCGGTAGTCGTCCATATCCGTTCGTGCTTTTGTAACGGTCTACTTAAATAATAAATTGTTCACCACCTTTAAACCTTTGTGGTAAACCCGCCGCTATTCCGTAACCTGATACATCGCATTGTAGTGTGAGAGGTGTATTAAAATCTGAACATCTGGAGCGGATATTAAAATATTTTTATGGAATTCAATGCAGTGTCACAATCTACCGTTTTCTTTTCCAAAACTGCGCGATGCAATCTAAAAGAAACGGCGTGACATTCTGAGTTGTAGCTTCATGAAAATGCCCGTATATACACCGCTAATTGAACTCAAGATCTCAGCGCATCATTTTGCTATCCACAACTTGATCATTTTCCGTATAGTCCTGATATAGCGTCCAGGTTTACACATATTTGTGCATTTGAAGAAATATCTGAGTGGTCAGTGGTATAACACTGTAATAACAATGATGAAGTCTGAACGTTCTGACTTCTGTGAGGATGGGATACTGAAGCTGGTTGGACGATACGATACGATAAATTATCTAGAACAAAGAATTGAGCAATTTAAACATCTACAATCCTAGAGAAAGACATGTAGCTTTGCCAGATAATTTATTAAACTTAAATGAATTAAATAAGCATTTCATTATAGCTTCACAAACAAATACTGCTCCGGATGCAGAAACCCTCTTAAAACTTCAAATGACCGTCAGGCAAAGCGTTGGTGAATTTACCTTTACACCAGTTGATGTTAATACTGTATTTCACTTAAAAGTATTAAATCTAATGCTATAGGGTCTGATGGTATAGGGCTAACGATTTTATGTCATTGCTGTCCACATGTACTTATATATATAACGCATATAATCAATTGCGCTATAGAAATTAATGCATTTCCTACTGACTGGAAGGTTACTTGCGTCATTCCTGTTCCAGAAAATAGAAAACCCACAACATTTAATGATTTGCGACTAATTAGTGTATTACCCTTGCTTTCAAAATTATATGGAAAAATTTTGTATGAACAATTACGGTCACATATTGATTTATATTCCATAATTCCTCATGAACAATCTGGTTTTAGATCCAAGCATAGCTGTGCTTCTGCTTTATTAACTGTAGTGGATAATATCATACAAGCAACCAATAATGACAAACGTATGGCATTGGTTCTATTAGACTTCACGAAAGGTTTTTACAGGATTAATCATGCTATGCTTCTTGGAATGTTACACAACATAGGGCTCAGCAATGCGTCTCTGACACTCATACGCAACTACATCATGGGTCGCAAACAGTACGTTAAATATGAAAATGTACTTTCTGAAGCTCTTGAAGTTGTAAATGGAGTACTGCAAGGGTCAATACTGGGCCCATTACTACATTTATAGAACCCTTTTCAAAGACCGTATAATTAACTGTTCTTCACATTTCTATGTCGACGATACTCAGCAATATTATTCATTTCAGGAATCCGACTCTGATGCTGTTGTAGCTCAAATTAGTGCTGATCTTCATTCCTTGTCTCAGACAACAAATAAATACCGTCTCATACTAAACCCTACAAAATCGCAAGTGATGTTATTTGGAAACAAAAACGCAAGAAAACGCATATTACCATCTTTTTAAATTGTCATTAACGGAGATTGCTTACCTGTTGTGGACGTTGTAAAAAATCTTGCACTATACTTGGATACGGAGCTTAGATTTGACAAACATATTAGGCACATCATAAGTAGAGCTTTTGTACAGCTGAAACTTATATATGCTCACTTTAAAGTGTTATTAATGAAAACTAAAATTATACTTTGCGATGCACTTGTTCTTTCTCATGTTAGTTATTTTGACGTGATGTATGGCCCGTGCTTTTTTTCTGCATTACCCCTCTTTAGTGCACAATTTAATAACTAGTAAAGTACCAATATATCTTCACAGCAAATTAAATTTCATTCACACAAGGCACAATTTTGGCACTAGAAAAACACTCACTACAACTATACCTAGGCACAGAACGTGGCTTTTTACAAGATCCTTTTCTTACGTTGCTTGTAAGGTTGTAAACTTAGTTTATAGACTTATACAAGCATACACGTTGTTTAATTTAAAAAAAAAAACGATTGAAGTTGTTGCTCTTCAAGGATAAGGTTCAAGTGACCTTCAGTGTCTAATTACTGCTATCTCTTTCGTTTTTTGATGTTGTTATAGAATTTATTTCGTAGTTCCTTATTTCACTTAATGTTTATTGACCCGCTTACGTCTGTACATTATTTTTGTTTGTATTTGTTATTTTTCTTTCATTTATTGGTTGCATGGAAGATCACTAACCACACCATTGTGGATGAGTGAATGCAAGCCGTTTCGCTGAAGTACAACTAAGCGCCTATGTTTTGTAATAATTTTACTTTTATTTGCAGCGAATAAATTGCTGTTATTATTATTATTATTATTAAATATAGTTTAAGTTGGAAGTTTTAATGTAAAAGTAAAATTATTGAAAACATTCTCATTGCTTCTTCATTTCATAATCGTACTTTCTTAGAAAACGCACCTTGTATTTGCATATGTATACACTCTTTACGTTCAATTCAATATCAACTTTCTCACTAACAAACGTTGAAACGTCAGATGCATCCGTCTCTAACGAATCTAATAACTTCCGCATTCACTATGTCCCCTCCGTTTTTGTCACATGACTCCAGATTAGGCGGACAAAAGGCGATCTTCTGTGTATCATCGTAAGCCTCTTGTCTATACGTTGCGCAACCGGATCGGAAAAGAGATTAATCCTGTAGGATTAGCATCCGGATTGCTACCAGCTACCCTAACGGCCGTGCAGGGAAAACAGCTCTTTCTGGAGTTGAACTATGGGCCATTTCGTCCGAAACAGCTGGCTGCTTTCCCTCACCTTCCGTGAAATTGTGGGACTCTTCACGAATAATTAAAGAAGCGACCCGAATGATCGCGCTCGAGAAGGTTGAAAGTCCCTGATGGATACTTCGGTCTGCTTGAACTAATTATTAAACTTGAAAGTGGAGTTTCGTTTTTCTTAGAAGCGTTTTTGTGAATGAAGCTTTTTATTTTGTCTGTACGCAAGGTTTATTCAAACCAATTCCCTTCGTGTAATGATTCTATGGCGAAATGTGTCGAAATCCAGCTGTCACATTCGCAGCAATCCCTTTCTTTCTTTTCCCAGTTTTAATTTACAAAAGCGCAATCCGGAGGTCGGTAGTCGAGCTACCCCCCACGCATATTAAGGTCATTAAGCGGTATTAAAACGCAATAGACAGGAAAATAAAAAAGGGCGGAATAAAACCCCTTGAAAAAACACGGATCTTCTTAATTGTCTGTCGGTTCGTGTTTGCAGAAAATTAAAGAAACAAAGGGTGAGTGCTACAGAAGTAAAAGAAGGTAGATGGTTTTTTGTTCATAGGAATGTTAAAATGGAGATGTGTTGCTGAAAATTGTTAAGAATAACTAGAAGTAATACTACTAGTAAATCAAGTATGTTGAAATCATAGTTTAACTACATTATTATTTGATAAATATCAAAAACAGAGAAAACGACATAATAGAAAGGCCTAAAAAATTCTCAAATCGCTCTAAAGTTGTTGTGGCCAATGTGATTCCATCAATGCCAAAACAAAAAGAAAAAATGAAATAGACTGTTACTCAGAACTTCCATATTAATTAATCTTTAAATGCTATTTCTGCAAGCCTACGCAGTTCGAAACCATGATAAGAACAGAATAAAACGTGCACCCACTTTTTTACAACCCAACAGTCAAGTTAAAAAATACTTTTGTATTCTTTTAAATAATGTGTTTTTATATAGTAACACTTATAACGGAAATGGAATGCACTTATAATTTGGTACTCCCGTAAAAAGGAGATAATAAGAAAGTTAATGATACTGCMACTTGATAGCGCATTACGATGGCTTTGTAATGAACTGCTGTTGGATTTGGACGAGAGTGTTTGAACTCGCTTTTTTCACGTTTCCTGTGCTCTTTTCTTGCATAAAAAGCCAAAATTTGAGAAAATACAATAATATACAAGGGACAATTAAGTAGATAATTGTTCAAAATGTTTGACAACTTAATTCAATTTCTGACTTGAAAGTATTGTTGATTGCGTGGGCCATACTTTCAATCATATCATAAGGTGTGACGATCTGAATCGACACAGAAATGAAATGCCTCTACATATTCAATATTTGTAAAAGCTTCATCTTAATAATTACGCACACTTTGGGTAAAAATGTACGGGCAATAATCCTGTTGAAACTACATATTATATCTTAGTTTTCCAGCGAAAAATTGTCCATCAATAAATTACACATTATATTTCTTAGGACATTTAAATAAGACTTTGTATTTGGTAAACCATTAAAATTAAACAGTCCAAATATTTTCTTTTCTAGAAAGTCATACCGGATATAACTTTCAAAAGTATTTGGGTGATTCGATTATCCAGGCAGCAGTTATTTATATAAATCTTATAGCGTATCTTCCTACTTCGTCGCATTCATATTTGAGGAATTTTTCGTCACATTTCAAGTGCATTCGGGTCTGACATATTCCTCGAGGAATATTAATTTACCACTACATTAATGTTTACGTTAGATAAAAACTGAATTTAATTATTGGCATGGCCAAAAATGACTCTGGCGTTAAAAGCTTAAAATTATTTTTTAAATAGGTAATTCCCCGTGAATTATGTAACTAAGACGAAGATGATGACGTAATTCATTTAATAGTATTAATACTAATATTCTCTATAATTTTATTTAGGTAGCGTGCTGTCTTTGTTGACGGTTTTAATCTAATGCTAAAATAAACACTTCTTAGTTGTGAAGTTATAAGAACCAGTCTTCAATCACTTCCAAAACTACAGACCTACTAAAATTTTAATTTGGGGAGCCTCCTTGAAATTTGTGTACACGACATATAATTTATAGATGAATTGAATACAAAAGACATTGGAAATTGTTTGAAATTTGGACCAGCATTTAAAAAAACTGGCCCTCCAGCTTTCACTTGAGTTTTAAAATATTTACTCAAATGTTACTAGCGGTCACTAATAGAACAATAATTGAAAATTTACAGAGTGAAATAAGAAATAAAATTTTAAGCAGAAGTAAAATTTGCATTTGAAAAAACATACATCATGCCCCATTATAAAGTCTAGAATATTATATTTAATATTCTTCTTAAACACACTTGCAGTCACGCAAATTTTTTAGTACGATACTATTCACTTCACTCTGGATACGGCTCTGTTCGTTTTTTCACTAACTGCAGTCTTTAGAGTATCAAGTTGCGTTTTTTAGGCGATTATAACTATAACTTGTGATAACTTCATTACAGTCGGTGAAGATTTCTGTTGATGTTCTTCCCTAACTCCGTTGTATTTATCGTTATACTGATTTGATACTACTGGTGGCTGAGGACGTCTTCGTTTTCTTGTGGCGTCTTCTTGGATATTGGTAATTTTTTGTGAAATTTAGGAAAAAGTAGGTGTGACGTTTGCATTCTTATGCAGATGACCCAATCTTGCTTTGCTTCTCTGAATTCGACATAGTGGTGGAGTTGCCCTTTCGATTCTGATGTATCCAGTGCGACAGTATGTTAGAGGCCAATTTTTCTTACCATGGTGGGAAAATGCGAATTAAGTTTCCAAGACCAGGTCCAAGACGATCAGCATTCTTCAGTTCATTAACCTTAATTCTTATTTTTAAATTTTTATCTTGCTATAATAAAGGAAAGCATTAGAGGGTCATTCATATCCAGTTGGAACTTAAAGGACTTAGTTATGGTTACAATAAAAGCCTAATGTCGATGGTGTCCCAGGGGAGAATTAATTCCAGTGTCACTGACGGTAGCTTGCCTCTCGGTACACCTGGTGTCCGAGACAAACTAATTTCATTAACTGATGGCTTTTTGCGTTACCTAAACGAAGACTGCAGTCCGGTGCCAAAAATGTCGATCAAATTCATAGCAAAATTTCCCCTTAACTTATCCATTTACAGGAACTATGACACCCACAGCAGGGTGAGAAGAATATACGACATTAGCAAGCCACGCCATTTGTGTTCAATTCAACTATAATTTTGGAATACGTTCTCCGCTTGACGATATATTTGATACAGTTTTAAATTCCAATAAATTCGTATATACAAGCGTTGAATTTTCGAATTTTAGAGTAACTAAACTCCTTCATTGGAGGTTGGATTCGCGGACTTCCCCAGACATCCTCGTCGCTTTCTACCTCTGTGGCGTCCGAAGGCTAATGAAGGTGGTTCAAGACCGGGATTGCCCCCACCCCCTCGGTCCAACCCTTTTCTTGCATCTCCCGAATTCCTCCTCCCCGGTTTGCATCAATTAGCGAAACGGTCGGATATAAATTAATTCCCCGGCGCTGGATTTTGTTTCCTACGAAAGAAACGTGAAACATCGGAACTAATAAGCGGGCATCAATTAGAAAAGTTCATCCGGCAAGATCATCAGATACGCCGGGCCGCCCCGGAGTTATTCCGGAGTCGCATTATGAATTCCTATTTACTTTTGTAAAACGACGGTTTATTCATTTAGCTGCCGTAAGCGTTGAACAGATTAATCAGAATTAGACGCGCCGGGTCGGAAATGTGCAGTATTAATTACGTATTCAACTTTTTAATTATGTAATAGTTATTTGCAAAACTTAGTGAAATATTTAGAGCAATTTTATTTCATACATTGTTTTAGAAATTTTTTTGCTTCCCCGTGTTTAATGTTTCTGCCGTACCCATTCTATTGAAAACTAGTTATTCTCAATGTTTTCTTCGGTTGACTTTTCTTACCTTCGGTTATGTATCTATACGATATTTCACCTAGGAATCAATAGTCTTCAGCTCTTTTAATATTCAATTTAATTCAAAGAAGGTTTCTCGTATAACACAATAACTAACAATAACGGGGAATGGACATTGGGATGATAGTCAAACAAACATTTCAGCTGACGTTTCGGTTTACTTAAACATTTTTCAAAGCTTCTTGTCTGTGTGTCTGTGGTTTTATTTGTTGACCCGATAACTTTCGAAAGTGTCTTAGAAAATTTATCCAAAATTTTGACATTTTCGAAATATTTCCCAAAAACGTATTTTGCTCCATGTTCGTACGATTGTTTTTGATTTTGGTATTATATAGGAAATTAAATTTCTGACCGTAAAGCACTCTTGTAATTTTTTTGTTAAGTTAATACTTTTCGCGTTATTTGGAAAAACAGATTTTAAAAATTTATGTGTTTTTGCTAATATCACGAGGACCGTTTGTCTTAGAAAAAAATGTATAGAGAGAAAAAATGCTTAAAACCTGATCACTATTCGTATAGTATAAAAAATAAAAACGTAAATGTCATTTTGACAATTGGATGTGAAAGTATTGATTCAATTTGCAGCGGTTTTTTATTAAGTTGAGCTCTAATCTTAAGTGTTGTACAAGACAGGGCGAATTATAATGTTCCTGTACTGCACTGAATGATTCTGATGAACACTTGTAGGCTTTTAAAAGTATATCTGCTATCAAGGCAATGTTTATTTGTAGCAAGCAAAAGTTCAGGCACGTTCGCGTTTGATTCGTAGCAAACTTTCCATTTCCCTCGCGCTATCTTGTAGATTCCCAGGTCTCTGCTTTATTATTACTGTTGGAACTGTCAGAAAGTGCCTTGGGTGCCCGCGGTGTTCCATGCAGTTTAACAACTCGTGAGCGTAACTTTCCTTAAAAGTGAATGTTAGTTCTAACTCGGTGTCAACACAACGAATGTAATTATATGAATTCGCGAAGCCAACGTGTTAGTTTAACGACTGTATTCAAATTAGCAAACAGCATTCGTTTCATTGTCACAAAATACTCTCGCTGTGTAGCGAAAGAACGTAGTTTCCCGTTTTTGGTCGATTCCTGCGTTTCTGCAACCCCCCGAATCTTTTTTATTCGCGGATCTTTTCGCTACATCTGGCCTGTGATCCCCCGAAAGTGGTCATAAGTTATGGCACCTTAACAAATAAAACTGCGAAAGCGGACGCGACATGCATGAGAAATAACACGTATTAAGATGGTATCTGTACGCAAAACAGGCGGAAGGGGGAAGATTCTGAAACCTTCCCTGAATGCCAAGCAACGAAACGTGGCAGTGATGGTCATAACGACCCTAATGCGAACGCTTCTTTGTTTTGGTGACAGAGAGAGAATACTAACTTGGTTGCTGTGTGTTTTTTTTTTCGTAAATATAGTAGATTACGTTAATTCAACCCGTCTGGTTGTGTCCGATACAAGTTTGAATTTAATTAAACTAATATGTATTCTATACATTGCAGTATATTATTTCCAGGATTAAAAGTTTGACGGGTTTATTCTAGCAACGTTAGGGACAGATATTATTCATGTCGGGGGTTCTGAGGGGATTTCTCTGATAAATGCTAAAGGACATGGTTTCGTGTTTGGCAGAATAAATTACAATTGTACAAACGTACAATTTACAGGTCTTCAAAACACGAATAAGCTATTCTGTCCTGTGATTTGGCTTTAACCTGCAGGACATCACTGTAACTAAATTTATATGTAACTTACTTTTCAGTGTTGCTATTATACATACATTTATATTAGGTACTTAATTAACTTTACTTTAATTAATTATTGCTTTTTTCTTGCCCAAAAAAGAAAAGCATTATTTGGACAAATATTTATCTGCATTATATTCGAATTTAAGTGTCTCCTAAAAAGTTAATAGTTATAACTGTAATTGGTAGATAATTAGTATGTACTATGGCTAGCTATTACCAAATTCCAGCATTTGTTGCAAAATAAAGTTCCAGTACCTGGAAACTGAGCAGCGCAGATGAAATACGACTAGCGGTAGGGGCTGCGCATATATGCATTACGGTCCGTCATACACCTCTAAGACAGTTTTTTGGTTATTAGCCAGAAACTGAAAAAAAGTTTTGTGAAGTCAAGCGAGGGATATAGTGCATCGTGTTTACAACTCAAAAAGAGGAGTGCACTTCAGATACTTTACAAAGTGCTTAAGAAAAATTAATTCTAGTGAATCCGATAATAGCGGCATTTCAATCTCCAAGTTGTCTTGAAAGAAGATGCCAATACTTCAATTAACCTAACCACAAAATAGAAAATAAATTAAAATGACATGGTTCCAACGAAACGCTAAGAGTTTCCGGCGTCATATCGAGTTGAGGTGACGTGGAATGCAGAACAATCGGAAAGATCTACCTATTTATTAAGAAACAGCTACTGATAAAAAAGATGCTATTTAATCAAAATTATAAACTTATCTGCACAGTGGACACCCTCTCCTTCAGCAGGCTTGGTGAGATACGGAATTTTACCTTCATGTCTCCTAGTATCTAAATCTGGAACTAAAACCGATTACTGCCACTGCGAGATGAACTCAGAGAATTATGGAAAGTAACTGGAGGGTAAATTAACTCCGACCTACTAAATAACGCGCTAATTGTTTTTGATAATGCATCTTACTATAATTTACAAACGCATCCCGCGCTATCTTCGAATTCTAAAAAAGCTGATATTGTTAAATGGCTTAAAGACAGAAATATATATTTTTACTCAAATAGTTTGAAACCTCTATTACGTTTACCGCCCTACGATTTGGATTTTTATACATTGAGCTAATATAGGCTGAAGTCAAAAACAATGTTGCCGAATTGAAAAAAATATCTAGAATGAAATATTTCCGACAAAGTAAAACCCCTTACAATAAGCTTAGGAGAACTTAGCAGAAGTGATACTGATTTTGACGGCAGTAGCTGACATTTTATTTTAGGTATATTAATAACAATTAAAAGTAGTAATGGTTTATTTTAAATTTCACGTAAGTATCATGTAACTTTTAATTTGTAAGTTAACAATGTATAAACTTATTGCCCCGTTATTAGATTTATAATATTTGTTGTTTTTCCTTTTTGTTATTTATCTGTCTTAATATTTATCATTAATTTTAACACTATTTCGCTCTTCGCCGCTAGGAGGAATCTAAGTATAAAATTGCGCGTCTTATTCCCACCGCTCACGATATTCTACCTGCCCTGCTGTATATTATGATTTGTTATGATTTGTTTCCAGGCAAGAAGAAAAAAAAACCGAATTCATCTGACACTTTTACCTTAGTGTTTTTCAACAGAAACATTAGTTGCAATTTCAATTAATTGTTCAGCAATGTATGATGGGGACATAACGGTAGATAAACTTATTTGTTGGAGTTTTCCTTGTTCAATGTTGTTGTCAAGACTGGTTCAATTGTTGTGACAATACTACTACCACTATGGTTAAATGGGCTGATCAGTATAACTATATCCTAATGAATCTAGTATATTATTTTGATTGTGTCAATTTTTAAATTCAGGTTCTTTATAACAAAAATAAGTGCAACGCTGATCAGCATGATAATGTCAGATCATAAAAATGTCCATCTTTAAAAAAATCGTACACTGTGGTAAGTAGATTTTCAAAATGGATTTCTTAATTTATCAGCAGGGTTTTTATTCCGCTATAAAAATGAGACACGTGAAATAAAAATATAGTGTATTCCAAGTTATTAGATCAATTCTGTACCCTGTCTATTTCTAAAGCACATAATTAATATTATTAGTGTACTAGCTTCCTAAAATTCTTTAGTAGTATCGGGTTTTAACAATATAAGTCTGTACAAGAATATGAAATAAGGAATTTTGGAAAGGTATATCTTCAAATTTTTTTCCAGAACGTGCTAGATGTGTCTACATACTATGAACTATTTTTTTAATATGTTTCAACACTAGATAATCGCAATTGATTATAAACTTTAAAATTTCTCGGTTAATTGATATATAGAGATAATTAGTTGTTTATATAAAAAAGGAACATGCGGTATTATTTGATGGTACGATTCTTGTATACATCAATCGATTATCGGAAATTTATGGAATTTAACAGTCTGCTATATTATCAATGAACTAAATTTTGAATTACGTAGCCAGTCAAGTATTTTTGTCATAGGTCAGATTTCTCAAACTCAATATTACAATGTTTGGTGTATTTAAAGGCGTTTGGATTAATACGTAAGTATAATAAAATAAACTATATTTTTCTACTTAATTGAAAACCGCAAAAAAGCGATACTTATATAGGTAGCTTTTTTAATTTAAAGGGCCCTTATTTTCAAGGTAATCTCCTGTTGAATTGCATGTTGTTTAACATTTCGAATAAAATGGCGGATACTTGTATATTGTAGTACTAACCGTGTTATTCGATTTGTATCGCAACATGTACTGGCTGATTTATAACTTGATTTCCTTTATTTACGTACTAGTATATACTATACTAGTATATAGTATATTTAATTTAAAGACTGTACACTCATATTCCAACACCTTATTCTATCTAATCACTATTCAAAACACTACACTTCAGTAGAATAATTCTTAGACACCTTTTAACACTTGGGTTGCTGTGTTCGGTTGTTTTACCGCTTTTCAAATCAGTCCTTAAGCCCGCACTTTTACATTTCTTTTATCCAAGCCGTCGAAATTACAAAATAGTCTAGTGCCATCTTTTTGTCGTGTAAATTTCTTGAACGTTCGAACATAACAAACCTACTGTTTACCATCTCGAACGTCAGCCTAGTTGCCTAATGCACAGCTTCTGGATTCCCTACATCATAACAGTATGCTAGCAGACAAATTCAAGAAAGAGCTAATATCATATTAATGTAACGCCATTTTCAGGCTATCCGTGAGTTCTGAAAATTAGTTGAAATTATATCAGACACAGTATTGCTTTGATTTAAGATTTATATTATTTCGCGGATTACACTTTAATAATTATTTGCTCATTTAGAGTATTTGGAATCGGCAATAATCTATCGCATTGGAAAAATACATTATTATAATTACATACAGTGCTAAATTTAACTGTTTGTAATAAATAAGGAAGAGCACTGCAATTTAGGTTAGGTTAATGATTAAGTTTGATATCTTAGTCTTAATAACGCGGTCTTGACTGATCATAAATCGCAGATCACCAAATGTCGTAACATTTATCTATGGTCCTTTACCAGTTATATACCTTTACATCGAAATAATGGAGAGGAAACTATGCAATCATATTTATGACAATAGAGTAAATCGTAAACAAAAATAATAATCAATTTAGAAGCAAGAACGTGTCTGAAAGAGCACAACAATCCACCTTCGATACCCCAGCTTTACCTTGTTCAGGAAGGTTTAACATCCACTTTGGCGGTTGTCGACGTTTTGTTTCCCAGCATTTCTGTCCGTGTGCTGTATTCGGTGCAATAATAAACAAAGCAATCTTAACCAGAATATAAACATTAAATATCAGCTAAAATGAGTAGGTAATCCTAAAACAAATATACTTATTTCAAAGAGAGCTGTGATGACAACAAATATTAAACGGAACAGTGGCGCCGTCATATAATATTATTCACATATTTGTATATAAATAGTAAGATAAAATTATTAAAGTTAAAATCTTGTTTCAGCATATCACCATGGCAGTCAACAACCGCCCCGCATCACCGAACACCCCGTTGACACAACAGTGGCGCGCAACGAACCCGCCACCTTAAACTGCCACGCCACGGGCGATCCCGACCCCACGATCGTCTGGTATAAAGACGGACTGTTGGTCCGCACGGCCCCGCAGGATGCCCGCTCACACCGAGTCCTGCTGCCCGCAGGAAGTTTGTTCTTCCTCCGGGTAGCGCACAGCAGAAAAGAATCCGATGGTGGAGTCTACTGGTGCGAGGCCAGCAACGCTCTCGGAAAAGTCAGGAGCAGGAACGCCACACTGACTGTAGCCGGTGAGTACTTATAACGATGGTTGTTTTTAACAGAATATACTTTTAAATATTATGATATAAAATGTCATACAAAGTTATTTACTGCTGTTCGCCGGACCCGACTGTTAATCGAAAGCGCGGAGAACTGGGCTTTTTCTGGAAAATCACTGGCTTTAGCCTATGCTAGAAAGTAGAGAACGCACGCAGTCTTGGACACGCAGTACGGACTGCTCTTGCCCTGCTGGCTAAGGCATCGCCACATTGAGCTTAATATTAATTGAACATAATCGTACGAACAACGCTTTGGGAAACCTCGAGCGCCTTAGATTAGATGTCCTTTAGGTTTGATAGAGAGACCCACAACAAATTATTGTCCTGCAGGCAATTTTATGCAGATGAAAGGAGAATATGTCATTTTAACTGATTACTACTATTTCATATACTTACTATATTGGCATCTGTCATCTGACGTTATTGCTCATCTAAAGGCCATCGTCGGTAGAAATTGCTTCCTAACGTTTCGCTAGCACGAGTGGCAAGCTTCCTCAGAGGTCCTTCCATCTCCGGTGCTGGTTGTAGTCTACATCTCGTGCTAGCGAAACGTTAGGAATCAATTCCAACCGACGATGGCCTTTAGTCCCGAATCAGAACAAGAGTTCATCACCTGGCCGCGAAAGCCTTAACCACTTGTCATCTGTTGATTACCGAATTATTTAATATATTTGAATATGAAAGCACATGGGAGGGCATATTTTCAACATAATATGCTGTAGTGCTTTGTAGGATAATTAATTGTAAAAGGTTGGAGATAACTCAGATTTTGGAGCTGCGGGGTGACACCGGTTTCGTATAACTTTTGGGTTATGCATCTTAATTGCGCGATTATAATTGCAGTAAACATGTTAAATTGAACTGTGAGGAACTAAAAGGCATATTTAGCCTGTCGCAATGGTAAAATTCACAATTAAGAATTAGTATCTATACAGGGAAAAGGACTGAATTGACTGCGTAGGCTTTCAAATTTGCTGAAAAATAATAAAATTTATAACGCCATGTCTGTGACCGCAACAAATTGAGGTTATGGCAGATGTAGTTATGTGTATTGAAAAACTACTGAATATATAGATTTAAACGAATGCCTGCCTGAAAGACTAGAGGATCAAATAGACCACAATTAATTTTTCAAACAATTACAGGAACCTAACATTTTTTGCTAAAATGATTGCTAATTGCGGGGTACAATTTTAGATTATTTTTGGCTTACACTTCGAGGAATTTTAGTTATTGCACCACTTAGTTTACACATACAAAAATTTTGGTTTGAAGGCTTCCGTGGTTGTTGTCGATGGCATGTTGTTTTCCGGGCTGGTTCCCACGTTGGTTATTAGATCTTGTCGTTTCGACACTCATGTCGGTGTCTTCCTCAGAAGTTTCAGAGCTGCTTCTGAGGAAGACACCGACATGGGTGTCGAAATGTCAAGATCTAATAACCAATGTGAGAACAAGCCTGGAAAACAACATGTCACATACAAAAATTGAGAAGTKTCGGTGCAACAATTAATTAATGATGTTGCATTTGTAAAAATAAGCGGTTCTTTTTCTGTCGTGATCTCGGATGGACCTTTCTCCAGCCTTAAAATGCTTAAAACCATAACTACTGGTAATTTGTGGGCGACAAATAGTGTAGCTCACAACCATTGCGAATGGCAGCCCACGATCAACCTGCCGTTGTTTCATATGCCATAGGCCAACGCTACTAGCGACCAGCACATTTGCTGGCCATAGATTTGACCGTATGGAGAGCTGTCTTCCCAAAAATATGCAATCGACGCTATCATATCAAAATTTTTATTTTTATCAAAGCGAAGTATTTATATAAATTTTAGGTACTAGTAAGTACTTGTTGCTTCCAAATTTTTTACTTAAATATTATCGCTCAATAAAGGTGTTCCAGTCTAGTGTTAAATCATCACCATTTGGAAACCTGTCGTCAAAAGCTTTTGAAATTCGGTTTCAAAGAGAAAATGCAGCTATGCATTAGCAGTCTATGAAAATTGTTCAGTGCATCAATTCGTGCAATTGTATTTTGTATACCTACATGAATTCATTATTAAAAAAACATAGCAAAACTGGAATGCAACAACAATAACGAGTGTCTACCACACTTTGTCTTTAGATGAATTGCGACAGCCTCTGTAACATCTGTTTGTTATCTATAATACAAATTTCCTTCGGGCAGCTTTGTCAGATTACCAGGAGAAAATATATAAACTATAATATTATATATTTCTTTTTGTAGAATTATTTGATAGCAACACTGTCTACAAGCTGAGCTTTTTATGATTTTTAACGGCTAACTTCCTTTATTAACTAACCTAGAAACTGATAAGCATATACATGGTCTTTCGATGATCGTCGGCAATCTCTCGCAGGTGTTCAAAATATAAAAGTTACCATAATTCTGCGTATAACTTTATCTGCTATATTATGATCTAGATAATTAAGCCTAAATATCCTGCTAAGTAGTTGTTTAGGTGCAGGATTTGCTACAAACACACGAGTAGATACGGATTTTCAAATCTAGTAGACCATTTTGTCTTAATTTTTTTTACGCATACAATTTAAGAATACTATCTGAAATGGAGGCCGTTTTCGTAACTACAAAGAATTTTAGACAGCGTATTATCAACCTTACAATGTGGATATTTTCGTCATATTTATTTGTAGTTGGATTCTTTGCACTATATTCGATAACCCCATCTCTAACAATATGTATTTCATGAATGGGATCGGTAAGCTGGGCCTTTAATCGTATGAATATATCAGCAATTGTGGTAATTGGAAATCTCGACCGTCTGCCTTATTGAATTTACAAATTTATGCGAGCGGACTTAGTCCTTCCGAAATTGGATCCTGGCTTTAATTTAACCAATTTAATTAACTATCATTTATGAAGGACGCATTCCAGGATTGCACTGTTGATTTAAAATATGTCCACAGAAATGTATGTCATTTCAAGGAAGCATTACAGCACCCTCTTAAGATAATACCTAAAACCTATCTTGTACACTCTACCACATTCCAAGGAAATGTATTCTAATTTGAGCTCGCTCTTGATGCACTCCTCGGCAGAGCTTTGAGACTACGCGCTCATTTCCAAAACTGGASGTCCCCCGCCCTTTACTCAGCCGGGAATCGTTAAGGTTCGCATAAATTTCGTTCSGATATCGCATTAAMMCGCAGAAAATTATGCGGTGTCATCTTKTTCCTGCGGCCGCGGGCTCCGAAGGAGACTCGCACCTTCTCCGAGGCGTTACTCCTGCTTAACTGAATTACCCTGGCGACGGAGCAGTCGCCAAAACGGCAATAAATTTTTAGATTTTACGCGATGCAGGCCTTAATCACCATAAATCTATCGGAATGGCCGCCCGAGTATGAATAAGGAACTGGCGAATTGCTAGTAACTTGAAATTGTACGGTTGCCCGCTTCTTTTTTGATACTCCGCTAAATTGGCGATTCGGGGKGTTTTGCTCCGTCGAGGGGGGTTAAATTTGCAGGATTAGTAATTAAATGCGACGTTACGAGTCTGGAATCTTTATAGTTAACAAAGTTTGGAAATTCAAGGCTTCTACGGATATATTTAAATTAACAATTCACTTTTATTTGCCATGGCTTATTTCCATAGTGCCCAAACGTTTAGTCTTAAACAGAAATGGTATCTTAATCTTTAACTTGGAATTTTAACTTGATCTCCTTTGAAAATGCGCTAGAGAGTGATCCTTTTTGCTGCACTGCACTTTACTTTTTTATTTTAGATGGAACATCTAATTTTCGATTTTTTTAATTGACGTTTACGGCGTACTTCAAAATGACTAAAATCCCACAAAGTAAAACAAACATGCAGTTTTCTCTTTCTCTTTAGATTTTATTAATACACTTGCAGACAGTCTGCATCTCCCGGGATTGTTTATGCCACAATTGTGTGTTTTCTTGTATACAGGATGCTTCAGGAATGATAATTACCCTGACGAAATTAAAAATGCAACCCAAAATACATTTGCAGAGGTAACATTGATAATTGTTCATCGTTTAAAAAAATATAAAACGTAGAGGGCTGTATAAATTCGTAAATTTTGACATAAACTCCAATCATTTGCTTTAAGTAAATTCGGTATTGTAAAACAAATTTTATTTTTGAAATTAAATGCTCAAAATGTCGCCCTCCGCTGTTTTCACAAGCTTGAATTGGTGCCCAAAACGATCTTTTAACATGCATTAACATTTCTGGAGTAATGGATCTACATGCATTTTCTAAATGTTTTACACTTTCAATTGGTGTATGGTATACTTGCTCTTTTACCATCATCAACAGAAAAAAATCCAAAGGATTAAGGTCCGGGCTTCTCGGTGGCCAAGGATTAATTGAACCATCTGTTAGGCAAAACCAAATCAAAATGATTTCGCACTATTTTATGATAATGCGCAGGTGCCCCATCTTGTTGGAACCATAGATCTTGTCTTACTTGTAAATTTGCATTTTGGACTTTCTTGGGCATAATAATGCATGTTATGTTTGTTAACTCCACCATTATTAGAAAATATTGCTTCATCTGAGAAGCACATGTTATCATAAAATCTTACATTCAAATTTTGGTGTCTTGAAAAAAGTTACAAAAAGCTAGTCTTTTAGGTTAATCTGTCTCCTTTAAGGCCTGAACCAATTGGAAGTGATTCGGCTGAAATTGATTGCCTTTAATTATTCGGTGTACTGAAGAAAGACTGATACCGGTTGCTCTTGAGACTACCCTTTGACTAATATGAGGATTTTCGTCAATCATTTCCAATACTCTGCTGTTCTTTCTCTTGACTTTTTCAGTGGTGGCCAGTTTGTCCTTAAAATTAATTCAAGTCTCTTGAAAATTGTATCGGCAGGAACTCTTCTATTTGGAAAACGTTGTCTGTATAAAGGGGCGGCAGGGGAAGCATTTTTTCTTGCGTTCACCATAAATCAAAATCATATCTGTTTTTTCATCATTTGAATACATTTTGACTTTTAATAAATACAGTGACAGTAACCATAGCGCATAGCCGTCATGGATTCCCAATTTATTTTAAAAATAATTCCATTATGTAAAATACCTAACCACATTGGCTATGAGAATGTATTTTGGGTTGCATTTTTATTTTCGTCAGAGTCATTATTATTCGTGAAACATCCTGTATCATTTCAGCATTTTTTTTCCTGGAATCCTGTCTGTTTCCGGTTGCGAATTCTTGTTACTGCAAGAAAATCTTTTGACTGAAAGAACGTCTAAAAAGACCATGTATTTAATGTTTGTTAGTTAGTTGTTCGTTATGCTTGATAACACTACGGTGTGATTATTGGTATTTATGCATTTTTTGTCTCCTAAATGTTTAGGATTTTACCAGTTTTGAACAGGTCCGTTCCAGGGAAGAAAGAACGATGCGTCTATAAACAAAACATCAATACTTGATTCTCTCTTGCGCGCTTTGTGGTACAGCTTTGCTTTTAGAGTTTGTCCTAGCTTAACTGTGCTTATTTTATTTAATACTGATTTAGAGCATACAGGAGAAACTTTGCTAATCATGTACCCGCAACATGGGTAATTATTATGTTAGTCAACGATTTTGATACTTTTTATCTTTTTTTTTGTTATCTGCTTACATTTAATATAATCAAGAGATCAACCGTCTATTCACAGACACAGGTCCGAATAGGTAATGCATAGCTTGGTAAAAATAAAAGTGTACAACATGAAGCACAGAACAGTTGCGTGTATTTACTACGACGGTCTATACCGATCTTTGCAGAATATATGAATATAGAGACAATACAAGTTATTTAGATTTAGTTATTTGTGTGACCTCCACTAACAAAACGTTTATATGCTATTTGTGGCAAACAAAAAATGTAAGCTCCTATAAATCGACAGATAAACTTTTTTTTACTAAATATAGGTTGCTTGTGAAACACTGGTTCCGCAAGACTTATAAAAGTGTTAGCAAATTTATGACTATATACCTAAAAAACTAATTTTTATAGTTTCTGCTGCATGTATCAAGAGGCCAAAAAAACTGTCATATATATACTATTATCAATGCACATTCTAATGACCAAACTCAAATGGTTTGTACACAAATTGCCCGTATATTCATCAAGACTAAATGAATTAATGTTTTCATCACTCCGATTGAACTTGCTTATTCTGATGCTGCAGCTGTAACTTTATTAATAACTTAGATTGCAGTAACTTTATAGTAATATCATCTTTGGCGTTTTCTTACTCGTCAGTTTTTGTTTACAACAGCAGCTTTTACTGATATCGTAAAGGACAATACCAATAGCTGCGGCAGACCTTTAGTCAAGTTACACAGTTTTTGTTTTCTATTAGAGATATCATATTGGCAAAAAATTACATTAATTCGTATTTTTTTCTTAAAATAAAACATTCTTTTTAGGAGAAATTTCTTTAACGATCGTTTTTTTCGTATGATTTTGTCATTACTTGCATTTGGTATTACAGTTATTGCAGTAATAATGCTAATAACAGGAGACCACTGATTTATTAAGTTGACGCAACCTAAGTATGCTAGAAAGACATGTTTTTCAGTTTGTCTTGATGATGTCGAGGTGTCAAACATGGATACTAATGATTGTCAAGTGTCGCTTTTATAATATACATTTCTCCAGCTAGATAACCAACTAGAAGCACCTACAAAATGTTAGAAGAGGACGGGAACATATACGAATTCTTAAGGAATATGACTAATCTACAAAAATTTGAATTATGTCTTGTAAGATTTATAAGGTGATATATTAAACATGTTAAACATTAATAGCTTTGAATTATCTTTTATTCTAAGTGCAATTTTTAGATAAGGAAAACACCATTATTTATAGATTTAGCCCAAATTATCTCCCCTCCCTACCCAAACTTTCTAGAACCACCAAATGCATTGATTTTAAAATTCATCATTTTGTTGATTATAGAAGTATATCCCTCAGTCATCACAAATACAGTAACAAATAACTTACCCATAGCATGACGCAAAGCAAGCTTTCTAAACATGTTTAGGCATGTATATTTGGTTTTAGTGTTTAAATTTGATTTACGAAGTCACTTTTTGCACAAATACTTGATCATGGATTGGTAAATCGCTGTGGTTTGTATTATATTGTTTATTAATAACATACGAATTAGAACGAGAAAATATCTTCAAAACTTATCCCTAAATTTCTGCATTCATGTGAGAACTATAGACGAATTTATCGTCACTATTTTTAATTATATTATGTTATTTAAGTACAGAATTTCATGTTTGATATTTGTATTTCATCTGCAAATATTCAGCAGGCAACACATCCCAAAACATAAGATCTGCATTATACGTATTTTATATATTATCTATATACCCAATTCAAACTTCGTGTAAAAGTAATTAGCGAGGAAATTAACTAGTTTTTGTTATAGGTCTGTGACAGACATTTTAATATGCAAGGTTTCTATAAATGATTCATGCAACGCGGGCGGCGTTGATTTCTGAATTCTTTGTGTCTCCTTTTTGTAACTGCTGCCAGGCTATAATATGCACTGCGATAGTACAGAAGGTTGTGAGCATTTTCACCCCACAGGTCTGAAATGTGAGTTTTTAAAGTTAATTATCTCAGAAAACACTACAGAATATGTTGAAAATACACACTCCTTCCCAGGCATTTCCTCATATTAAAATATATCAAATAATTTAAAAATCGACAGATGACAAGTAAACGTCACTTTCCTGAGAGGCATTTGCCGCCTGGGAGAGTGTATTTTCCACACATTCTCTAGTATTTCTGAGTTTTAATCGATAATTTAATTCAATCTTGTGCTTCAGTAAATTTACATCAATTTTATTAAAAGTACGTCGTATKAGAAAAKTACATKTCGCATGCTATCCAGTATTATTTGGTTTGCTCAAAACATGGGTGCAAAACTCCTAGCTGCGCTTGGTTCGCTCGAAGCACGCAAAATGTCTGGTTTACTCAGAGCACGTTCACTAAACGCACATAGTCATCGCAACGTCCGATTGATTTTTATTGGTGGACAGCGGTTTCTTCTGTCTGCACTGCAACCAACTGGAGATAGATCTATTTCGCTATCATTATAGCCATCAGTGTAGTTTAGGTGGCCTTGTCATCATGTCAGTGCAATGCTGACAGATGGCATTGCCATCTAAATTCTTACATAATATATTTATGTTTATCATGATCACTGAAAGCATCGACAGTCATAAAATCATAAACGCGTTCACCTAACTAGTTCATACTAAATACAATTCCCAAGTAAAGGTTTACTTTACTTCACTTTTGTTAACTACAAATAAACTAAAACCAACCAAATATCTTTAAAAACTTGAAAATTTAAAGTGAATGTCTTAGCTTTCTTTAGCGGCAACGATTATAAATTCCTCTTTTATTTTATTGTTTTATGGTTAACCATATGCATGTCGATAGCAGCTACAGTACGGCTATAAAATATTTAAAAGACAAGCGATTGCCAAACATATATTTTTACTTTAGTATTCCATTTCTACTAAAGCATTTAAATTTTATGGAATCTTGTTTTCTCATGAACTGTGCGCGCTTAGGATCGCACGTGAAGCACACATTTATCCCAAAATTGGTCCTCGTTGCTTTGATAGTGCATGTCTAAGTTATATGAGTGGCTTTTCACGTGTGCCATTTGTTGGTTTAGGCGACAGCCAATCGACCGCGGCAAATGCAAATCCTATTCGACTTCATCCCCATTTGCCAAATGGGCTTTGATTTCGGATTATCCAAAGGCGACCGATATAAACAGTATTAAAGCTGACGGCGAGGTTGCCGGTAACATGACGCGTGCCGCGTATACAACAAGAAAAATTATTTTCGTCGGAATCAAAAAGAAATCACGTGAGCCGGGCATCGCGTGGTAATTTATATATCTCAGGTGGGAAGAGCAAAAAATTATGTGAATTGATGTTTGTTATCAAAACCCGTGCGTTCCGTCTCGCGTGATACGCAGAGAAATGCGATTTGTTTCGTTTTCACAACAATATGTTAGTACTTCTGATATATTATCTGTCCGTTCAAGTTTATATTTATTTCGAACGTCAGGTATAACAAACTGTACCTTCTAAAGCTCAGGGAATATGACACGAATAGAGCAACTCTATAATATCCAATGAGATATTGTTGGTTTTATACATGCCTCCAATTACAAGATTGCTGTGTATTTTTTCTAATAATTATTGCTGTATTAATTCTATTCATTTAACTAAATGTTTCTGCACTTTGCAGGCAACAAATCTTTTATTTCATCAATCATTTATTTCGCGAACTGCTATTGTATGTATTATTGAGCTTCATCGATAAGTGTAATATATTTTATGTCTTTGTTTATTGATTTATTTATGGAGAGCATGGTATATTCTGCTCCACTTCGTAAATTAAAGAGCTGTACTTTTTAAAATCATCACTACAAAAGAGTAAACATTTTCAAATAGCAGCTCGCTACTTTTTAAGCTTTCATTGGAGCTTCAAATTAGATAACTATTACTTTTCACATTTATTTACTTGCGCAGAGCCACTTTACTACAGTCTTTGTTCAAATACAGGGTAAGAAAAAAATGTCGCAGAATTTTAGTATTTTGGAATTTGGATCTCTTTAGTAGGTATTTAGGCGAAGGCTAGAAAAAGTTGTAACTTTAAATAAAAAAATATATTAATGTCCCGAACTTTTTATGTGCGGAGCGCCAATCTAGGAAATTTAAAAATCGTTGAATTCCATTTTCTTTTTTTTTCTCGACAATTTACTCTAATTCCCAAGAGTTATGAGTGATTCGGAAATCTAGCAGGCTTTATTTACTATAACCGTTGGGCAACGTAGAAAATTCTCGTTTTCAGTTCTGCAAAACTAAAGCAATTAGAAAGAACGCAAAGAACAACAATATTTATATTACAAATGGCGGTCAAATGATGTGGCAAACAAATTTTCTTGTGTTAAAACCCTCTGCATCCAATCTATTAGGCTTCAGTACTCTTTTTACTGTAGTAGGCATTGCTAGCAGCTTGGCAAGTACAAAAGCAAAAGCCAAACTAGTATTTGTAAATGCAATCTTATTACTTTTATAACACTAGTTTTCTATTAAAAATAATTTTATAAAACGATATATTGGTATACTATCTTTGGATCATTGCCATAGGTGAACAGTAAATATGTGTGGAGGAATTCTTCGATGATAATTTGAATTTGAATGGATACTAGAGAATGTTCCTGACCACATAAAACATACATGTGATATCAGCATGACGATGTACCTAGCCATTATGCTAGACATGCGTGAAATTTTCTAAATTATCAATTTACTTATCGTTGAATCAGCTGAGTAAATCCAGTGCAATAGAATTCTGGAACTGATTGTCATAAATTCCTTGTTATGGTGTTTTAAGGAAAATTACTTATTTGAAAAAAGCTTACTGCACAAATGGAAACTGAAACACGAGAGAATGAAGGTGGCGAAGACAGACTTTCTTTCTTCCGAAATAAAGTAGTTCATAAGCGAATCACTGTCACCACTGTCAAACTCTACAGGGTGGTACAAAATTTATAGAACAGCATGTTACAATTGTTACACCTGGGTAAACATTCATAAATTATTTTATGTGAAAAATAAGCAATGAAGCCATTTTGTGAAGATTCAACCTATCACACAAAAAAACATACATATATGCCGGTCAAGTATAGTTTGGACACCAATTAAAATCAAAGTTTTGGATATTTTTGGTGGTGCGTTAATTCCTTAGAGCAATATAGTAAAAATTTGATGTCTTACGACAGAAACAATAGATTCCATCAATTCTGCTAGTAAAGTATTGATGGCTGAATTTGACGCGGCTAGCAAAACAAATTGCAAGCATTTCGTATGCATTTAACAAAACTAGTAGGAATGACGATCACTTGATTGATCATTTTTAATTTTAAATATTGGAAAAGTGCACTGCACCTCCGAAAAATATTATAGATATTTGTTTTGATGTGAACATAACTTCTGTAAGTCGAATAACCGGAAATTTGGGCACTTTTTTCAGTTTGTCCCTAATAACTTCATAACGATGCATTCTACACAAAATTGTAGATACGCTTTTCGATTGTTTAATAAAACCGAACTACAAACTATGGTCATACGTTACAACCAAGGAGAACTGCTCCAAAATGCCACAATAAAATAAAAGCGGATGTAATTTGATTCTAATTTAACTATATGTGAAAAATGCTTGTTACCATAATTTAAAAGGTGAATAACAACTGAAAATCTGGTGGGTCGAATATCTGCCGGTTAAATTCTGCCAGGCACTTCTAAAAATAGCTTATAAATTATAAATATTTCTTTATACTTTCTAAATTGTTATGGTAAGGGTATTAGAGTTATGCTGGATCTACGTGTCTGTTGTATCTTAGTGAGTAGTGCAGAATGTTGCTGCAACTACTTGAATCTATTTTGGCTGGTCAGAAACGATCTATAGGATATCAGATTTTTAACTAAAACTAAAAGGAACGTGTTTCCACTCATGTGGTGTACGTAGGTTGTTGGTTTGTTTATTTATTTTATCCCAATGGACACGCATGCCTAACAAGTATAACCGAACCTTTAAATTTAGTGAACGAAGGTATGAGTCAAATATGCGACATTAGACCAAAAATTCTAGAAAACCCATTCCTAATGTTTTTAGTCTCATTAAGAACATAAAGCTTTTTGTACAGTAATTATAGGTCACGACTTGATGTTGAATTAAAACTTACGTTGCAAATGCCGTAGTAGCGGAAACCTCTAAATTATACGCAATTTCAGAAGTGGGATCTACGTTTCGGAAACAAATTAAAATTCAAAAAACCACCCTACCCACGCAAATAACGCGTTTACTGCCTCATTTAAGGAAAGAGAAAGTACCGAATACGTCCCTGCGTGGCATCTGGTGATCCTTCAGGAGGTAAGTGCGCAGAAAATGAGGGTGTGCTCAGGGGAAAAAGCAGATGTCACGGAGGGAAATATGACAGCGATCAAGGAGGGGAGTCTTTTGGCCACGTTGCTTCTTAGTTTTCTCCGTAATTTCGATCGATCACGTCTACAAATATAAGTAGGCCTAGAGCGTTTACACGACCACCCTTGATGAAATGACAACACGGCACTCGGCAGTTTAGAATTTACATTCGCTTGTTTATTCAAGCGCCAAGGAAAAGGGCAAAGTAGGTCTCGGAGTGTAAACATTTAAGACACCCCAACGTTACACTCGAAATCTTGGTAGGCATTGATAACAGGTAGTAAAAAGGAGCGCATAAAAGGATACGGCTCCTCCTACCCGCTATTTGGATAACGGTCCTCGGAAGGGTTGTTTATTCAGAAAGATTTGTCCCTCAATCCGTGGAAGTATGAGAGGGAAGTTTTCCAGCTTAAACTGATTATCGGGGCAAACAATAAACAACTACACCGATCGGGTATCTGTTCCGTATGTCACTTACGAACTTTTTTATTGGCAGGAAGTTGCTGAATCCAGGCTCCGAAAGCACCATAAGTAAAAAGTTATAACGCTAACGTTGCCGTTTCCAAATTAAATCAAGGCGGCTTCGGGGTAAGAGCTTAACGAAGTTTGCAGTTGACGGAGATAGGAGATGAAAGAATACAATCAAATAACCGCCATAAAACGTTTTAAATTTACAGAATATGCTTAACTCGTAAATAGAAACTTCATTTGCTTAAAAAAATATAGTTAAATATACTAAACCGTTCTTCATAATTAAGGTTCTTTTCTGCTAATCTTTATTATATACATAGTAGTGATAAAGTAAAGCACGGAGCTTTGATTGTTTCCCGCACCTTTCGGTATGACATAATGTCAGTCACAGGCGTTCTGGATATGAAGTTATACTGAATTTTTTTTATGAAAACTTGTGTCAAACGTGTTTTTACTTTTGATGAGATTATAGAACCTTTTGTAAAAACCGCTGCAAATTGAATCCACATCTAATTGTCAAAATGACGTTTTGAGCATTTTTTCTCTGCACATTTTTTCTAAGACAAAGGGTCCTCGTGATATTAGCAATAATACATAAATTTTTAAAATCTGTTTTTTCCAAATAACTCGAAAAGTATTAACTGAACAAAAAAAATACAAGAGTGCTTACCGATCAGAAATTTGATTTCCTATATAATACCAAAATTTTAAAAAAAGGAGCTTTTTTCACTAATTTGAACTAAATTAATTTCGTAGTGCTAAACATAATACATCAATTAAATGACAATGGTTTGATTTCGCCCTCCCCATCAAACCCTTTCTTTTTCTAGTATACATGATTTTACGCAACCACTTACAATTTGCAGATCGGTATTAATAATGTTATCAATATCTTAAATTAACGGAGGTCAATCAGCAATAATAATAGAAACTGAAACATCAAGTATAATTAAATATTATCTAATGTATTCATATTTCAGTTGCAGCTGCTGACATTAATTCCGTTAGAGATTGAAACAACGCAAAGATTAGTGCTAAAAAGAATACATTTTGTCTGCGCAAAAAAGAACTACCGTGAAGTATCAGTCGAAGTACCTGTACCTGATACTGTCAGAGTCATAAAAGCAATATCTAAATTGGTAATAATCATACTGTGTGTTTAATTAAACTGTCTGCGTCTTATCAGTGCTGCATGGTTTAAACCTAATGCCTGTAGATTTCAGTAGTCAATGATATTCCGTAACAACGTTATTTTATTTTTCGATTACAACCAGCATGATGAATATTAGTATAATACATGAAAGTTTAAGCAGTTGAGCACAATAGCAAACGGTGGGTTTAGAACTGTGCAGCGAATTGAGTAAAAAGGCATTAAAAATTCTCAGAGTTAAAGCTAGCATTAATTTATTGCAATGAGAAGTGCCTGACGTTTATAACGTGTATAGTTTAATTTAACTAAACCAGCAACTGAAATAATTACAATTCTCGGAATTGCATTGCATTACTTCTCATTTCGAGTTTTTACAGTGTTAAATATCTTACGAATCTCTTTTCCCGCGAAGTACCAATTGGTATAGTATTTAGTATAAGCACCTGATCCTAAACTAAGTGTATCGGTCATTAGCCTTTGACACGAGATGGATGAGCAAATGCTGAATGGTACGCTTATAATAGCTCTTAAGCTCAGATTTATCTCGCTCTAGTGTTTCATTTGCTGTTATTATACTTTGCGTTTGTTATTGTCTAGTCTTGTACAAAAAATCCCTCGAAAGGAAATAAAATACGCAGTGCAGTTGCTACTTTTCTTTAACGATTTCTGTACATATTTCTACTCTAAGTACACAAAAATAGCGCGTTTTACGAATAAGAAAAGCGATTTTCTAGTTCGATAAGAGTGTTTATTTTCAGCTTCCCAAAAAATGATCACTTTCCACTACTTGTAAAGGAATCTATTATTTTCTTTAGCCATACCCACGAAAAAGAAATTAGTGACCTTAATTTGGGGGTTAAATTAATTATTTGTTTATAAAGTTGTGAATGTAATATAAAATTTCACAAAAATGCGTATATTTATGCTTGACAAACCAGTTAATAGTAAACTAAACAAAACTATTGGTAGGAGCTAGCATTCTCAGTTTTAAGATATTAGCTTTTGACCTTTCCAAATGTAATTCTGTACGGCTGGCATTATGTTTTGTTCTGTTTAAAAAAATTGTTTTGCACCTCGCAATTATTGCGTAAGCTTAGCGACGCTTTTCCTCGAATCGCAAATGTAAGCCAATTGCTCGTCTCATAAAAGAATCCATTTTTTTCTGTAAACTGTTGACTCCCCGAGAAGTTCCTTTTTTAAATATTTAACTGCTCGGTTTTTCAAATTTTGTAACCAATAATCGTATTGCCTTTTTGAGGTTTCATAGATAATTTTTTGTCGAAATGCAATGGCTACTTATAAGCCATAGAAGAGGTGACTGAAAGGAACGAAACGGGATTGCTGTTTTGCAACTCGTCGGCTTAGTGTATACAGTCAGTTGTGTTTTACTTTCTATCAACATTAGGAGATTATCTTAAATATGATGAGTATAGTCTACACCATAAAACAACTTGCTTTCTTAATATTATCGCAATAGCAAAAGTATTGAGTAATCCACTTGAAGCATATAGAATATAAAGGGAACCCAACACCCGCATGTACACCGGTTTTCCTTTTTTCCACACCACGTACCAATAGCCAACCGTATATGAGAATGTAAGATCGTTCGTCACTAAAAATGTTTGTTTTATAAACAAATAATAGAAAGAAAACGATCTACTTCCTCATCTGTCTGGTAAATAACTGAAATGAAGAACAAAACTACAACCGTTTCTCTGGTTTAAACCAGTCCGCCCGCAGCGGTTATAGGCGATGGTCTGCCATGGTCAGTTTGCTCTCTACCCCTGCCTGATGAGCCCCAACAGGGCGAAACTAGTCGCAGGGTGAGAGCGAACTGACCAGGGCAGATTAATTTAACCGTTTTTCTGGTTTAAATGACATAAAATAACAACACAAATGCATCTTATTTTTGTCTGTTTGTTATAAACAATGTTTTTATTAAGATGAGTTCAGTTTTTGTTTAAAAAAAAACAGCAAATATGCGGTTTGCTCTAATCCGCCATAAGAGCCATGCGAATGGGTCGACATGGTGCCACTGCTACTCATAGCATACGAACGGTATTGCTGCTTCTACATTATTCTGTATGCTGTGGTCACTACTCAAGCAAGCGTGAAGGATAAACGCATTCTTTGAATTCAACAGATTGAAATGTACGAGGATTCGCATATGCTTCATCATTTTTTTAATATTATGCGACCTATTGCAATCTCCAAATTCACCATTCACAGGACACCACTGCTTCAAACTTCTGCCTTCGGGAATATCAAAATATGATGAATTTTGCGTTTGTTACTCCTTGTTTTGGTAATGTTGAATACTGTGTTAAAGTATTTCCAAAGATAAATTTTGGACAAAGCAGGAAGTGACACTTACCATCCTTTTTACGCTATAAAGGGATATTTTGTTCTGCTTAACAAATGATTAATGTATGCAAACAAATCCGTTAAAGTTTTGATTTTTTTTATATTTAAGTGCTTTACTACCATTAAGGAGCTGATAACTCTATTATACCTGACGTTTTGATTTTTCCAGAATAACATCCTTCAAAACCCATTACGACCAACATTTCTTTATTCCACACATACTCCACCACGCCCGGGGCATCTTTTCCGATTCCAACCCCTCAGAGTGTTTACCTTCCCGTTTAATATGTAACCCCACACGCGACCCAAGAGAACTTTTTCGAATCGTTTTGCGTTAATTACCCCATTCAAAGAAGTTCCGCGCGGCGCCCCAGAATCACAATTAGACAGATACCCCGAAATTAGACGGCTGTCGGCCCTTTGTGACTCACGCAGTTGAGCTTTTAAGTGGACGGCTCACCTGCACGATCTTTGGATTTAAATTACTGATTATGAGGGGGTGAGCCGGTCCTAATCAGGGAGGGTGCCCTTAGCTGAAAATGAGATGGGATAATGGGACACAAAATTTTTAGTTAAATGTCAGTGATGTTTCCTGTTTCATCGGCTAGTCAAGTCTTACATGAAATTTATTGAGTATACAATGACAAGTGATGCGAAGTCTAGCTCAAACAAAACGAGATATCTAATAAACTTAAATTAAATTAAGATTATCCAAAATCTAGGTTGGCGAACAATGTAAAATAAGCATAAAAAGCAACAAAACAGAACCAAACCTAAGTCATAAAGTGGTGTTTGAAAGGTAGCGTTTGATAACTCGCCAAACCGTATTGGAGGGAGTCTTTAAAGATATTGGCATTTAATTATATTCACGTACCTACTGCATTAGGGAAGACATCTTTAATTTATCTGTATTTATTTATCTCACACTGTAGAAATGATATCTGAAGTGCTATGCTAGAGTTGGTAACTGAGTTATAATATTTATGACGTTATACCTATACAGACAGTTAATTTTTGACCTCTGAAATTCTGAAATTTTACAAGATATCTACACACGATCAAACCTTCGATGATTGAAAATAAACCTAACACAGTTGTTTCGAATTCATTGGGTTCTGGCCGACATCTAAACATGGAAATAAAATCACCAGTCAATAATTAACAAGAGAGAGAACTAGGTATTTACACAGTTTTTTTTCTAATTTAATGCCGAACAATTTGGAAACAGTAATTTTAAAGGTACAGTTTTTTTAGCAGCAGGTTTACATTTTTTAAAACGAAGATCTGCATCTGTAGTTAAATGAAATATTTTAATATCATCTACAAGATAAAGTTTTATGTTATTTAGGTACCTATATATAGATTTAGTTTCGCTTGTAATCTAGATTTATATTTCCGTTTACTACATACCATTGCAGCACGCTTATTAGCATTGAGGGATAAGTTATGATCATAAGGGTATTTAACATTCCTTTTTAAATATAATTTTAAACGCATGTCAGTCAACTTCATTTGGATTGAGTTAATAAAGTTGATATCCTTAGCGTAACTGTGCAAATTTGAATAAATATACTGGTGCATGTCGAAGATATAAATTAGAAAAAGTAATGACCCTAGAATTGTTTCTTGGGGCACTCCTGGGGAAATCGAAAGTAATATTATTATAAACAACATACTGTTTTCGGTTATCAAGAAAAGACGTAAAGAATGCAATTGATATATCATCAACCCGATATATGACAATTTTCAACAGAGCATGGTGTTGAAGGCTTTTGCAAAGTCTAGACTCATAAGTGCAAAGCATTGTCCGTTACCTCTTTCTACAACTATATTATCAACTAAGCTTCTTAATGCTATTATTTTACTACAACAACAACGAAGAGCTGATTGAAACGATGTAAGTATTTTGTTTACTGCAATATAGGTAAAAATTTTACTTTTATCATAACGTGTAGCATTATATAGATTTCAAAGGATCAATACTTTGCTTCGACTTCTTCGACAGTTGGAAATTTGAATCTAAACTGAAATTAATTTCTGTATTTACTAGTACTATAGAAGTTATAAGTTGATGGTCGATTGGAGGCAGGACTAAAACAGACAGAAAACACAATTTGGTGTCCTCCACAATTTCTAAATGAATTTTGTTTTGGGATATATGAAAGATTTTCATGGTTTTCTATAAAGTTTATTATTATTTGTTGCAGATATATATCAGAGATATGTGTTTTCTTTTCTTTATAATTCCGAAGTGCTCTACATGCGTTCCAATCAGTAGTTAGTTTAGTAGTTTTAAACTTTTGCAATGCACTTTTCCTGATTTTTATAATGCATGAGATGTACTCGTAAGATTCATAACTGAATCTCTATTCCTGGCACACAATTTACACCAAGAACTATTTTACGGATTATATAGCTTTTAACTTTTGAACCCCTTTATCATCCATGATTATTCAGTTATTCGATTTTGAAGGATGTAAAACGAAATAGTCCAAGTGGTTCTGCAGAAGTCTACATTTCAGACGAAAGAAGTTACCTTTTGGATGTGCAAATGATTATAAAAAGTTTCAAAAGTTTGAAAGACTTGTCAGCAAAGAATATTGTTAAAGGAAAAAGTACTTCAATAACAAAAACATTATTTAGTTACTTAGTTATTAGTTTTTCAAGAAGGCAACTGGTGTTGGCATTCCTTAAACCATCACATGAGAATATAACCCTCATTTTATAGGACTTGTTCAATGTTCATCATTTATTTAGTAGTAAATAATTTATATAATAGAATAATTTGATAATTAGACTAAAAGTAATAGATACCACTACTTAGGTTCAACATCAATACTTGTAACAGCTCATGACAAAAATTAAGCCCTACTTTCTTAGAGTTTTTGGATCTGTGCGTATGAATCAACTGCTTTTTTTAATTACTGGTATTTGAACATGAGCATAACCACTTTTCAGCCAAGTTGGTTAAATTTGCCAAGCTATGCATTCACTGTCTCTTGCGAAGCTCATCTGGTGACTCTTTTCATTGCACATTTGAATTTATCTTTGATTTCTCTAGGTGACAAATGTTTTATTCGACCGGTCTTACGAAAGTTACGATAAACTTTATGAAATGTACGTCTCTACTAAATGAGTGATACTTCTTAAATACTCTTGAGCTAAATTCGTGGGTCTTGAAAAATCATCTAAAATATCGTAGGTAGATAAATGTGTTTGGAGTTTTTAATAATAGTCATCCTTCCACGGGTTATTTAATGCAATCATATAAACAAAAATATCTTTTGTTCTCTGCTATGGAGCTTTCGAGCATACCATATATCTCTATCCCGTATATAGTCGATTTCACGACACATTGGTATACATTTAGCAGATAGGCTATACTCTGCAGCTTCTCTTTCCGTAAATGAGGCGACACACTGGCTATTTGGGTACGTACGGAGAATTTTTAAGTTCTAATTCATTTCGGAAGTCTCGATTCGATACCGCGTATAATCTCACGCTTTCTATTCGTCCCCTAGCGGCGCGCCCTCCTCAGTGTTTTTAACTTTACGACGAAGTAAGATTGCGACACAACAATGGAGAGCAGAGGGCATGAAATTGGGTATTTTATATTCAAAGAAGGTGTCACTCATAATAAAGGTTGTTTATCTTACTTCAACTATTTTACACAAAAGGCATTTTGCATGAAAATCGAGTCGTTTTGGGACGCACGGGGGCAAGAAGAATTAAGATAGACTTGCTCTCTTTGTGATCGCCGTCCCGTCGAAGCCATTGCAGCTCTCCTGGTCTCAGGTGGCACTGCGAAGCGTTCTGCCGTTAAGACGCTTTGTCGCCACCCTGATTACCTGTTTGTCCCTTTATTCCTGCTAACCACGTGACGTCCTCGTAGGCGTTTTCCCCTAATGTTTGTGCTAGTCTCTCCAAAGCAAGATTAAAGCCAGCCAGAGTCAACAGTGCAGTATTTATGCCCCAAACATTATATAATTAGTGGAGGGTCTTCAAAGACAGATTGCTGGCGGTCGCAACGGGTCCCAGACGGGACAAAGTGAATAAAATATTACGTCCCAAATGAAACTGTTTAAGGTACTTTGGCAAAATGTATTGGATTGATTTATCTCGTACTGCTCGGCAACAAGACTTATTTGTGATAACACTGCTCACTAGAAGTTCCCCATAGCAGTTGATGAAAAGCTAATGACTTTGTTTAAAATACCCTTTTTTTCAGTTATTATGCTAGCAGTCCAGTCCCGTCTTTTATCAAAGCACGTGATTTTAGTAATAGTAGTTTAGTTCGAAGCATCTGTCCAAAAACAATTTACCTAAGCAAAACTTTTGCTTGTGGCTCTGCTAAATGCTGTATGATGGTTTAGTAAAACTTGACTTATAAGTTGGTACGTTTCAATCTATCCACTTGTTTACCTACCGTTCCATTTGATCATGGCCAAAATACTAATTCTTGCAGAGCAAACACCTTCATTATACTTTATGGATTTACTTACTTCTGCCACAACTTGAGCATAGCTTGTATCTGTTAGAAACACTACCTTTTGATGGTGTTGTCTTATTATTTATACACATGGTGAATAATAATCCGTCCTGGTAATAGTGGTGTTTGGGGTTTGGAGTGGACTGCAATTGGTAATAGTTGGAAGGAATTATTCATAAATCATAAACTTGACTTGACATTTTTTATTATTCTTTTTCTACAATTGCTTTTTATGGATACAATGATTAATTATAAATTCACCATAAATTCCCCCTCTTGAAAAGGATGGTTTTCAATGAATATAGATCAGTGTTCTTCTTCCAATAACGGAATAACTCCAGTTACAGCAAGCTTGACAACACCAGTGCTTGTTTTTATCGATATCACCCGAATGATACCATCTGGTCCAGGGTGGACATCAACGATGCTCTTCGCCATACTAATGGTGGTATTGTTCCATCGCGAAGAAGAACGAGGGATCCTATCTTTGGAGTGGTGCCTTGACTTTCCAGCATTTGGCACTTTTTCATTATTTATATAATTTATGAAATCGTTTAAAGTAGGTTTCTCTGTAAGATCGACCTTAAGTTTCTCCTAATCTCTTTTTGATGCATAATCTAATTTAGAACTTATTAAATATATAAGTATAGAATCCCAGTGCTGAGTTGGTCCTGTTAAAGTGTTAAGAGCTCTAACATGTTTTAAAGTATTATTAATCAATTGTTGGAGTGAAATGTGCGATTCTTTAAGAACTGGTTCCATATCAAAGAGTGATTTTATATGATTGTATATGATGCGCTGTTTATTTGCATATCTTTCTTTTAGTAAATTCCAGGCAACGCCATAATTATCAGAACTTATTTGCAATGAATGGATTAAAGTGGTTGCATCACCTGTTAATAACGTTTTTAAGTACTGAAATTTTTGGATGTCAGGTAAGTCAGAATTGCTATGAACCACTAAATTAGACATCGTAGAAATTTAACCACTGATCAATTTCACCTGAAAACATAGGTGACATAGTTGAGGTAACTTAACATGGTGCATTTTTATTGTCGGATGCTTTTGTGGTGCATCAGGATTAACTATGATATTGGATTCAGCATTGTTAAGAGGGTCGATCTCTAAATTAGCTTCATCAACATTGCAAACACTGATAGGACGTGGATTACCTGATGAACTTAAATTATCATTTTCTGAATTTTAACAAATGTAAGTCAATTTTGACGAAACCTCAAAATAAAGGTTTTCATACCATTCTCGAGTTTGCTCATGTGAAGCTGTATCATTATCGAAGGTTTCAATTTGTGATGATTCAAACTCGTCCAACCAGGGATCCATTTTTCCTTACGCAATCGTATAGAAATAAGAAGCTTCCTGTCCACAGCATTGGGGTCTATGGAATCAGCAAAGCTTTTGCAGCGGGTTAAATTTGCTTATAAAACAGAACGTCGTTTTATTAAGGCTGATAAATCGTCCATGTCAATTTCAGGTAGGTATAAATTATAATTTATAGGTGTAGTTATATAAGTTAATTGGAGTGGTCTTTTTTTAAGTTAGTAATGGATAAGATATGGTGATATGGTGATTAGCGTACGGTATTTGATGTTATAATGGGTGACTCACAAGAGCGTTACAAAACACCTAAGAAGTCGGGTTGATGGGTTCCTTGCCGCCGATATTCTTACTTGATAGATGCGGCAATTCAAGCTTCAGTGGTTATATAATATAAGAGGGTAAGCTTCTTGCTGCTTCAATTTAACCTAACGGAGGCAGCAATCAGTCAGGACTTCGGTATGTAGGTAGATTCTTTACTGCTGATATAACTTGATATAATTGACGGAAGCAACAATTCGAATTTCAGCTTCGGTGGTCTAATATAAGACTAGATCTTATATCCGGCTCGAAGGACCAAATTTGTTTGGGGTTTGGAGTGGACTGTATTTGGTAATAGTTTGGAAGGAAATATTTATAAATCATAAACTTGACTTGACATTTATTTATTATTTTTTTACAATTGTTTTTTTGTGGATACAATGATAAATTATAAATTCACCAAGTGGAACAATGTGCTATCTTGAGATTTAATTTTATACATAAATCTCTCATTTCATGTTAGACTGTGCATCTACCGTATTGTATTTATTTCTGATTCTTTTCGTTCCTACGTATTAAATGAACTGTACCTTCTGAACAGAACGTCAATTCTTCTTCTGGCAATAGCTTTTTTTTTAAATTAATTACTTAAATTACAAACGAAATGACCATAATAGGTCATCCACAGAGTTTTTAGACAAACAGCTTTTGCGTTTGTTTTAATGCTCATTATTTAACTCGTCTGTCGATTCTTTAAATACGAAAGTAGGTAGAGCTTCTACTCTTGCCTTAGAAATCAGTTGCACTAAAACATAAATATTTGTCGGGTTTTTTGTTACCATGATTGTAAAACTATCAGAGGACTACTAAAATGATTACACATCTCACCACTCTGATAAGTTTTTCTGCTGCCTTCAGGAGAATTTTCAGTTTGCTCTTCTAGCATTTTAGGTAGCCCCCTGATCAAATAGTGTTGTCTGTAAACTTCACATTTCATGCTTAATTGTGACATATTTGAAAAGAAAATACTTAATGTCACAAATGGGCAAATTTATAAACAAAACTGAAATATCCCACGTTGCCAAAACCATATGACAGCTTTATCTTGGTCTGTACAGAAACATACTTTCGCTCCATGAACTTTCTTATTATTATTGCGCTTCATCCATTATTCCTGGTTAATAAATGTCTTTGTTGTATGATTTTTTGATAACTTTTGCTTTAAATGGTTACAGGATCAAGAATGACCAAAACCAATCTTTAACGAAAACTTATCATCAAGCTTTTTAAATTTTCTGCGACTCTATTGTTTGAAGATTAAAAAATATGCATCGATAAATAAATTACAGACGATTTTACACGACTTTTCGAATCTTTAAATCTCATGTTTGTTTTCTACAGGCATGTGAAAAATAATAAAAAGGCCCTGGGAATAAGTATGTAATTCCATTCTTTCCTCCAAGACGCAGCACGATAGAACTTCTACTACTTGTGGTTTTAAACAAAGCATTGCTTAGCACGTGGGGTAATCTAACAGCAAAATTATCTACCAATACATACCTACCAAATTAGTAATTCCCTCCAAATAAAGAGAAAGCCAGCGATCAGGTGACTGTAATTATCAATTTCTATTGGTAGATGGTACTACTATTTGACGATAATAATAATCAGACAACAGTGCTACTGACTGCGCCAGAATATTTAAATTTGTAAAACAGATGGCGCTGACGGATTAGCTCTTGTTGACACGTGCTAAAGGGGTTATGAATTATCACAATAAATAACTGCCAGGGCATAGCATATTTTAATTATTTTTTAACAGAAAGTTCTTAAAGCGGCTAAGTGGCTTTGTCACTTCAGATCTTTGCTAATTGTTGGCGTAGTGTTGACGTATCCTTGATCACTAATCGAATTCCTTTCCAAACCTGATTCAACGTATTTAAGGTAATGCCTTTTGTTCCTGCTCGAAACCGAATTACATACTTACTCTAATCTCAGTTAATTTAAGTCGAAATCCAGTGACGCTATCATTCCATTTGATGTGGAAATTATTGTCCTTTAATTCCTTTTCCATTCATGCCTCTCTTAAACAGTCATGCTGAGGGGCCATTTTCGACAAAAGCCAGGATAATTTCTACATCAACTTCCTCAGTCTACCGTTTAATTATTTTCGTATGGCTTATCCCCGCTAAACGTCGTCATCGGAAAGGCAAAAAAGAACATAAAACGCCCGAACGGACAAAGCATTCCGATGCGATTGCCTCCCAGCAGGCCATGAGCACAGCCCCGCACGAATCTGATTGTATTGTGCTTTCCGTATTTAGTAGCGTTTGCCTTTGTGACCGGCCCAATGAAATCGTAGCGCAAATAAACGTAATTAATTAAGAGAACGGTCTGTTTTTAGAGCGAGCAGGAGCACTCGGAGCACTATGGCTGAAGTGTTTGATCATTTTAGTTTAGGTACTAGCCCGGAGGTAAATGTTTGCATTTCGTTAACTGAATGCGGCTCTCGATCGCGCAGTTTGTTTGCCACTGCGATGTTTTTTTGTCCTGTATCGTTAAGACCGAAGGGTATGGAGGAATATGATACTTTTCTGAAAGGTCTATAAATAAAATCTTTTTTTGCGCCGAGTATATGTTCATGGCAAAGATAGTGTTCTGATGGGTGTTTTAATGTCGAAATTCATTTCAATTTGTTTGAAAACTACCATTACCAACCCTACTAGAAATTTACACTTCTATATTAGTCAAAAAAGCGTTTATAAAACCATTTTTATGAAACAACTGCACTCCTGTAAACATTGTCACAACGTTTATAGAATGCTTAAAAAAATTACTATACATTAGTCATAAAATAGTTTTATAGCAATTTATTATAAAGCAGTTTTATAAATGTTGCCGTATTACTTATTATAAGCACCAATTCTATTGTATTCAGCAAAGGGATTATTCAGTATTGTAACTGATTTGGTGGAGCAAGATTTTATTTCTTAATAATAATAATAATAATAATTATAATAATATTAATAATAACAATAATAATAAGTTGTTTTTATTCGTAGTGTACCAATATATCAGAAAGACAAAAAAAATGAAAAAGAAACAAATTTGTTATCTTACACTAACGAAATGGCGGAGTTCAGTCGCCGCCCAAAGAAGGGCAGCACCTGCTTTTCCACTCAACCACATTATGAACAGATAAAAGAGAACTAAAGATACCAATGAAACTAACTGAAAATTAATAATGTAAGCGTATATGTCTATGTACGACGCATGTTTTTTAAGTATGTACCGTTTTGGAATTAAAAAAGACGTGCAAAGATATCGCAATAATTTTCTCTTACATGAAAGCCTGTACCTTAATCTACTTTTCTAAATAATTTCCGTGAATATTGGGGCACTTGTCATAACGTGGCACCAGTTTTTGAATACCCTCCTCATAAAATTCTGCCGCCTGACTTGTTAACCACTGTATCACAAATGTTTCGACTTCGTTATCGTCTTGAAGACGCTGACCACCCAGGTGTTTCTTCAAGTGCAGGAACAAATGGTAGTCGCTGGGCGCCAGATCAGGGCTGTATGGAGGATGATCTAGAGTTTCCCATTTAAAAGATTTGATGAGATCTTTGGTCCGATTATCCACATGTGGACGGGCATTGTCATGCAGCAAAACGATACCTTTACTCAACTTGCCACGTCTTTTGTTCTGGATTGCACGACACAGATTGTTTAATGTCTTACAATAAGACGCTGCATTGAGTGTCTCATTACGAGGCAGAAACTCCACTAGCAATACTCCTTTTCTGTCCCAAAAAACTGTGCACGTGATTTTCCGGGCAGAAATTGTTTGCTTAACCTTCACTTTTTTGGGTGATGATGAATGTCGCCATTCCACGGATTGTTGTTTCGATTCTGGTGTGACGTAGGCCACCCATGTTTCGTCACCAGTAACAATTTGGTCTAAAAAATCTTCACCTTCATTGTGGTGCCGCTCAAGGAAAGTCAATGCGCTGCATAAACGTTGGGTTTTGTCAACATTTTCGGAACGCAACGTGAACACAATTTCCGATAATTCAAGTTCTCGGTCACAATGCGATACAAAACACTACGAGAATATTGAGGAAAGCAGTCGCACAATGATGAAATTGTGAAGCGTGTGTTTTCTCTCACCTTTTCGTTCACTTTCTGCACCAAATCTTCATTAACGACCGAAGGATGCCCACTCCGTTCTTCATCATGCACATTTGTGCGGCCATCTTTAAATGCTCTCACCCATTTCCTTACCATTCCATCACTCATAATGTTTTGTCCGTAAACTTCACAGATCTCACGATGAATATCGMTCGGTTTTACGCCTTTAGCACTAAGAAATCATATAACAGCCCGTACTTCACAATCGGCGGGACTCACGATTGTCGGAGGCATCTTAAACACTCGGTAAACAACGTATACAATGAAGAATCAAACTGTAATGGCGTCAGTGCGTAGACAAGAGATGTAGGTAACCAGCGCGCATGCGCGGAACACCGACCGTAGCGCTGCGGCGGCGGAATCGCAAAACGGTACTTACTTAAAAAACATGCCGCGTATATAAAGTATTAATTAATACCTAATAGAAAAAAGTAAAGATTACACATGTTGGCAGGTAACAATTTTTGTAAGCAAATTTGAAATTACTCGATGACTTAGACTTTAGCTGTAATGGGACCGAGTTATACAAATTGCAGATGTTGTAAGAAAAGGAACGTTCAAAGAAACTATGTTTATGTGCCGAAATCGAAAGTACATGTTTACGCCTAATATTAATGTAGTGTCCAAAATTTTATTGTAAAGGTAGGGTGAAGTTTTGTTTGAGATTATTCTATGACACAAACAAACAGTGTGAAGCTTTCTTCTGTCCGACATGCTCAGCCACGGAATCATAATGCGTTTGTAAGTGACATGATTCCCCTACCGCTTCCGTATATCAAGCGAACACAAGCATTTTGTACCATCTGTATTCTCCTGGAACACTCAAAATTTAAACACGGACTAAAAACAGAGTCAGCAAAATTAAACACAGACAAAACCATGACCTCGCAAAGATATATTTTTTGTTTTAAATTTAAAAAGTGTCGTATGTTGTGGATTGCTTTCAGGTTGCAGAAACCAGTGAGCAGATATGTGAAACAAAGCGTAATTTATTATCCAGCAACAATCCCAAATTTTTAACGCATCTTACTGTTTCCATGGTATTATTTTCAATCTGTATGACGAGATGCTCGATTATATTATTATATGCTAAAGGATTTGGAGCACCAAAGATTTTGAAGGATTAATGCAAAGAGAATGTTCTTCCGAGGCTTTAGATAGTTGATTCAGATCATTAATTATATTTTCTTTCATTGCGGGAAGATTTTCTTTATTGAAATAGAATAATATTTGAGTGTCATCCGCATAGAAATGGCACTCTCGGTGCTTTACAGTTGAGACTAATACAGATGTGTACAAAGTGAAAACTAGAGGACCCAAGATCGACCCGTGTGCAACCTATTGCTGTTCTGTAAAATAAAACATGTCCGCAGACCAAGATGTATACTGTACTAAATGCTATAAAATATGCGTAGTGTTGATTTTGTAGTATATGATTATCCTCTACCAAGCAAAATTTTCTGTGAAACGTATACATATATCTATATAAAAACTTTAAGCGCTTCAAAAGTAATAAGTATTTCATCAATTTAAAATAAATACTTGAAAAATATGAATAATATTTTTTAATCTTTTGTAATATTAAACATATTTAGACTGCTTATAAACCTCGATTTATAATCAAATTCTTTTATGAACACTACTTCTGTACATTATGTATTTGTAAAACTTTTAGTTTGCTTTACACAATGGCTACCATACATGTGATTAGAATTGGGACGATAATATGGCGTTCGTTTTATAAAACAGATCTATCACAAAATAATTATTTATACAACAAAAGTGGTTTTTTACATAGTCAAGTCAAGATTTAACAAAATAGTGATGAGTAGCACTCATATATACTCCACATAAAATAATGTGCCTCCCTGGAAAAAGTGTTCTATAGAAGGTTCTGTAATCATTTATAAAATGATCATAAAACGATCCTTAAAACTATTTCATAATTTTGCTGTGAAAACGTTCTTAACACTAAACTACATAACAATTTAGTGTATTGAAGTTGAATACTCGTAAGGGAAAACCTTATAAAACAAAATAGGTACCAGGAAACAATTAATTAACAAAACAAAAAAAATATAAAATAGTTTTGCTTGCTGGGAAAGAAAATAAGAAACTGTAAACAAGTAAACTTAGACTTGTATTGAGCTTTCCTTACTCAATTCCAAAATTCATTGCCTTTACAAGATGAATATTTTAGTGTACATATTCTTCGAATAATTCTGCTAAAGAACATTTCCAAATCTGGGTGTTCCTGGTCTCTCTATATTTCTTTTTCCATAATTTTGCCTTGTACTACTTGTTTTAACAATCCGTATTCTTGAACACTTATTATGATGTGCCCTAAATATACAATTGTTCTTTTCTTTATAGTTTTGTTTACATTTCATTTCCTATTTCTCTAATGTTCGTTGGTGTTTCTGTACAAAATATCCTTAACATTCGCCTCTAGCCGTCTAGTAGAAAAAAAAACAGAGAATTTGCATATACATATTAAACTGTTTTATTATTCAAGCCTCTACTTCGTTCTACAGAAGGAAAGGCGTGGACCACACAGCATGTTCTTTGGAATATTACTTCGCTATATACATTAAAATTGAAAAAATGGAGGCGGCATTCCTGTCAGAATCCACGTTCTATTTCTACTTTTTAGAATCTCCGTTCATTTTTTTCTGTTACAGCTTATCAAAACCTTTTCAGAATCTAGAAAACATAAAATACATATTACCGAGATCTCATCAACATATGGCTTAGCTAGTACATTTAACCAAATAAAGCTTCTGCTGTACGTATATCACCTCTAACTCAAATTGGGCGTTACTAATTTCACATTGTAGAATTATAACAATTCTACTTTATATAGTGACAGATAATTATTGCCTGAATTCGTTTTTAATGAACGTAGATAATATTTTAATGGGTTAACAGGCATACGTTCGCGTTGTTCAATCGTGTGCTTTTCCAAAACCAATTTCCCACATATACTGACGCTACAAATCTTGTTGCAAGTAACAATCAAAGTTATAAAATACCCATAGTCATAGTCAAACACCCAGTAATTTGCTCTCTTTTATCGTCATGTCGCATGTAATATGCATTTTCATTTTAGTGCTCTTGCACACGTTCTGTTTTTCTATATATTCATAACTTTATATTCCAAGGATTCAGCTTGTTGCAATTAAGTACAGCACGTTTTCGCGCTCCACTCTGTCTAATAACAACTGATGCGGAATATTTTGTTCTATCAAGGGCCGCAGCACGAAAACCGGTAAAGAACGAACACGGTTTTTATAGTTTTCTCAGTAATATTCTTCTTCAGAATCGACAGAAATTATATAAATAGAACTGTTGGCCAAACGATTAATTTTAATTGTTTTGTAAGTGTTGGGAATTTGCTAAAAGTGCTGGATCTGTTAATGTTGAAGAATCCAGTCGCAATCTTTTGAATTACTCCACAACTACGTGTCATTGTTATGCATGAATGGCAATGGCAAAGCAGCTATCAAGACGTAGACTTAGAATGTGAAACTACTGTGGTTAATTAATTTAAAATAAAATATGTAACGGCGTCAATTTTTGCGCCCAGGACATGCCGGAAGCCAATTAGCTAATTAGCCGGAAAATATATTAGCCTAAGTAGCCAAACAAGTTTCAACGCAGCCTATCCCGTTTGTTTTACCTTATAAGCCGCCAAGAAAATGATTTTGCCAATCGGGAACTTCCCCGCGTCCGCGGTTAGTCAGTCCTGCCACTAAGCCGGATCAAACAGTACCCCATTAACGTCTGATCGAAGCGCAGGCTGGCGAACAAAAACGCTTGCCCACCGTGTTTGTTGATGGGGTCCTTCAAAACAAAAGAAAGCGAAGGCGATTAGAGCACAAACGGGGACGTTGGAAAAACAACGGGAGAGAGTATCGGGATGTTATTTCTGATAACAGCGCAGGAAATTAATATCATTCGTACCTTAATGGGCGGCAAACATCCGGGGCAGTTTTAAAAATAGTGCAGTTAATTAGGGAACTTTACGGCCGTGTCCGTAGATTACAATGAATTTATGTTGCTATTAATTGCAGGCCATGGGAGGAGGTTGCAGGAAATTGTTGCCTCGCGGGTATCTTTTTGCATGACTCCTTTTAACTGCAGCACCCTTTGGGTGAAGTTATTGCTACCCATACAGTCTATACTGGCTTGCTACAACTTTTACGGAAATGTTCTCTAGTATTTAATGTTATATAAAATAGGTGATTACAACACTAAGCGACTTGATATATCTCAAGAACGCATCTGTAAAGTATATCTCACGACAGGCGCCATGAAACAATTGTACTCCACCTGTTTAAGTTGTCAAGAACAAATTACACATTGGTTGTTTTTAAATAAAAATAATAGTAGAAATTATTATCAAAACTATTACTTTATTTTGAGGAATTAAAAATCTAGCAAAATGTACTGTATGTACATCTACTCGTACATAGTGAAGCGATTAAAGGGATTTCAGCAGACTAATATGTGAACAACTTCACGGAGAGAAACAAGTTTATTGTAGCCGTTTCAGTTAGAAAGCTGCTATATATATAACCAGCTTTCAATATTATTTGACCAATAGAATACCAAGCCTTTGGTATGTAGGCAAAACCAGTTCTACCACGCGTACATTACAGCAACGTATAGGCATGCATTTTAACTATTTGACGAATTTTATAGGCTTGGTACCTCAAAAATTATTTCGCATTTTACGTATATACTGTAAATTGTTGTTGGTAAATGCCGTGCCGAATACAAAGCGCTACACGTACCGAATATAGAGCGGTCGGACCGAAAACAAAACCACGAATTTATTTGACACTGCGTTAGGTATGTAGTTTTCATCCAGCAGGAAGGAATTAAAATATCTTGTTGGCAACTTTATTGTTTTTCTTGTAAAGTTTTTTCGGTTCAACACTAAGATATGCGTAAATTTTCGCAAAGGAATGTGCTGTGCAATATCCTAACAGAACTCATTATTCACGCAAAGTACAAACAGCGAGCATATCATGTGGAACTTCACTACATTTACATTGGTCATGATTTAAAATGCGAATGCAGGTTGCTGGATTGCATACAACAGGATGATGATTTAAAGTTTTATGGAGGCTTAAATAGACATAATACCCATTACTGCTCGCGTGTTTTGAATATGTTTGGATCATTTTCGCATTGTCTACTGTTATCTTTCAGTTTTCTACCATTCTGATTTCACGTGTCGTGTAAGCTAAATTTTCTAATTGTAGGTTTGTGCCTTTCGTACTTTTGCGCTGAGTCCCCACAATTAAATTTGTTGTGGACGCTTTTAAGCATAGTGTAAAAGGTATCCTTCTTCTCCTCCCCTTAATTTCTGTAGGTGGTCGCATGTACATTCAACATATTTTATTCTATATGGCACATTCTTTCATGTATATGTATCTATGTATAAATTATCTTAATGTATGCTTCAAATTTTTCGATACCAAGGTACCTGTTCCAAAAATCCTAATCTCATTCCAGTATATAAATATATATTTATATAAAGCTAGTACCTCTATCTTATATTTTTTTGCTTCCGTTTCCAGATCTTTTAATGCTCTCTCATAATTGGTTCGTATAACGCTCCACGTTGCCACATACATACATACATACATACATACATATAGTATAACTCCATTATTCCTTTCTTTACTTTTGTCCGTTTTCCATGCTATTGTTGTCTGTTTTCCCGCCTTCACTTTTTTGCATGTGTATATCGTCATTACTTATTTCTCACGCAGTCGTCATGTTTCGATTATTACTATTAAAAAGTTTTAGTCTTATTTTTAATTTCCATGTCATGTAAAACTTAGTCAGTTATCTTTGGAATAAATTGTTATAAATTATTTCCTAATTAGTTTCCTAACAACATTTATAATATTACCATATCAATATTATAGACATCGTTATTTCTATAATCAATAATAATCAAATAAGAATAATCTACTATTTAAAATACTCCAAATTTAATATAGTGTTAGAAGGCCTAATTTATGCAATATGTTAACAAGTACAAAAAATCACCCAGATTGCTAATATTAGGTAAATCTTATTACGTTGCCGTCAAGTCATCATATTTATTATAACAATAAGTATGTCTAATGATAGTGTCACTATAAATGTTGCTAGGTTACTAATTAGGATACAATTTATAACCAAAGTTGTTCGATAGATGCTTCCATAGATACTAACTAAAATAATAACTGACTTGGTTTTACATGAGAGCTCAGCAATTTTTGCGGTGGAAGGACTGTGTTGCGAGATATGCTTTTTACATCATATCTTTTTGATGAAATTTACCCTTTTAACAGCCAGAGCTAATCAAAATCGACTGATTCAATTAAGTATTATAATGATTTTTCTCAAGACATAAGATCACGTTGGTTACAGTTCTTTGTAAGCTTCTATAATAAGCATACTCTGAGGTTATTTATAATTTAATAATGCTATTTTTTTTAGAGAAAAACACCCTAACATGTTGATTCTTTTTAGATGCTACCTCTTGACATAACAATTTTGTCGTTTATTTCATCTGTTTTCTTTTCAATTAGAAATTTTACTGTAAAAGAGTCAATTATTATTTCATGGAGCAAAAATAAAGATATCGACACAAACAAAACAAACAACGATCGAACAACATTTAGTATTAAACCTGGTATTTTGTATATTATTATTGGCTAAAATTAGAAAAAAAGTCAAATTTGTTAAAAGAGTCTTCAAGAATTTGAAAAATATTTTAGAACGTTCGGTTAATTAAAATCAATGGCGCCATTAACACAGTTTGAAAGAATTCTAGTTTTGATCATCGAATATTTGGTGATAAACTAGATGAAGTATTTCCTAATCGTTTGATAGGACGTCGAGGACCTCTGGAGTGCCCACGGCATTCCCCTGATTTTTTTTGGGTTTTTTTAAACCGAGTACAGATCAGTAATAAAATCACTCAGATTAGTCCGAAAGTGTTCGTATCGTTTATCTAGCTCTAGGACAGTGTCAAATAGTTGGCGGATGGCAATTTTAACAATTGCACTAAATTTTCTTAAAAATTGTGTACAAATCTCAGCTGATGCTGATGTGAGCTTTTGTTAAGTGTTATTTGGCAATATTTGCATAAGGATAAGACTTAACTTTCTAGGGAAAAAGTACACCGTTTCTTAAAGTCTTGTTTAAGAACCGTCTGATCCTGTGCACTTTATCTTCCTTTTTCAAATATTCGACTGACGATTTGTCAGTGCGTCTCACTTTGGTTGAAGCTTGGAATTCTTCATTGACAGACTCCATAATAAACATATCTTCAAGTAATTACGTTTGACTGTTCGCATAGGTTTGAGACGACTATAGATTTACAAGGAAGGTCGTAAATTAGAAGTGGATCAAATGATAGTTGTGAAACTGATTAATCTGGATCTTCGTAGCATTTATTTCTGTATGAACTCGTAAAATGTACAACTACATGTTGATTAATTCATATACTACGATATGTTCCTCGTTAAATATAATATCGAAATGCATAAATAAGCAACTATATTCTTGCAAGATACGTTTACGTTAACATAACGAACCATTCGATTGCTCGTTTCGACTGCCTTTATTGCATAGAATTACGATCGACATAAAGCAAAGAGCGAATGCCTATAATTAATTCCGATATACTATTTACGAGATGTGCTGATTGACCATTGTTTTCTCTCATCGTGGGTCATTTTTAGCACCATCCTGAGCTCTCCTCGGTCCGACAGTCAACTGTCTGGCGGTAATCGACGCGACTGGGGTAAAATCGCGTGCTTTCCGCTTGATTTATGCGTCCATTTTATAAAACAATCTGGTTTATTGTCTGTTGCCGTTACTTCAAACGACTGTAGATTATATTCCGGCATAAAACGTATCCGTTGCCATCCGCAACGGCGGCGTCGTTTGCGCGACGAGGACGGACGAGACAAGGCATGCATTTTATAGGTAATTCACATGCGGCAGTAAAATTTAGTTACTCATTTTGGGGATGCGTCGACACGGCAGCCCGTAACGAGACTATTTTCGAAAATCGATTGGGTTTGAGTCGCCGTGGTGGGGGTAAAATTAAAACCCGACGCCTGGACGCCGAGCATTATCTGGCACTTAATATTCTAGAAAATGATGTTATATAGCCCGATCCCGATTATCAATTACCGGAGGAATTTAATTCAATTTTATCCCGGGGATTACTCATCTATCAAGTTTCTTCCGTAATTTGACAGTCATAATTTGTTAATAATTAATCGTTTCTGATCTATGTCTTTAATCTCGCTGGAGGACGAAGCTTTAATCTGAAATACTGCAGGGATTTGTTACTTCTGTTTCCTTGAATAATGCAACGTTGTTACAGCCAGTGATTGGCGTTTACGTGTAAATTAAAATTATCTATGTTACACGCGTAGAAAATGTAGATAAAGCACTTTGGATTAGATTTTGAATAGAAAATATATGGCTAAAGTCTATTACACGCACTAAATGGAAACTATTTTGTTTCTAATTTCCCCGTTTTGTTAGCTTCTCTATGCGTCGAATTCCTTGAAAATTTTTAAATTTAATGAAGGTTTTTTAATATCTATACTTGCATAATATATTTTAGTATATATTCATGTTATCCAAACGGTTTACTTATCTACTTCTTTGGAACCCAAAAGGCATAACATAATATGTTTCGAAATCTTTTTTCCACGACTGTATTAAGTATATTTCTAAGAAGCCTCTTTTTACAACTATCAAATTCGGAACCTCTTACTTCGTGTACAAATTGCTTTTCCTCCAAAAAAAAGGTATTTGCTATAACTGATTATCACTTGTTGCTTAGTTCTTTAGATCAATGTACCTAGTTCAGCAATAAGAACTGCTTGTACCTATACCCATTCAATGTTTCATTTGTGTGTCAAAACGTGGTTAATAACATACGTATCAGAACGACCATAGCGGACCATAAGCAGAATGCCACCACCCGTCCATCGAACATGGGCTTAAGTTAAAAAATGTAATACTTACATCATTATTTGCTTATTTATTATCGCTTGCACTTTCTAGTTTTTTATATCACTTGATAAGAGATACACACGTCATTTGAAATTTGCCATAAGATGGACACTGTTACATACTACGCTACGTCTGTTATTAGAACTAAATAACAACGTAATCAACGTGGTATAGGAGGTTCAATGGATAAAAGTCTAAGAAATTGGCCTCTTTGTTGGGKTCAGCGGTATGTATTGTTCACAGATTGTTCGGAAGAAGCGATTAAAGATTTCAGAAGGGTGATTTTTTTAGAAATTATTCAAAATCCATAACGAAACTCCTATCTGTCACATATAAGAATTTGATATGATTTATTAGGTGCACGTGTGTCACAATCCTAATCCAAATTCGACATGTACCATTATACTCAATGTGAAAAATCACGTTCAACGACATTTATAAAGCAAAATATTTGGTATGTACGATCATACTCAGCGTCAAAAATTACGTTCAACGACACCAATGAAACAAAGTCGAATGTCTGCATCTTTAGGTAACCATAGTGCATGTCCGTCACAGATTTAATCCAAAGACATATACTATCATGATAAGCATCTAATAATTATTCAATTAAAAAATATTTACCATGTTTTCAAATTGGATTAAAAGTATAAAATAATTTTTCTTAACACCAAGCAATTTAAAAACCCTGAAAATTCGTGATTATGATTTTTTGCAGCCACGGAATCTAATACTTGTAAGGTTTAAAGCAAAAAACGTGTGGCGCATATGAATGCATCAATTATCTATCGCATGCGCGATTCAGGTAATCTCAGTTTTCTTTGACCTATCAATAATAATACTTTACCGAAAAAAGTTGGGAGTTTAACAGCACGCGGTGTTCCCAAGCGGTCACCCATCCAAGTACTGACTGCGCCCGACGTTGCTTTTAACTTCAGTGATCGAACGAGAACTGGTGTTTTCAAGGTGGTATGGCCGTTTGAGACGTTTCGTTAACTTTTGGGCTCATCAGATTATTACTTAAATCTAATACCAAATGAAAGCTTTATTAATTGCCGTTTGCAAGATAGAATATGGTTGTCTTATAAAGTGGGCAACCGGTATGGTGGGTATGAGCACCAGATCATTTAGTTTCTCTGTTTCTGGGATGTTCTGCACATACAGGTGGCATCCAAGTCTACGCCGATATAACTAATAATTCTATGTGTGGTTTAGATGTTTTTGTACTATTTTGCATTTTAAAAATTACAGCTATTTGTACCCATTTGTGAAGCAGATAATTTTAAGCAAATAAAAATTGTTTTTTTCAGTTTTGATGATGAATAGGCGGCACTTAAGGCTTGCAACGATTTTTGTATTTTTGATAAACACAGCTAGCTTTCATTAAATCTCACTTTTCATTGTTACAATTTTCAATTAAGGAATTAGAAACTACTTAAATGCTCTTAAGTGGCGGTTGCAACATATTGGAAGATGTAAAGGGAAATTTTTAAGTTAATTTCTGATACCATCGGTGCTAAAATAAATCTTAATTGGAAAAAGTGATGTCTAGAAATCCTAGATAATATAAAATGAAAAGAATTTGTCACATATTCAAAGGAGGGATGTAGAAATTAATTTTATCACTCCTGCAGATATAGCTATTATGAAATATGCCCCCCATTACGTCATGTGACAAACGTCAAAATCTCACTGTGGGGCACAAAAAACAAATTTTATTTCTGTACTGCAATAAGGCGAATAAAGAGTGGCCTCTCAGATAAAGTAGTTAATTAGTAGTTTTTCATGTATTTATCTTTATTTATTGTAGTTATTTTACAGAATGAAAATTATTTTTACAGCATATGTTTTTTCTTGTAACCGCATAACTATCTATGTTTTAGGGATGTTGATGTACATATGGCAAATTTTAAGCGCATAGAATTCGAAACGCACTTAAAAAAAGGATTAATAGATGTTCAGAGCAAAATTTACGTATTTGCTGAATTCAGCATACCGACACTGAAACTGCATTAAATTATGTTTTGTTTATTAACTTAGTCCGAAAAGAAAACATCACTTTTAAATTTAACACATAAGTTAGCTCCCACTCGTAAAAAGGACAAGAAGAGGTTACTTATAATGTCGTGTCATCTCTTAGATGTTGTATTGTAACACAGTTTAAAAGAACTACCCTGTATAATGCATACATATAATTTTAATTGTCATTAAATTTGTTACCATCTTTTTTATATCTAAACGAAAACAATAAGTATCTATCATAAAAATAAATTTATGTATTGGATGGTTTTAATAGTTATTCAGACTTTTAAAGTAAAAATTTCGCCACATTAAAACGAGGTCGAAACGTTGCAGAGGCCCAAGTTTTTTGTTTGTTAATGAGCCAGAGTAAAACATACAACTTTGAGGTTTTCTGTTGTTTTATTTCAGTGTGCATTCAAAATTTCGGCATCCCCCAGTGTAACCGAAAACAAAAGACGTCGTCCGTTGTTTGTATTGTATCTTTTCACGGATGGGAAGGTCCTCGGTTATGATAATTGGACAGAAAGGTAGCCCCGGCTGTTATTTTTTCATCAGGGCGTAATATCCTGGCAGGAACACGACGTAACGACCGCCGGCATGAATTTAAAGTTGCTGACGAAGTAACCTATTAAAAATCAATCAACGCGAATTGCTGGGATAAGCAGCAGACGACACTGGCTATGTCCTGCCCTTAATTGATCGATTTCATCCCCACTCAGGTTTTTTTTAAGAGCTATCTGTGTGATTCATCGCTTATGTGCAACGCGCGAATTATTTAACTATAAATGCACTTGTTGGTAATGCTAATCCGCCTTGATTTTTAATTGCCCTACAAATATTTCAAACTTTGCCAGGTAATTAATGCAAAAAAATACTTCAAAAGGGCAGAACCGGAAGAGGTATAAATGAATGAATGAAATTTTGAAGCACTGCAGAGGTTGCGGATGATTTATTTTGACGAATAATTAAAATTTATATAATTTTTATTTATTATAATCAATCTCCCCATTTACATGTTATATTGGAATCCTGAACCTTTATAATGATACAAAATACTTAATAAACACATACACAGTGTTTCATTTAATAGAACTAAACAAATGCGAAATTCCCCAAAACGTAGCTTAACAATTCTACTGATTTGTTATTACGCAATCAAGTAGGTATTAGTTGTATGCAACCCAAAAGATACATCTTGTGTTGGGCTGCTCCGTTATTTATTAACAAATAATTAGAATAACAGTGCAACAATCATGCAGAATCTCCTATCAGTAAGAAAATCTTGTGCTGGTAAAGTAAATACATAACTTAGTAGGTAAGCAAAATAGAGCGGACTTAAGATTATCGACTTAATTTTTTCAGTCAAATTTGTATTTGATTTCGGTTGTTTTGAATGTTTTACAGTTTTTTAACTTCTTGTGGTAAAATATTATATAAATGTGAAAAGCCAGATATACAGCAATACGTTTATTTATGGTTGTCCTTATCTTCGGTGACTATAAGTCCTTTCTTTATCTAGTACCGTAATTATGTCTAGTTAGAAATTCGTTTTGAGTATTGTTTTAAAAGGCAAGAAGTAGTAACTGCCTAGCGTACAGACGAACGACCGACTCAACGCTCATTTCCCCGTATAGTGGTTGCAAAGAGTGTCGCCATGACTTTCTTAAAATAGTGCGGAGTATTGTTTTCTGTACTTTTTGTAATGAATACGTGCACCAATCCACACTAAAATGCCTTACTTCAATATGGACTGCACAAAAGCACAATACACTGCTTATATCATATGTCTGATCACTATGTGTCTTAGGTCTCCTCAGTCTTCCTATAGTTATACGTAAATGCTCATTTAGCCATTAATATACATATATAAGAAACAATTTTGGACCCAGGACTGTTCCCTGCGGGACTCTAGAATTAACAGGTTGAGTAGTACTATAGCTGTCATTTATTTTTACGTTTTGTTTTCTATTATTCAAGTAATTTCGAAGTAGATGAAGTATAATGCCTCTGATTCCACAGTTTTATAATTTTTGACGTAAGATATATGACAATCTGCGTTAAATCCTTTTTGGAGATCCAGAAGCAAATCAACACATTTATATTTATTGTCTTGTGCTGTATAAACTTTTATAAATAGGAAATAGATAACATCTTCAGTATTTTTTTGAGTTTGGAATCCATATTGATTATTTGATATATATTGCCTTTCTTCTACAAAGCAACAATTCTGTTTTTTATAGCTTTCTCTATTATTTTAGCTAGATTCGATGTCAATAAGATGTGCCGATAGTTTTACATTAACTGTTTATCTCCACCCTTGTACAGTGGAATTATAGTACTTTTTTTAATATATCTGGATATTTGCTATTCCTAAAACATTGCTTAATAATATTAGTTAATGTCTGTACTACTAATCCTGTCTTAAAAATGTCATTTATTTGTGAGTTAAATTCCATATTTGTTTTTGTTTCACATTTCTAATTATATTCCTGTATTTACAGAGTAATTATTAAACTCATCTGCTATCAATCTTCTATCGGTAGGTTCCAAATTGTTACCTTGTTCGTTTTTATTATTATATTTTTTTTGCTTCTCTGTCACATTATTTTCTCTTATATCCTTGATCATATTCCATATCTTTCGGCAATCCCAGTTTGACTGATCTATTTTGTTTATATAGTACTTTCGTTTAGTAGTTATATAAGTCGTGACGGTGTATTTCGATAGTTCAGTTAATAGCTTTTTGGTGGAACATTGAACGGTTGCAACTTTAGCCTTTTGCTTAAATTACTACGTTTGCAAATTGATGTAATTAGCCCAAATGTTATCCAGGTTATCCAGTAAGAATTTAGATGGCAATGCCATCTGTCAGCATTACACTGACATGATGACAAAGCCACCTAGCTGCCTTAACGGGTACTACTTCCTAAAGGATGTGACCTGTAGCCTGACAAATTGGCATGCACCTGCATACTTCAATTTGACAGCAGGCCCCCACGGCACTTTTTGCAAGCGGGCAAGAACCGACATACATTAAAACGCATGTCTATGCTGTGCTGTTTGCATCGCAACCAACTTCAGATAGATCTATTTCGCTATCATTATAGCTCATCAGTGCAGTTTAGGTCTAGTGTAGACAGCACGGCATAGAACTGGTTTTGCCCTTATACCAAAGCAATGGTATGATGTAACATTACACTGACATGATGACAAAACCACCTAGCTGTCTTAACGGATGCATGCCAATTTGTCAGGCTACAGGTCACTTCCTTTCGGAAGTAGTACCCGTTAAGACAGCTAGGTGGCTTTGTCATCATGTCAGTGTAATGCTGACAGATGGAATTGCTTATATCATACCATTGCTTTGGTATATAGGCAAAACCAGTTCTATGCCGTGCTGTCTGCACTATACCTAAACTGCACTGATGAGCTATAATGATAGCGAAATAGATCTATCTGCAGTTGGTTGCGGTGCAGACAGCACAGCATAAACATGCATTTTAATATATTTTTTCTTGTCCTAGCTCAGCAGAAAAAAACTTTTTTCAATTTATGACATAGTAACAATTTTTGTCTGCTTTTGCAATGGCGACTTTGTTTTTTTCTGAGATCGATGTTTGTAAAAAATAAAACAAACAAGGTCAAGTGTGTGCTGTACCCAGTACACGTATTGCACTTCCTTAGTATGTCTTATTTTGATTTAGAATAATTTTCACCGCTAGAACACAAGTGATAGCGTTGTCAACGTGTGATATAACATCTTCTGACCATAAGTGGCAGATCCAGGTTTTGGTATGCTGATTACTGTATCATTTTAACTTTGGCAGTTCTTGGCAGAGACTTTTAAACTTCTGTAAGCTCTTCATACACCTATTTATTATATGATCCGCAAAAATTGCGATAACAATTAATCGATATCTATGCTAAGTCCACAATTTGCCATGTGTGGAACTTAGCTGTGCTTTAGAAACTTTTGGGGGCTAAGTCTTAAAGTAACCCCCTCAAATATCACTTTTTTCGTAGTATGGAGTAGTATCTTGATCCCCTTATTTGCTTGGCAATACCCATGCTCATCTTGTGACAAAATTATATCTATAGTTGAAGACAACAAAATTTTAACATCCAAGCTCAAGCCGTTGCCAATTTTACCACATGACCCGTTAATTCGTCGGAGCCCGCATATTACACATAATCGATGGCGCTGTATTCATATCAGGGGCGTATCAATCACGAACAAATGACGTTCAGACAGCTTGATGGTATTGATAGGTTAAGCTGAGGTTTTAGTGGCCTGCCAGACCATAAGTAATTAGATTTCAGCTGGATATGGCCGCAGTTTCCAGTACGCGCGACATGAAATAACGTCGGGGCGTCACTTTTATATCTTGACTTTCTTATATAACTCACTTATGTGATTTATGGCCGGGGAAACAGGACAGGACAAGGCGTGGAGAAGCCGTGTGTCTGACAGAAGGAACGCAATTAAAAAAGGGACACAAAAACTCCGCGTGACGGCTTAGCTGTAACGAAGACGTATGCTCTACTTCAGAGAGTCTCGACTCCTTTTGTCTGTATCTGTTTTGCTGCAGCTGGGTGGGGTAAAAAGTAATCGAAGGTGATAGTGCTACGTGTTGCGAAAGAAAAATGCATTTTTCCTCGAGGGGACTTGTACTTATAGTAACAAAGACCCTTCAGTTTTCGTAGCAAATAAGTTTCTTGCATTCAGTATCGTCGCTGATTACATAGTATACTAAGTATTAAGTCACCAAGGTTTTTAATTTATGATCATAAATGCATTGATGAAACCAATCGTGGTATAGCTTGTACTGGTTAGAGTACAGTAGAGACAGTAGATTGAGACATTGAGAGAGTGCTGTATTATTGACAGCGGCTGTCATGTTTAGTCCAGGCAAAAATGAACACCTTTTTCTTGATCAAGGTTTATGTACAATGTTCGTATTATGCATGTATGGTCTTATTTCTAAATGCAGTGTTAAAAAACCCTTTTTTTACTAAGTCATGCACTTTTATGATATTGACATTGCTGGTAGAACTAGTGACTGATCTTATACACCCTGTCATACTGCCGTTAGTGTTTTAAATGGAAATAGACAAGAATTATTTCAGTGTGAAAAGTCTTATTTTCTAACTTGCCACCCTACCATAATGCCCATGTAAAGTATAAGCAGACGTATTTTGAAAAAAGAAAAAACTAGCAGAGGCCAGAATAGAGATCGCCATCTAGAATTGCAAGATTTACGAGAAAGAGAAGGTGTAATAACGGATTTTGAAACTTTGGCAATTACCTAGTATAAAGACAAAATTGTTTGATATTAATTGGATTTGTATTTAAGCTATAATCACTCTATGATGTACTCTTATATAAATAACTAAACTTAAAATTAGAAAATGCAAAAAAGCAAAGAATTGTTCACCCTGGTATATATGATTCATTTCTTTGCAACGATAAAATAAATTGTAGGTGTCAATTAAGAAAACTTTTAGAACACTGTTTATTTCAACATATAGTGTTAAAGTAGTCTTCAATATATGGTGTTGTAAACAAGTAATAGTTCAGCAGGATCGGAGAAACTCTCACATACCTATAGCAGATTTTTCTGAAGCTAATTTGTGGTGGTTGATTATAATTATAGTGCTCATATTTCATGTTCATTAATTTATTTTTAACACTGTAAATTTTGTTTAGACTCGTATAGCCTATTTCATATTTTTTTTTAGTTTTTGTAATTATTACATGTAATATAAATTAAAATCTTGCCACAATTTTCGTTTCATTCTCATTTACTTCACAGAAAAACAACTTTTTGTGACCCCTACATTTAAGCAATTAGATAAAACCAAAAAACTTTCTAATTCGATCGGACGTAAGCGTTCAGCTATGCGCTGCTGCCAGTTGCAGTAGACCTGGCCTTCCACTAAAGATGGCTATGACAGAATCTTSTCAATAGCMTCTWGATAAGAAGATTGATCCAGAATATAGATTCATCTACATATGGGCAGAGTAATATTAAGTGACCAACCGAAATTCAACTTATGTGTTGGCCATTATTGTAAACGCTTGGTTCACGCTTAACGCGGATTCTTTAAAACGTACAGTACGAATAGTTTAGACTACATGACAAGTTCAGGATTATAATTTTTTATATTATATTATTACTAACAATATAATATATAATTGTATAAAAAACAAAAAAAATACTCTTGAATACTTGAATTATATATGTATTTAATTATCTCCCAAAACACAATTGGGGCTAGTATATCAACAAACATATTTTTAAAATGAGTGACATATTTGTAAAAATATATGTAAAAAGCTGTCGCTTGTACTAAAAAAACCGTGCTATATGAAAATGATAAAATTAGTATCTTTAGTGCATTATAGGGACTCAAGTTGCATGAAAGCCTATGAATTTGTTAGTTCATTACACCCAGGTTATTGTCCTATTGCATTTTTAGCTGATGTTCTTAATGCTCTGCAATTCTTTTGGAATTCAAATAAATTTTCCCCATTCCGTTATTAAAGTCCATAAAAGTTAAATTATTGTTGATGCATCGGAACCAGTAGAAAATACTTATGATAACCAGTTCTCTTGATCAGTATTTAAAAGATATTCTGCTTGTAACAATTGATGATATTTATTGTTTCCATTAAGTGTTATTAAAGCTTTAGGAACTGTTTCAAACAGTCCAATCACAATTTGGAATCCTTGCATTCTATATATTCGAATGTTGAGCAAACCGAATATATTCCATTATTCAATACGTATTCGGTTTATTCGAAAACGAACAAACGGGTATTTGTATAGTCGTTGTATTCGAAAACGAATAAACGAATATTCGTATTAGTTTTATTCGAGAACGAATAAACGAACATTTGTATTTGTTTTATTCGAAAACTTCAATCTTTAAATTTTTTATTTACAATGCAACGCACACTTCTTTTCTTACAGAGGCGTATTTTATAGCATAAGTATGATTATTACATAACTTTGTTTTGGTCTGTACTTCATCTTCATACCGCATAAAAATCTTCTATTTCTAGATATAGAATTAAATATATTTCAACAACTACTTCATGTAAGATAAGCAAACTAATTTTGAATTAGAAGCGATAGTGCGTCAGCAATTGTAATACGGCCAGTTACAACGTAGTAAGTACCAATTTCGAACTATTGCATGAACAAGTGTAATAGAAATTATTACTTCAAAAACGTTTTTGCAATAAGTTGCAGGTAAATAGATTTGCTTTTAAAGTAATTTACAATTTACTTTAAAAAATGATGAAATTACTATAAACATCGGTAGTAGAGAACATAGAATTTGTTACAAGTGAAAGGGGTGAAAAAGATTACATGATGTGGAAGATGAAGACAATATGAAAAATATTAAGAGAAATATAGTAATTGGTTAAAATTTTGTATAAGTATCATTTGATATAGCTAATAATTGGTACTATTATGTTTAATGGAATATGTACTGCATACTATTGGATTAAATAACACGTAGGTACCGAATGTAATAATGAAATATCTAAATTTACATTGCACAATATGTAACTGCTTCGCCTGTCCTCTCTTTTTAACTGCCCTGCGAGTACAACTGTCAGTTACTATTTCAGGGAGTAATTAATCTAGGTTTAAGCTTGAGTTTGCAGTTGTTTCTCGTTAAGGTTGCGGATGAAAGCAGCTGCTGTACAAAATATATGACCAAACTTCAAACTCCAGCGACATATATCTATTTCTTTGTTCTCTGTCAAAATTGTTTGAACATGGATGTGATTCAAAAACACATATTAGATACGAAAACGAATAATAACACTTAAAGCCGAACAAATTTATTCAATGCATTACTATCCGTTCCTGAACAAAACAAATGCGATTACTTATTTATTCACTTCCAAATATCCGAGTAAAAGGTATACAAATATGTGTTTATTACTTTACCGAATAAAACGAATACGAATATTCGTTTATTCGTATCGAATATTCGCTCTAGCGCATTCGAATAACGAATAAGATAGATTGTACAGGCATGAATTATAAATCAATTTCGATAAAATAACACCAACCACGCGTGATCTTGTCGTTTTTTAAATTGTAATAACCTTATTACCTTTCACACAACGGAATACCAGGATATCAATGAACTTTTGTAGTGCTCACAACAGTGCACTGTTTTTTATGATTCTGTGACTTAACATGGCCTCCTGAACCTCAATCAACTGGCACCATAGTTCACGAAATCGATTCTCCACCATATTAAACTGCCGGGACAAATTAATTTTCTGGACAATTTCTCCAACTTCTCGATAATAATCACGCCTTCTGTCGCTGACAATTATTGAACCCTTCGTTAAAAACTGCACAAACGCAATTTGTCACGTATACACCTCTTTTCTTAACAAAGGAAAAGAAATCGATCTGTATTGAATTTAAATCGAATAATTATCGGCATATTTCCGGGTCGGTCGAGCGTTTCCGCCGATGGGCCATTGTTCCTCTAGCGGTTGTCAAAACAAGTAATTAATTCAATGAAAACAGCACAGAGGCGCTCGTTTTCGGTCCTCGCCGGGGGCCAAAAGCGATACCCCGACAATATGGTAATGCCTCGTAATTTTATTGTTTCGTTGCTCCCCTGGGCCTTATCACAACTTAACGCGATTATACAGTTCGAAACGGAGGGAATTTCAAGCAGAACGCCCTCTGCATAAGACAGTAAGATGGATTTCGTAAAAAACGGAATAAAATTTAATATACGTTTGAAAGGCGATCGGTTTGTTTCGAACAGTTGCGGAAAAAATGCAGAATTTATGGATCTTTTTTAACTGATTGCTTTAAAATACGAAGGCGTGTCATGCAGTTGGTCTTAAAAGTTCCTAGTGGAAAAGAATGGGGGGTATTATAAATAAATATTAAAAAAGTGAACGGTGAGAATATTGTAAATATTTGGAATCCTTTTGATTGAATGAAGTGTTAGTTTTTTATTTTTTTACTAAACTGATTCAAGACTACTTCAGAGTAATAATTATATTTTTCACTATTTCATTTTCTCTGCGCAACAAAGATACGTCAAAAAGATTTTGTAGCATAGCTGTCTTTAACTAAGTTTTTATTCGCGGCATTGCAGCAGAACTTCTTTCGCAACTGGCGGAGCTTATTGAGAGCGCCAGCGCTACCTGAAATAGTTTGTGTTAAGTTAGAGCAGATCTTCTATCTATTGTATATATAATTTTTTAACTTTCTTTACTTATTTCACAATTTTTTAATTACCTAATTACTTGGAATAATATTTACTCAAGGTTAGCAAATGATCGCGGCAAATGTAGTATATTATTACTAAATCAGATAAACCTGAAAATATTAACACATTGTCTGCAAAGCACATACCTAATTTTAATTGTAACCCAAAAGTATTTTTATGCTGTGTTGTGAAGCAAGGGCATCATTTATCGTCTTGGATTTGAATAGTAAAAGTGTTTGTAATGCGTCAAACTGTTAATAGGTAGGAAAGAATACAACTGTTTAGGTTTTTTCACCTACAATATTACATCTTCAAAAGCATTGTACCCCACAAAATCGCGATCTAAATGCGGTACTTTCCCATACCAGTGACTTTAGCCCTGGATATGGGCAGTCAGTTGCAATAAATTACAGTGCTATAGTAGTGGGCTAGAAAACCTATCATCTACTGATACGTTCAGAAATCAACACCACGATTATGTGCCAAATGCTTGTATGAATGAAATACATAAATAATTCTATTTTGTGTTGATGGTTCCTGCTGAAGTTTATCAAATAGAATGAAAACAGGAGATCTGGCAACATTGTATATGACGCTTTGAATAATAATATACCTGTATATGCATATTATTAGTTATGGTGGATTTTACGAGAAATACTACTGAATATTTTTCTCAAAGTTACCCGAATGAAAGCAGTATGCTGTGAGTTTCTATAGTGGGTAATACAGTTTGTAAAATGCTCCCCCTAGCTACTCCCATGAAGACGATATACATTTTCAGAACACCATTTTCTTCTACAAGCATTTTATAATAAAAATAAGGGAAATAACCAAATATTATCAATACGTACAAAAAGAGCAACTGCATTGCTTATTTAGAAAAACCGCTGCAAATTGAATCAATACTTCCGCATCTAATTGTCAAAATGACATTTACATTTTTATTTCTTATACTACACGATTAGTAATTAGGTTTTGAGCACTTTTTCTCTCTACACAGACAAACAGTACTCGTGATATTAGCAAAAAATTTAAAATCGTTTTTTTACAAATAACTAAAGAATTATTATTTTTCGAAATATTTCGAAAATGTAAAAATTTTGGATAAATTTTCTAAGACACTTTTTTGTGAGAAAAATTATTCCCTATCTGATGGTATTTTCATTTTTTTAATATACTAAATATATTCGGAGGTATTTAGGAAAACCCGTTTTCTTTAAGTGACGCTTTTTTTGCTAATATCTTCTAAACAGTTTGCTGCACTGAAAATTTATAAGAGCGAATAATACCCTCAGTTATACTACTAATCACATACTAAAACAAAACAAAAATAAAAATTTACAAAAATTTTGGGTTTTTTTGGGTAGTTGAGATTTATACGTTTGCCAAATTTCAAAGTTCATAGTCTTTCGAAAGTTATCGTGTCCACAAACAAAACCACAGACACACACAGACTCACCGACACAGGGACACACAGACAAGGAATTTTTTTGCTCAAATTTTTGTTTTTTGCGTTTTCGACCATTTTAAAGCGAATGAGCAAATAAAAATGTTTGAAAAATTTTTTCGCGATACAATACTTCTCATCCGTTGGATGTGGAAGAAAAAGGAAAACTTGTACTCGATTTTGGCCACTAAGAAAGCCAGATGGAGACGTCAAAGATTAAAAAAGAAATGAGTATTGTAGTTATAAGTACATAAATAAAGACGTTACAAAGTAATGCGAAAGATCTTTAAGAGCACTGATCGGTCTGATGGTTAGTTCATTATTCAGTTTACCGCAACTAAAATTTGCACGCCATAAAATCTCAATAAAACTTGTTTACAATTCGAACGATTGACAATTGGCAAAATTTCMACTGAGCCGTAAAGATTATCGTCATGATCAAAAATGGTTGCATATACAACGAAAGCAGCTTCAAAATGGTGCTCCATTAGATCACTCTTACTCTTAATCTATGATGCTGAAATGAATTTAAACGAAGAAAAAATTTACCCCTTTTCAAATTAAAATTGACTTCTTTCAGCATTTTTTATAAACTTGGACGCAATCGAAGGTTTAGGGAGTGCAAATTCTAGATAGGCAGCCTGGATATTTAGGGCACTGTCAAGAAAGACAAAAATAGCGATATGAAAAAAAGACATAAATAACCAGCTGTCTGAGATTAATATTGCACATACTGGATCTGCATGTACCTTAAAAAGAAAATCAAATTTCACAGAGCAGTCTTAACAGAGAACAATACTTCTGTGTTAAAAGTGGTACATTTGTTTTAAACCTGAAATTTTTGCCAGAAACAATACTCATAATTGTAGCGCTGTTTACATATACCAAGGTTCTGGCTTTCAGCAAAATTTTAAGCATCAGAACAGCATAGCGGTGGACATTAATATTTAGAATGTAATCTGTGCCGTAGATTTTACCGTAAATGGACATTGTGGTAAACAGATTTCTGTAGAAGAAGCGATTACAGGTGAAATTGATACGTTTGCATTTTAACTTTTTGTTTCAATTAGTGGTAATTTAAAACATTAACGGCAAATATTAAACCGTCATCCATTAGCCATAATAATATGAAAACTATATTATGTTTAAATATAAGAGTAATAATTCGCACAGTTTATTAATAGATACTGTTCGAGTTTGTCAATTAAAGCGTAGCGTAGGCTTATTTAAATAATGTCCAATCAAACGTTGCTGCAGGAGCAACAAATGTTGATTTCAATTCAATTATTTAACGTTATATTCATATTTCATTTTCAGCTTTACCGCTATGACACGGCACTTTAAATCATTTTCGGCTCATATTGTGATATATTTGTATCATTTTAATTTATAGAGTTCCAGAAATAATATGTTATATGTGCAGCAACTATTTTAACTTCAAAGCGATATAAATATCTAGTTGACAATGTGAACGAGACACAGAACGCATTGTTTCGAATATACCGATTTGTATTTGACGAAAGGACTTGTTACAAATATAATTAAAAATACTAATAAACACATCTTCAAATAATTGCGCAAGAGATTTGACCATTTTCTTAATTTTAAATAGTCCAACCGATTGTGTTTTTATAATTGTCTTTTTGAAATTCTAAAATGGTGAATATAGCGATTAAACTAACTTTTATTTCAAATTGTTGCTCACGAATTATTTCCTTTATATTCTTCTTTGGACAACTGTATGTTTTTAATAAAAGAAACTTATATATTTGGCGGTAAGGTTTCTGTCTTACATCTTTTATAATTAATTTTGTATAAAACTATCGAAGATTTCAACAGGGATTTCACAGGGTGTTCCGCAACTTGAGAGTCATAGTAAATATGCTTATAACTGGGATAATTCAGTATCAATAAGTTTTAATAAACATATATACTAAAATGGATTGTTTTGTAGATATGACTACATTTAAATTTCAAGTAATTTTTATTACAAAAACATCATACTTTATTGTCGAACATTTAATTGCAATTTCTATTTACTTAATAGCCACCTCGGTTGTTAATGACCATCTGAGACATTTGAGTAATGGGAATAACGGACCCCATAATCATTTTTTACATTATCTGCGATTTCCATTGCCTAACAGTATTGCCAGCGACTTGCCAGGATTTAGTTGCAAGCTCATTTAAGTCATAATTAGGAGCAGCAATAGCCTGACAACCTGCCCCAGGATGAAAAGACAAGTAAATTTGCCTGTCATCCGGGTAAAAATTACGTTTGCACGAAAGAAAAATATTTGGAAATGTAGCAGTGCAAATCTAAAATAGCAAGGGGCCCGATAGACAACCTCGTGGTAAACCAACATTGGAATTTACAGATTTCGAAGTTGCGTCCGGGTAACGACCTGCTGTTTTTTTCCTGCTAAATAACTTTGGAACAGCCTAATTGAGTCGTGATAATTCCATATAGTACAAAATTGTTAAAATCGGTTCAACGTATCGAATAGTTAACTGCAGTCCAGTAATATAGGAATGGTTTTTTGGAATTATCCCATGACTGAATTGTATCGTGTTATTTTTAAAATAGCAGTCGTGTAACTATATTTAGTCCTGAAACTTGACTGAAGTTTACGTAGCAAATTATATGTAGAGTAGGTGTTTTAATACATTTCTTAATTATTTGTGTTAAAACGATAGGAAGTTCAGGAATCCTTCATTTTACTACTCACATATAGATACCGTCCACTCCGCATGTCTTATCTTTAATTGAAGAAGTTATGTTAAGAAATGTTTTTCCTGAAGTGTAACAAATTAAAACATAGAGTAGATATCCTGTTGTTATTATAAAATTCAATTAGCTAATTACCAGACTTAGGCTTTGGAACGGAGTTAATGAAATAATCGTGAATAGCACGTATATTAACCAAATTTGAGGACAATGAATTCTTGCTTGCGAAAACTATATTGAATTTTTAAGGTATGCCAGATTTGGTTTCTATCAACAATTAATTCATATTATAGTATAGTATAGTAGGTTCCTGAGCATTTGAAAATTTTCTTCCCAATATTTTAGTTTTCTAACATCAATACTCTCAAAACTTCATCCATACATCTCATCATCTCACAAGCGGTGAGCACAACGTTTGGTGATGCAACCGTTCTTAATGAAGCTAGTTTGTCCGTTTTGGACAAATGATATTTTTAGTGAAAATTACAGACTACTCAAATATTATCCACCACGGGATAGCTCTTAAATAAAATATCGACGTTGTCGACCTAGACACTATAAGTTTACAAAACATTAGTTCAAATGTGTCATCCGAAGTGATGATGTCTGTTTATAGATTTAATAATCTACTAAAAAAGCTACCATATCGGCTAAACAAATAGCAGTTGATTGTCATTTTATTACATCTGCTGTATTAACTAGATCTTGTACGGATTAAATTTCGCACTCAGACGATGCATATTATCATGAGCAAAATACCTTCTGCTCGTCAATGGTTCTTTTCTTTAGGGTATATCCATACACTCGTCTGATGTAACTGCATTAAAAGAACAACTACACCCGTATTTGTTTTAACGCCTGACGATTCCTGGGAGCACTTAAGATCCCGTATGTCTGGCCCAACGCGCGAAAGAAACATCGTACCTAAAAGGACTAAACAACACTTCCCCTAACTATCCACTGGAGACGTATAAAGATAATAGTTCCTAAATCCTGTCCGCGCTCAGCTCAAGCTGAAGTTTCTAAAATAGGACGTAAACCGATTACAAATTGTAGTTTACACTTTTGGGACGATCGCGCATATATCCATTGTCGGTGAAGCTGCTGCTGTCGTTGTTCTTGGAGGATTACCAGCTTGTTACGCAATTTGTCATGCCGAGAAAAATGTACGGGCCGGGACTAGGGGATTTGTTGTGGAAACGTCCCGTTAAGAAATGTTTATTTTTATCGTCTGGCAGAAAAAGTAGATGAAATGTGGATGGATTAAGCATCTTCGCTATACACAAAGAGTTGGGCTTGAAGAGAAAAAGCTTAAAATCTCGCATTGTTTGCTACCCTAAATTAATCCCCGAAATAAATTGTTTAAAAAAAGTTTATTTTTATGGATATTTATTTCTTATTTATTTTTTAATTTCAAAGTATTTAAAAGGATTTAGTGCTATACTTTTGCTAAAAAATAGCGTAAAATGCACTTATTTTAACCTTAAGAATTGCTGCTTTTGGTAGTTGTATGCAAAACCTGTTTTTTTTTTTAGTTTCTATTTGCAGTATATTATGATAGTAGGGCCTAGCTCTCAAAAATATTCAACGTGCATTGGAGAAAAGTTTACTAGAAAGGAAAAATAAGTTACGAGTATAAAAATACAGTGGTTCTATATAAGAGTTACTGTATAGAAAGGTAAGGTTACTAAATATATCTAGAGATTTTATGGAAAGGTAGATAGCAGTGCCATCTGTCGACAGTAAATTGAAATGATAACAAAGTTACCTAGCTGTCGTATTAACCTGAACTACTTCCTAAAGGAAGTTATCTGTATTCTGCCAAGTTGGCGCACCTGCATACGTCATCATTCCAATGTATTGCTGACAGATGGCGCTGTCGTCTTTTGTTCTACTTACATCATACCAAGATTACACTGATCTCTAAATAACTGGATGTCGCATACCAAAATGCATGTAAATTATTTGTGATAGATTTAAGCCACTTTAGCGCCTAGCCGCTGGTCCTTGTACTAAAACTTTGACAAAGGTTCGCTTCTGCGGTAAATATAATAACGTTAATGATTGACGGTTAAAATCGTGAACTCATCATCTGTCTGCAGATTTCCAAAAGATGATCGTTGTAGTGTTGGAGTAAGAAACATGTACCGTACAAACTGGATGTTACGTTTACTCATAACCGTATTATATAGTTAAGGATCTAACCTAAAATTTGAACGCGCCGTTAAATTGATAATACGAGTACCAGCGGCATGGTGGCTACTTATCACAGTTTTGAATGACTTATGCGATATCCAGTTATTTAGAGATCAGTGCAAGATTAGGTACATTGCCACGCTATGGTGCTATACTGTCTGCACTAGATCTAAACTACACTGGTGAGCTATAATAACAGCGAAACAGATCTGTATGTAGTTTGTTGCCGCACAGGCACGTAGCATAAACGTGCACTTTAATATATTCAAATGAGTTTAGTAAAAAAAAATTTTGTGAATTTTTGGCAAATTATGATGAAATTATAATTGTAGTTATGGGTTCATCATTTTAATGCGTGTTTACTGTCGCCTGATATTATAAAACACAGAAGGATTTCCGGGGCTTATTTATTGTAGGCTTAAGAAGGATACTTTTGAATTAAATAATTTGTTAAAGCTACACGCGCACATTCAGCAGTGCTTTGACATACTATCCCATAGCCTTTGACAGTGCGAAGTTATAAAATTAACAATGGTATTGTAGCAGACGGCACGGATAGGAAGGTATATTGTGTTACAAAGAGCGTAAATTAAGCTTCGCTGTATTTGCTTAACTTTGTTATCATATAACATTCGTTTAGACTGAATACCTGTCAAAGTTCCCCAATGATCTAAATAAAATAACAAACAAGGGTTATTCCCTTCAAATAAAGTCACTGGTATTTAACATTATATTAATTAAGAGTTATACAATTCTTCTTAACATAATACAGAGTTTTCAGAACAAAATTCATAATGTAGTTACATATGTAATACTTACGAAATAGAAAAACACTTGAAGAGGTCGATTCTAATTTTTAAATTGCCATCTTAGATATAAGTTTCGTTGATGACTTAATTTTTAAAGGCAACCCATAACTTTTTTTTCATTTTTCTATACACTTTTTATTTCACTGTTCGACAGTAATAAATAGCTTGCATAATATTATTCTTAAGATATACAAATTTAATTAAAACTTCTAATTGAGATAAGGATTTAAAGACCCTCTGTTGATTCAAAACAATGATGCGTATAACAGGATATGAAGGTATTATGGTTGATTTTGGTAATAGACTTAGAACTTGCGAAAAAGTAGGTCGTTTATTACCAAAAAATCATCAGGTGCAGAGTCAGCAAATTAGTTGAAATCTTTTCATCTGTAAAAGGCTTAGCTACCATAGTCAGGCAGACATCAATTACACCAAGGCGTAAAATTAAATCAATTGCGTGGATGTTAAGAAGATCATCACATTTCGACCCGACAACCTGCATTAAGTCACAATGTAGCCCAGTCCCTAGTTAAGTTATTAAAAAGTCTGGACAGATACCAACACTAACAATTATTTTTCCATATAACAGAAGTGATGATCTTCTCCGCAAGGTCATTTGGTTCCAGCAAGATGGAGTACCATTTAACTACGCCGTTACGATTTGTAAATACCTTATGAAGGTATTTCCTAATCGTTAGCTTCTTGGAGGAAATCTTAAACTTATATACAGGGTGGCCCATGTGCATGGAATAATGTTAATAACTTTTTAAAAACACTTTGTATAAAATGTTGTAAATAAAGGTATTTTAACTACTTGTTGCACATTTTAGTGACCTTGAAGTTTTTATGAGGCAGTAATTTCGTTGCCATGGCAGTCAACTTTTTTTTTGTGCATACGAACATTTAAATTTCAACAGCATTGCATCAAATAACTTTTGAAGAGAAAACTAACATTTCGGTAAAAACACAAAACTAACTTCAGGGGCGTTGCCGAGGACAAGACCATGCCTAACAAAAATGTTGATGTTTTATTTGTGAAGGTAACATTAGTGGAAAGCTAAAATAGCAACTGTATCGTACTCTTTGTGAAAATTAGTTTAGTTAGTTACGGTGGCGATCGGAAAAGAACATAATCTCGAAGACAGCAAAACCTAGACTTCAGAAACTAGCAACAAATGACGTTTTTTCTTATAAGGACCCCTTAAGATTTGGATTTATTAAAATTTAATCCAGGATGTATGAGAATCGTCCTCAATACCGTCGAGTTCATTGTATCCCTGTTAATAGAGAATGTTTTCAGCATTTTGTGTTGTCTTAAATTAGCGTAAGTACTATTTATTACTAAAACACGTTTTAAAAGTCTTGCTTATAGGAAGGGAAGTAAATGTGCCCCTCAAATTGATATTTCTTATCGAAAAAGCTTAAATTTTTGCAGTCAACGAAAGGAATTGAGTTACCATTGGATTTGTATGCAGGGATACCGCGCTTTTATCGTGTTGCTTTTCCAAAACTCGCCTAGTTTTAATCAACGTAACGTTTTTACGTAACATTGTGACGGGAAAGCGAAAAGTCCGGGCGGAAATGCCATCACGGGGCCTCTGCCGTGTTTATTGCCAAAATAATTCAATTTGCCGTCGAAACAACATCAGCGCGGCAAATGCTGTTGGTGTTTTCCCCCGAAAAACAGACGCAATCGGACCTCCCTTTGCGGCAAAGCTATGAACCTGTATCATTAGATAATTTAATAAAGCTAGCGCCGTTAATATAGTTACGCGGCGTTCTGGTAAATAGCTCGCTATCCGCAACGCACTGTGGCCGACTAATCCATTACCCGCTTTATAAATATGAGAGGCTTTTAGTTCGTGAAATACGCCCTGCGGAACAAACGAACTTTCTGGCGTAATATCAATGTTATTGACCTTGGGGCACGATCCCACTTCTGACGCCGACCCCCGTTTATAAAGATGCTATTTTAGATTTTTTCCGTCATTCTAAGGAAATTTTATGTCGTTCACGTAACGGTAAAGTTCGTAGATGGTATCGGAATGTATGGTAAACCAGGGGCCCCCAAAGTGCAATTTCCATAAAGTAGATGCGTTCGATAGAATCAAAACTTGAGCTTTCCGCTGGGCCACCGCGCGGGATGAATAAATCCAGGGGAGTGCGTGCTCCCCGGAGAGAGTCACTTGGTCAGGATATGCTTGAGGTTGAATATGAAATTTGCAAACACGTGGCTTTACATGTGTTGAATTTGTTTAACGTGTTCTGCCTGTCAAGCAATTTTCCACAGCTCTGCTTTCTTATTTAATAAATTAATTGACAGCTAACGGAAATCTAAAAAGTATATACAGTATATATATTAGCCTTTGTACAGGTCTTGTAGGCCCTGGGCTTAATTCCACAATATTCTATTTTGTGCCTTAATCTTCCAGTCCTTGATATTCCTGGCTTTGATGCCTTCTAGCACCGAGTCTCTCTATCTTCTTCGTTGTCTTCCCCGCTTCTTCCTGCCATCCCGCTTCCTCCATGCTATTGCTATTACCGTTCGTTCTTCTGGCATTCTTTCGATGGGCCCTAGCCACTGCAGCCTTCTCGACTTCACCACTTCTGCTATGTTTTGGTTTCCCTATTTGTTTTTCTCTCTTTCACCTTCTTCTCTCCATAAATTCGTCGTAAAATATTTCTTTCCCATCTTAATAGCAGTTCTTGGCATTATTATTAGTCCAACCTTATTTTTCCTTTCCTGGATACGTGTTTTGCTCTGATCAATTGGTTCAGTGCCCTCGCACATCCATTCGCTTTCACCAATCGCCAGGCAATTTCTTTTTCTTCATTAGCTTTACTCGTAATCTGTACGTCCAAATAGATATATTCTGATACTTCCTTAACTTCTATTTTGCATCCGTCAGATTGGATTTCCATTTTTCCATCCGTTCCCCCCATTCCTATTCTCATAAACTGACTTTTCTCTCCTTTTATTTGTAGTCCCATTTCCTTTTCAGTTAACTTGCCGCTCTTACCAATATTCCTTTGTCTCTTGCTATTATTGCGACATCATCAGCATAAGCTACGACCCGATGATGGTTGTAAAGAAAAATAAACGAAATTTCTGATAAAAATAGGATTCATGTTCAAAATAGGAGCCTTCAGCTACGATACATTACTGGGTACGATACACCACTGACTCCGTAAATCGTACCAAAGTACTCTATTCGAACTCAATGTAAGTATCAATATATACAATTGTATGCACTGGGCTGAAGATAATTTTTACATTACAGTTGAAAACGCTGATGTAAATGTGTGGTGTGGTTTGTCTGCAAGGGAACTCACTTTGCCTTTCGGCTTTGAAGTTAATGTTACCAGCGCAAAGTAGCAAATAATGCAACCATTTTGAACATTAACCCCATTTTTATCGGAGAGCACATTTATATTTCAAATTAGACCCTAAACTTTCCAGTTTTATAAATTTTTTATTTTTTTTTAATTGTAGAACACTTCAAAGTGTGTATACGTATATAAATTCACAACCTTAATTTGTAATTCTGTACAAATTTCACTCAATAATAGTTTCTTATACTTAGTAGAAAAACAGATGGCAATGACAACTGTCAACAATGAAATGACACGATAACAAAGCCACCTAGCTGCCATAACGAGTACTACTTCCTAAAGGAAGTGACCTGTAATCTGACAAGTTGGCATGCACCTGCACACATCAGCCTGACAGCAGGCCCCCACGGCACTTTTTGCTGACGGGCAAATACTATTTTCCATTCTATCCTTCACCCCAGCACAGTGTAATATCTTCGCCGAACTCTAATTTTACATTCTTTCTAAATGCCCATTTGATTTGATTGTTTTTGCTTCTTAGCAGGTATTACTTTCAAGTTTCTTCGGATGTCGTTGTTCCTAAGTCTGTCCGATTCTGTAACATCGTTAATTTAAATATCCGCAGTGTTGAAAAGGAGGTGGATATGGACGTTTCGTTTTTGTTGATGAAATGGAAAGAAAAAGAACAAAATGGGTAGAATAAACTAATATATGTCGCATTTTATGTTGTCAAAGTAAAATAAGTTCAGATATGTTAATTCTGGTTTATTGATTTTCTTTATTTATAAACTCAACCAGAACGTCTATATATCATCTTTCCAGTTTAAATTGTTTCGTTTTATCGTTTGTCTTCATCTTCTTTATTACCTTTACCATCTTCTTCGTCTTTGCGTTCTTCAATAATGGAAATACCGTCATCAGCACAACTTTGTTGCTCATAATACCCTTTTTTGTCGTCGTCTTCGTCATTTTGATCATTTTTACCACCATTACTTGGTGCGCAATCATTCTATGAAATTATCTTGGCAAGTCTAACTTAAGAAGCAACAGATGCCTTTGTACAGCTTTTTACATAGAGACAGGCGAGTAATGATTAGACGCCAAATATTGACTATGGCATAATTGTCTACTACATTGCCATTGATCACTTCTTAGAAATAGTTCTAGCCTTTGAAAATAACAAATGCGGTAAAACACAGTACTCCATTTTGCGTTATATATGAAAGGAAATTTAATTTTACGTGGTGGTGGCGGTTTTTTCTTTAGTGACGTTTCGTCCGTTGTTGCGCGGAGAGCATCTTTAGAGCTGAGTTCATAATCGTTTAAACGTCCGCGAAGACCCCCCCTCATGACCTCATGACCCCCCCCCCCTGGGTCTGGGCTGGGTGTAGTACTTTCTATGATGACGAATGCCTATATCCACCAACAACAAGCACTATTATTCGTTTTAATAAAAAAATTACAACGTCGCAATTTATTCCCATAGTAACGAGTGGCAATATAATTTTGGGGGAAAATTGTATGACAGCATTGAATTTTTTACAGTTTAGCTGTTTAGAACACGTGACTTTCGAAATGTCGATGGAAGGGTATACATAAAAATAATGCTACTTCTAACGCTCTGTCATAGAAATCCCAGCTGAGACTTTTGATTCGAATCAAATCATTCCTTCAATCGCGTAGATTCGAATCATTCAAATCGTTCATGAGTCATTACCAAAAATGAGTTACCGAGCTGTATTTACGCGTAATATCTATTTTTCTAGATAAAGCACTTTGGCATAGATTTTTGAGTAGAAAATATAGATGAGTATATTATGGCTAAAGTCTATTAGCTACATGCTAGAACTAAAATGGTAATTAATTTGTTTCTAATTTATCCGTTTTGTTGACTTTTCCATTACTCGAATACATTGAATTTTTTGAAATTTCATAAAAACTTTTTTGATGTCTGTATCACATACTTGTTTAACATATATTAGTAAGTAATCGGGGTAACCAAACAATTTTCCTACTTCTTTGGGATGCAAAAGATTAACCATATGTTTCGACGTCTCTCCGTCCATGACAACATGATATCAATCGCCGTTTACATTAGTTGAGAGTACAGTTGCAAACCGCACTATTCTCGTAGAAAACAGGTAAACAAGTCTTATATTCCGCATTTCTCAAACGGCACAACTAGGGTGTTCTTAATTGATTTAGGTTTTTTTTGTACATCAGGCATCAACTCTAATTCAAGTTTTAATGATTGATTCATTAGCTGTGAGTCGAATTAAACGAATCAAGGCATGAATCGTTAAAATCGAACGACTCGCTCAAGAACGACCCAACTTTAGCAGTACATTTTAAGTTTCTACGGTTTCCTATGCGCGCATTGCCTGCCCGTCGGAAGCCATATTGAATGGTGTAATCCTAAAAGGTCTAAAGGAGGTTATATTTCAATCTATCGTGTGTCACGTAGTGCTTTGATATCGTGTTCTTTGTATAAAAGATGGCTTGTTTTTGTAAATTTGCTAATAAAAACGATAGCACAGTTAATAATTAATGAATGTCAACCCTTAGTGCCTTACCTGTGACGTTTTTGTTTTTTTACCATTGATTGTTTTCACCATTACTAAAATCCGAATTCATTTCTTTAATGAGATAAAAACAACACGTGATTGTCAGTTTCATTTGTGCACTCAATGAATTTTTGATTTTTTGAACTGGACTCCGCGTTTAGAGAAACATACCAACTGAAGTGGATTAAAGTCACAATTCGTTTTTCGAGAAGAAAAACACGAAAAATTAATTTTGCTATTTGATTAAGATTATTTCGACTTATAACAATAAAATACTATTTCTTTTTCAATTAGATTATTTTAATAAAATTGTAGCCTCTCCTGACTAGGTGACCCCCCCCCTAATTTGAAAGCTGGATCCGCCCTTGCTGACACTGGTCAGTTTAACAACTTCATCGGCTTCTTTCGTTTATAGAATAGACAAAACTTGAATTGATTCGTAAATTCCCTTAGTAACTGAAGGATTTTTGTTGCAGTGCTTCGTGATGAATTCCGGCTTGAACCCCAAAGTGCCATGGTGGCCGTCGGCGAAGACGTCATCCTGGAGTGTGGACCTCCCAGGGGAACACCCGAGCCTCAAGTGACGTGGCGTAAAGACGGTCACACACTAGATATCAGAGAAAGACTGAAACTCGTGGATGGGTACAATTTGGCCATAACGGAGGCCAAGTCGTCCGACAATGGACGGTACCAGTGTGTTGCCAAAAATACAGCTGGTGTTAGGGAGTCCGCTGTTGCCTTGTTGAAAGTTCATGGTAAGTTATAAACAGAATTGAAGTAAAATATTTTTATATGTACGGGTTCGCAAAATGCGTCTTTATAACTTCCTTTATGTACTCACTTGTACAAAAATACACTAAATTCATACATCACTAATGCAATACATTACTATTTAGCCCTGCTAATTCAATTTACCACTATTCAAAATATTACACTGTAGTCACTCTAAAATAACACTCGGGCGCCTTATTCGCTTGCTTCGGCGCTTTTCAAATCAGACTTACTTCGCGCGTTTTTCGTCGCGCTTTATATGGGTGGCACTGAGTTTTGTGATGGGACGAGAGGCTTCAATCACCTTTAACAACTTTAGATCGATCAATAAAATGGAACAACATGATGTGCCTTTTTGACCGCTGGCTTCTCCGCATCATAACAATAATATACATTCACGGGTAAAAATATTGCAATTTCTTTATGTACTTTTAACAGTAATGAGCTAGACAAACATAAAGAGTAGGAGAAATCGATGTAGGGATTCATCTAAGAAAATCTTTGACGGTAATAACTCAACAAAGGCACGGTATGCAAGCGTGGTACTCTAGATCACATATTTTACACCTTATAGTCTCAAAAAATTTAGGTGGGTACTTTGGTTATTATGCATGTACCTTTTTCAATATCCTAAGTTTTTGACTTTTTTATATTTTCATAAAATTGGAAACGTCCTAGCTGAACGGCGGCGGTATTTACTAATATATGGAATTAATCCGCCTTACGGTAGAATGTATAGACGATTGCAAAATTAAAGAAATAGTCAGTGGTTTTAAATATCGCTCAGGTAATAATAGCACTATTTTTCAAAAAACCATACAGTAATTGTGTTACAGGTAAATTGTGTCTAGTAGGTACACAAAAATTGAACAATGTTTTAACTTGGTGTTCACGTGTAAACATTGCATTGATTTTGCAACCGACTGTACCTACACAACTCTACAAGATTAAATCCGCTCCACATGCTTGCGATTTGCGCGAATGTTTCGGTTACACTCACCATATTTTTGTGTATTTTAACTAAACGCACTTTGTGGAACTATTAATTAGGTATTGTAATGTGGCACCCCTAAACTATAAGTTAAAAAGCACATTAAATGTCAGGAATACTGCCGTTATAGAAGGACTATAAAAATCTCTCATTTTCAAAGTCATCCAAAGTTCTCTACTTAGCATACGCCTTGCATAAATTTGCCATAACGCAATATCCAATAAATTAGGCATTAATCCGCTGTACTTTCGCAATAACGGTAAATGTGGACAAACATTAACTTTATTTTAAGAAAACCAGCAGCGCTTAGGCACATTTTAAAACGGGCTATTCAATAAATCGTGCAGGAATAGCATTCCGCCGTACGGCGGATTTGTTTCACTCGACGGTATGTGCCGCCAATGTAGCCGCATCCTGTAGGAAATAGTGAAAACAGCGGGTCTAGATTAATGTACCCGACAATAGAGAGTTTTTGGGATAAAGTTTAACTGGATATCGTAAAAGTTAACATATAACATAAGGAATGTCATCATGGGTGTTACCGAAGGGGGGGGGGGGGGCAGCTGTCGTTGTCAAATGGTTTCCAAGCTTAATCGATGCCATGTGCGTTTTGAAGCTGTAACTGCAACATTCTTGTTGTTACGAATCGTTGTCTTTAAAAGACTATCTTGGTCAGGATGTCTTAACACGATTTCTGCTTAGTTTGGGTCTTCTGCCTTTTCCTATAAAGATTGTTCAGCTAACTACTGTTATTGGAATCACATCAGAATCTGTCATATATTCGGTGATAACTCCAACTTTTGTACCAAATTTCTAAATTCACATTACATTTTAATAATTAATCCAAAAAACCAAAAGAAAAACTTTAAAATCCTTCCGAACTCACGTTTATGAAAGTCAATTTATTTAATATAAGTTTTAAGAATCCAGTAAAAGCATTATCAGCACAAATTAAAACCCGGTGTGTTGTTAAAAATGCAATTAAATATATTTCAGTTTATTTGAATGAAGCTTAATTTGGTTAAAATATTAAGTAGTCGGTTAATTTTTGAGAGCAATGCACTAGCGATCTAAGGAGGTTAGCTTGACGCATAATGCTGAGGCATTTGTCATTTAATTTAATAATGTTAGTTATCCATCGAATCTCTTACTCTGGGGAGTAAAAATTACTACAATTGTATCTTTAGCACCTATACATATGAACTCCCAGCTTAAATTTCTAAAGCTTCTGGTGTGAGAAGCTGAAACTGTACTAAAAGCCCATCGGTTAATGCATTAGTCTTTGATATGTGTTAATTCTGAATCAGAAATCTTTTAAGGTGAAATTTATGTTCCTTTGGTACTTCGTATGATATCATTATACATTATGTGGATCACGGATCTTTATTTTCCGAAATAAAATGTATCAACTCATGTTTTGTTAAACGCGAGAGCGATGCAACTGAATGCGCCTCACCTAACTATGTTCATCAATAACGGAATTAGTAATAAAGGTGCTTTGTATGATCAGTGTACATAGAAAACATATTGTTACGGAATTCGGGTTCGAAAATTCTGGATTTCTGATTTAAAACACTTTATTTAACAGTTCAAAGCACTAACAAGCACTATTCACAATTACTTTAAGAATTAACAAACTTTACTCAACTATACACTACTTTTAAAAACACTACAGTTTTACTTATATCACTTTACAACACTTAAATCTCACTTTCCGTCACTTTCAAAACTCGCACTCGTTCATAGACTGTCTAACTCCATCCCTCACTTCCGTCTCTGGCCGCTTATATATCCGCAGACTCCCCACTTACTTGGCGTGTCTGGCACATTCGCGAAGGCTCTCGATTTCGAACCCTCCTAGACTTTACTAGAGCCTTTCGCATAGATTAATCTCGAACACTCTAGCACACAAGTACGTCGGGTTGCCGGCCCACAGGCGTTGAGCGAGCCGTGGTACCACTGACTCTGCGTTGCAATATAAATAATTTGGGTCTTTATTTCACAGAAGATATTTTAAGTCATCTTGCAGAAAATCCACGAAGATTATTCATGCAATAAATACTTCATTAATTACTTCAGTAGCTATATCTTATAAACATTTATTATTTCTATTTATGTTGAATTATACTCTACAGGATGTTCCTGCTTTGTCCCTCCTTCAGACCAAAAGCTGGGTACGCCCATGAATGGCGTATTTTAACATAATACGAAAGGGCACCCAAAAATAATCGGTTCAAGTTCGCTGCGCGCGCCGCTCTTATAATTCTGACTTTTCCCTCCAGAATGGTGTAAAGTAACCTCTCCTGAGTAAGTGTGACAAGCGGCGTTGCTTAAAGTTGTAGCGAGCTTTTGCAACAGTTTTGGTCTAACGATTTTTCCCACCTTTTTGATTTTTTCCAAGTGGCTAATATTCGGAAACAGCGTGCACAGTTGATTTTTTTTTACTCGGCCAATGTGCGGTAGACGTGGTTCAGAGGTTGGCTACAGCTTATAAAGAAAAGAACTCCAATGTGTATTCGCGATTTCGACGCAGCGATATGTCGGTCGAAGACTTCCAACATCTGGGCGACCTTCCGCGTCCAGAAGTGAGGAAAACGTTGAAAAAGTACACGCGCTCATCTACGAGGATACAAGACGTACTATTGATGAAGTCGCTGAAATAAGTGATCTTTCCTGGAGGACGTATTTTATCTAAAAATCAGCAAATGATGGAATCGCTGTAAAATTCGTCCTCCGCTTGTTAATTGTGGAACGGATGACTTGTTGGAGCACCTGAAAGTGGACGAGAACTTTTTGATAAAATCGTCACCGGAGATGAATCATGGTGTTGCTGGTACGACCTAGATTGCGAGATTTCTTAGCGAAAAACCGCATGACACCGCTTTATCCCCCTACTCTCTGGACCTTGCGATTTCCTTTTGTTTCTCCAACTAAAAAAGGAGCTAAAATGGAAACGTTTTGCAGACGTTACGGAGGTTAAAAAAATTGAAAGCTCCGCTTAAAGGCATCAGAAAAGATGAGTTCAAAAGGTGTTTCGCGCAGTGAAAAAAGCGTTTGAAGAAATGTATAGTTGTGTGTATAGTTGAAGAAGAATAATATTTTCAACTTAAAAAAATAAATTATGTAATTTTTAGAAATGGTATCAGTTATTTTTTGGTCCCACCTCGTACTCCAAAAACTCCCTAATGTAGAAACAGAATCGCCATACTTTATTGTGTTATCTTATTTTAGCTGTATATTTCTCGTTTTGCAGTTAAACCATTTTTGATCCGTCCGCCCCAGGACGTGACCACCCTAGTCGGCGACTCCGTCGAATTCTCCTGCGAAGTAGGCGGCGATCCACTTCCGGACATCCTCTGGCGTCGCAGCGCCCCAGGAGGCACGATGCCGTTGGGGCGAGTCCGCGTCCTGGAAGACCGAAGCCTTCGCCTGGAGAGGATCACTCTATCGGACCAGGGACGATACACGTGCGAGGCAGACAATCCCGCAGGTGCCGTCACGGCGTCTGCCATCCTTACCGTCCACGCGCCGCCCACCTTCACCACGAGGCCACTCGCCCAGACCGTCGAAGCCGGTCAGGAAGTGTCGTTCCACTGTCACGCCCAGGGGAACCCGTTCCCGTTCACCTTCTGGTCCTTCGAGGGCGACAGGACGTTGATATATCCCGGGACTGCGTCGGGGAATTACGAAGCCTTCGCGAGTGCCGAGGGACACTCGACCCTGGTGCTGAGGAACGCTCAAGTGCAGGACTCGGGCACTGTGATTATATGTTCTTCGGTTAACTTGGCCGGTTCGGCGTCCAGTAGGACCAGATTGACTGTCACGTCGAAGGAGGACAGGCCTCCTCCCGTCATAGTTAGAGGACCGGTCAATCAGACTTTGCCTATTCATTCCGTAGCTGTGCTGGGCTGTGACGCTGTTGGTAAGTATATGTTTTCTCGTGCACGCATGCTTAAAACAACCACTAAGTATTGAGTGAGACAGAATCTTCAACGTAGACAGTCTTATGAGCCTGGAGCGTGACGTCACAACAGTACCCGATATCATTGTGTAGTAGTAAATAGAAACATCATATCAATAATTTCTTGCCACTGTTTTATTAGTGAAAGCTTTTTTCCGAAAACATACTAATCATACAAATAAACCCTGAATGCATTCACCCTTTATTTATTACCTAAAAATCTTTACAAAAACGCAAATGTATTACCTATGTCATACTACATTACGTACTTATCTAACGCAAATTGTGGGATGTGGTTAGCATTGATAAATTCGTACTCTATTTCCTCGATGCGGATTTTTGATGATATTTCACGAGGGACATGCAGAACTGTAAACACTTTAGTCGCGTTTGAGAAGTTGTTGATCTCGAATAGGTTTTTAGACGACTTAAACTTGAGACGGACCTTTCAGCAGTACCACTTGATCCTGGTGCAGTTTATATGAGCGTAATAAGGTTTCAGAACTCTGGCAATATTTCTGTCGCTAATTTATCATGTTTAACAAAAACTCGTCACTTTATCAAGATAACAAGGAGCTTTCTTTTCAAATCGTAAAATCTATAAAAACATTATTTTTTGAAGCAAAAGTCATTCCTTGTCGTCGTCGTCAGTAGATTTACCAATCACAAACCGTTATGTGATTTGAAAAAAATGCTGCAGAGGAATCAGTTCTAAAAGTTACACTCGACAACAGCATCATCGATGACTTCATAAAATTATTGCCTATAGTAGTAATCCATAACATTGTCACATGTGTACCCTGCAAAGCCATCTGACGAGAAACCTTTGGTTGACCTAATCCAAAGGAAACGGCTTTTCTATTAATTTCTCCTAATTCTAAAAAAGTCTTATCTCTAAGAGACTCCATCACGGTCTTTGGAGGAGCAAGCCCTTTTTGAAAGGACAATGATTTTTCCTTGATAAGGGTATTTGTTGCATACACAAATGATTTCAAATAAGCCGGCAAACCACTTATATATCACCTCTAAGAACAATCACGCACTGTATTCATTTTCAAAGTTACGGAAATTATTTTGGTTTTTGAACAGATAAAAGCCTGTTTGATTAACATGCTTTGTCTTTAATGAGATCCAAGTTGAAAAAATTGTGTCAATGGAAAAATAACTAGTGATATTGTCACATCAGATCGATGATTGTTACATACAGGTACCTATCTATTTTAATAATCGGTGCGCGCTATCTCGAGCTTCGGTGTGGAAATATTGAATAACTTCGGCAAGTAGTGAAAGTGAATGTTTGTTTGTGTTTTTTTTTTATTTAATTTAGTCCTTTACAATTTTTTCAACTGTACTTGGAACACAACATCCAACAAATGACCAACTTTACGAGCCACACAATATTGTGCTCTTTTTTTCGAATTTTCCAACACTTTGGCCAGCATTTCGGGCGATATTGCTCGAATGTTGGTCTTGAGCGCTTTCAACGTTGTGGGCTTGTTGGCGTATACTTTACTTTTTGGATAACCCCACAAAAAAAAGTCCGGCGGCGTCAAATCCGGCGATCTTGAAGAGCAATAAATATCGCCACCTTTCGACATCAAACGGCCGGGGAACTTTCGCTTCAAAAAGTTCATCGTTTTGATCGCCGTGTGGCATGGGGCGCCGTCTTGTTGAAACCAGAAGTTCAATAAATTTTTTTCGCGCATTTTTGGAGTCACATAGTGCGCCAAAATTCACCGATAATGGTCGCCATCGACAGTTTCGCATTCACGAAAGAAAAATGGTTCGATGATGGTTTTGGCGCTAACGCCGGCCCAAACAGTGACTTTCTGGTCATGCAGTGGCTTCTCGTAGATAATGTGAGGATTGTCTGTGCCCCAGAATCGATAATTTTGTTTGTTCACTCCGCCAGAGAGATGTAAATGGGCCTCGCTGTGAACAAAATTTGATTCCAAAGCTCGGAATCAACCTGGGCCATTCGAAACACGCTTTTTCCGTATTCCAAGCGACGGGGCTCGTCTGTAGGCAATAATCGTTGAGTTATTTGCACTTTGTAAGGAAACATGTGAAGATCTTCCTTTAAAATCTTCCTAAGACTGGTTCCTCTGATGTTTAGCTGCCGGGCACGGTGACGATACGACAGATTTGTGCTTCTCAAAACACTCTGCTTGACAGTTTCAACAATTTCATTGGAGCGTCTTTTACGAACTGAAACGCGTTGATGATTTGCCACAGACCCCGATTCTTCGAAATTTTTAGTCACATTGCGTATGGTGTTATCAGAAGGAAGTTATTCATGGTTAAAATTGTACTGAAATGACGTTTCCAAATTATTTTTTCTCAAGTCATACCGACAATAGATAACAAAGTTATTCAATATTTCCATACCGATGAAGCTCGAGATGGCGCACCCTGTATAACTGCGACTACTAGAATCTGGAGGACACAAACAAATATTTTAAACAGTAACATATGTACATTTCGAGCAGCAAATGATTGTAACCCACCAAATCATTTTTCATTAATATCTTGCAAACTCGATCTGTAAATAATTTTTAGATAGCTAGTATTGAGTTTCTTATTATTTTCTGTAAGGAGAAAGGGTCCATCAGATCTTATAAACCTATCTGTATCTTATACACATATTATACTTAAATTTTACGTCAGTAGACATAATCGAAACTTTTATTTAGCAGACTTACCTTCCAACACGTCTCTCACAGTATTTTGTAACCCATGTAGCACCCTACTCATAGACTCTTCAAACATTATTTTTCTGTATTTAGGCAACCCCGAACCTGTGATATCTTGGTACAAAGAAGGAACCCCAGTTGTACACTCAGAACGTATCAACATGACTGTCCCGAGCCGCATTGAGATCTCAGACCTCGAAAAGGACGATTCCGGAATGTACACCTGTGTAGCGTCTTCGCGCGATGGAAAAGCCACCTGGAGTGGTTACCTACTCGTGGAAAATCCTAAAAACCCTAACATAAACTTCTTCAAAGCGCCAGACGCTGTGATGTTGCCAGGTCCTCCTAGCAAACCTCATGCCTTAAATCATTCCGAGGGTAGCGTCACGATAACTTGGTCCCAGAACAATAAGATCGGATCTTCGAGCCTTTTGGGATACCAAGTGGAACTTTTTGGTAGGGAAGAGGGTGTCGTACCAACTTGGGCTGTTGTAGGTAAGAAACATTAATCAATTTTTCCAACAATGGATACACAGTTTTCTCTAAATTCTCTCCAGGTACCAGAGTGCAAGGTCCGACTTTTACTCAACATCTTTTGACTCCTGGTGTACCATACACTTTTCTAATACGTGCAGAGAACGCTCACGGTATTGGACCACCGTCCCAACTGTCTGATCCCATATTCGTTGGGGCAGACACATCGTTAAACTGGGGAAACCCAGAAGTAACTGAACTGAGTGAAGCACGCGCCAATTTAATTTCTGGAAAAGTCGTGCGATTAACGGAGGCTATTCCAGTACTTTCTACCGCAGTCAAACTCGTGTGGGAGATCTTGGATGCGCAATATGTGGAGGGGCTGTATGTATATTATGTTTGCTTAGATGGAGTCCCAGATTTACCAAAAATCTATGGAATGCTGACAGTCTTGCATACTGGTGGATCGTCAGGATTCACTGTTAATAATTTGGAAAAGTGGGCAAGATATCAATTCTTCCTAGTGCCTTTCTACAAGACTGTGGAAGGACAACCTTCCAACTCCAGAACTGTGAGAACCTTAGAAGATGGTACGTTGAGTATTGCATTAAGAGACTGAAGATTAAGTTGTGTTTTTGTTTCAGTGCCTGTGGAAGCACCTTCTGAAATGGAAGCGAAACTGCTCAATTCTACCGCTGTCTACCTCAAATGGCAACCTCCACCATCTGCCTCTTTGAACGGCGACCTTCTTGGGTTCAAAGTGGAGATAACCCCCAATAACAGCATTTCAAAGCCAAATCTGGTTAAAGTAGGGCCGACTCCAACGCTCTTGTTAGGTAATCTAACAGCTGGTATACCTTACAATGTAAGGGTTGCCGCAGAAACTAGAGCCGGTACTGGACCATTCAGTTCTCCAGCAGTACTGAGATTGGATCCACTGATTCAAGCGATGGATAACAATCAGAATGGGTAAGTGAACTTGTTGGAAAATTTTAATACAATGCATTGTGGAGTTTTCGGGAAGATAAAAGGGATGTTATTTTATTGTTAGTGAAAAAGTGTTTCTTTTATTTTTATTCTATAATAATCAAAAACATTCAAGGAGACAAGCTTTTGTGTTAGTAGCCAACTACAAATTAATAAAAAGTTTTTTCTTTTTACTGTGAGAATCAGCAAGCAGTGGGCTTTTATGACAGTAACTTGCGAGTTTGTTTGGTAAAGGCGTTTTAAATTTGCATCAACGTTCATTAGCTTTAAGACAGTATATATGTGGTCTAGATGCAATCTCCCTATGAAACATTAATGTTTACAGATTACTAAATTCAATAATCAATGCAAATGTTGTTTGACATAGTTTTGGGGATAAAAGCTTATTACAGTTTAGTAAAATGAAAAATATATGAATGGCTTATCAATGGATATATAAAAAAAAATTTGGAGACAATTGAGTTCAAAAGAAAAGTGTTGCATTTTTACAATGATATTACTTTTTTGCCAAAAAAGTAATACAAATCTTCTTAAATTTCCATTCTGAAGCATGATTCCGTTTAGTAGCTCTTCATCACTTTCCATATTGCAAATTCAATTGATTCTTTTATAAAATTTTAACGCTTTCTCTTTTATCCATTTTCCACCAAAATACTTTTGCAGCAACTGGTTCATATTTTCTGCCTTTTTCTTATTTTTGTAATGCCTGAAGTTATTTGCTTGCAATTATAGTTTTTCCTCTCACTTAAGAATGTAATTTTTAATATCAAGACCTAATGAATAATTTACTTTGCCCCTTTTTAGTATATGGTTTTTTAACCGACTTTCCCCACTTTTCACCATTTCACAAATCGACTTTTGACTTTTTGAGCTGAGCACTGTTCACTAAACTTAGAAACAGTAGCATGCACCCAAAAATTGTATCCGGAGGCATGTAACCATTATATGTTTTAAAACAAGAAAAAACTTGTTGGATTGTTTCTATGTTCAAAAGAACCTGTTGTCGAACCCAGTAGTACATGCCAACCATAGCTCTATTTTTATTTTAGTCAGCACATTTAATCATCAACAAAGGTAAAGATTTCCTCTATAGCATCAATAAATTCTAATTTCAAAAAGGTGTAAGAAGGATCCGAGGATATTGCCACAAAATTCTTTGGCAGGTTACTTTAAATGTTTGCCCAAGTACAGCTTACAGTTAACATAGCTCTTAATGAACAATTTACAAAGAATAAATAAGTTATAAAAGTTATACTGCTCACTGTAATAAGGAATCTGGTGTGGTAATTTTTCTTAACGCAGGTTTTTTGCTAGTCAATAGAAAATACTTCTCTTTCAAAGACTAGAAATATGGTTTGGTGTTGGCCAATTATTAAATAGTTTCACTTTTGGATACCTTTTTCTTTGTTCAGTTACACAAACTAAACAAATGTCGGTTTTAAATGTAGTAAATCTAATATTATAATTTATGTTAGGAATGACTGAAAAGCTTTCTTTTACTCTTAAATTTTTTATCAACATAGTTGTACATCTTTGTAATCCTTTTGCTATTCAAATCATAAAATAAATTACTGTATTTTCTATTGTACTTGGCCAATAATGAGATAGGCTTTGAATGGTCTCGATGAATTCTGAAAGAACTTTTTTTTTATATAATTTTCTCCTGTCATTGCCTCAGCCTCTCCCAGGACTATTTTCCTGTTTGGTATCATTTCATGATTGCTTGTATGTTATCCTTTTTCGTTTACAAACTACCACAATATGCTTTTTTGAAATTTTTTAGTTTGTTGTCTGAAGTAGGAACTGTATTGTACTGAAGTGGATGTTATGATTTTGGTCATAAAAGTATTTTAGCCCGTGGTAACTAGTTTAAATAAATTAACGTTTGACTTTGACATGATACAGCGTATTGCAAATAGCTGTACTGAAGCCATCTGATTATCTTTGAAGGTAGATCAGGGTTTGAAACTTAGCGCACATAGGAGTAAACTTACAGGCTCGTTTATTAAATTAAAAGATTAAAATATTTAGGAAATTTGCTATACTTAATGTAGCATAGACCATTCCAACGATCAGAAATTTGGATATTGCAGATTTTCTGTCTAGACCACTCATGTTATAAGCTGCTGCTCTTATATTTTGGGTTGATTCAAAGATAGCCAATTTGTGTCATCTATCTTTTTTACCACAGACTTACTTTTTTACTTCACTTATTTTTTATTTTGTTCTCTTCACTTGCAACAAGCAGTATTCCATTTTATCAACCAGAAAGCTCAATTGGGTCTTATCACTTTTTTTGAAAATTTCGTAAAATGAATCTTGAAGTGCATATATATCGTATGCCATGTTAGAAAAAACAAAAGAAATATTTGTAGGTAGAGAATTTCAGGTCTGAAATTCGAATCTTAGGAGTCACCGCCAAAACACTTCTATCTAAGGATATTCAACTCGTGACGTCAAGTGTCATGTAAACATTACTGAGGAGCGTGCTGTTTAATGGTGTAGTATCATTCTTGTATTGGAAAAGCTTTTGTGTGGTGTTTATTGAAAGGACGGTGTAAGAGGTCGCAACAAAAAGTAATTTGTGTAGCTTTACAAGCATGGAAAACAAAACAAGTGTTGTTTTGTACATGGTTATAACAGTACTTCAGTCAGTACAGCTAACAAAATTTTTGTAACCGTCCCTCGAGATTATCAACATATGAAAAAGTTGTTTAATGCCCCTAGACGTGATATGCCGGTATCGCAAAGTTTGTTTTTCTGTTATGAAGATCATCTTAATTCTTACTGTAAGTTTTATTATTCTTTTTGGGGTTATAAGTGTTTACCATTCAGTTTCCATTTTGTTATTAGGCTTTTTAAGATTACGTCATCCAATATGGCGTCCAGGGGGCAAAAAGCGCACGCATGGGACGCGCTTGCGAAACCCTGGAAACGGACGCGTGGCTGATAGAGTTGGGTCCTTCATGACCAAGTCGTTCAAATTGAATGACTCATGCCTTGATTTGGCTCACAGCTAATGAATCAGCGTCGTTCGTGCGTCGTACATGGTTAACGGCTGGCGACAGCACATATATATGCTGTGGCAAGACAGGAGACACCGCTGTCACTTTCAATTCACGATCCATATGTCTTTAAGCAGGTCTAAACAACTCGGTAACTCGTTCTCAGTAATGATTTTTGAACGACTTGAATGATCCGAATCTACGCGATTGATTGAACGATTTGAATTGAATCGAATGTCCCAGCTCTAGTGACTGACGTTGGCATTAAGTAATGGGGTTTCTATGACAGCGCGCTAGAAGCTGCATCGTTTTGAAATTTGCCCCCTGGCAGTCGCTCAAAAGTCACGTGTTCTAAAAAGCCTAATAGCTTGAAGAGGTTATGAAAAACTATATGCGTTTTATGTTGATTGAGGAAAATGTTATAATAAAGAACGACGTAGTTCTCCATATATTCGACTGTTAGCCAGACCGGAAACGAGCCGCAAGAACCCCGAAAATAAATTGCAATTTATATTTATTCTGACGTCTAAAATAAATGTCAAGTTTAGGGTACGTTTTCGATTCTTACATCTTTATCTTTACAAATATTATGTTTCCAACAACCCACTGTGATCAAATTATCAATGCTACGTTAATTTGATAGAAAAAGTTCACTTATGCTGTTGCTTTTGCTTTTACGTTCCTCATCTCAGCCGCGTTGAACCGCTCGTCGCTGTACACAAATTCCATAACAATGAACATGCCTTCAGAAGACATAACTCATAAGTATTTCACTTTTTCTTGGCGTATTTTAATTCGCTTGTCACAAAATGAACGAAGACAACAAATTGATAAATTGACGGGCTAAGGCTGACGCGTGACGCGCTGACCCCAGATGTAAACAAGCGGCCATTTACAAGACACCTGACGTCACGGCCAATAGGGTAAACTATACAGTGATTGGCCACCATACAATTATTGGCATAGCAGTCGTTTTTTAATTTTTAACGACTTAAAGTCATTGTTCGCCGATTGCATGCTTTACTGAGTTTTAGTGGCAACTCAGCCTAATTCTTGTCCACTTTTGGTTTTGACATATGACATAACCTACAAAAGTTATTTACATATGTGTAGAGTCGTGCTCCGTAATCCAACGTTTTTGTCGATAAAGTGTTAACATCTCTCAGAACCAGCTTTTCTAGGAGAAAAGATTATCGACAAGGTGAGCTTTTTGCTATAATGTTTTTGGTTATTTAGTGCTTTTCAATGTTTATTCTAATCAAATTCGTGAACCAAAATAGAATATTTCCCTCCATTTTTGTCAAAATTACTATGCTAATCACTGGTATAAGTTTACTCTAAAAATCAGTTATTGGCCACATGGCCAATTACTGAAAAAAATAATTTTATTTGCAGCATTACTATGCACAGTGATTGGCCAGGTAAGAATATAATGATAAATATTCAAATACATAGGTATGTAGGTGGGTAGGTATATAGGTATACCCAAATAATGAATCTGTCTATTGAGAAATACCTAATTAAAATGTTGGATTATCGTGTTATGCTTTTCCTCCCTGAAACTACGAGACTAAATTCACTAATTTTATTTTCATTTAATTAAATTAAAAAATCACTATCTTGTATTACATAAAGATACGTTTATTGTGTTCTAGATGCCTAAAGTGCTAAAGGGGGATAAATATAAAAAAAAATACAAAGAAGAAGATGTTATTCAAGCACTCAAGGCAGTTGAAAATGGAATGTCACAAAGGAAAGCTGCTCAGATTTTTAAAGTGCCACGACAAACGTTACAATTTAGAAAAAGCGACAAATTTCAAAAGACTAGTTTAGGTCCAAGCACCATTCTTACAAGTGAAGAAGAAGCTACATTGGAAGAATGGATACTCAGCAGTTACAAAAAAGGATTTCCGCTTAGAAAATTAGATATCCAAATGTCTGTCAAGGAATTTTTAGATTCAAATCCACGCGACAACCCATTCCAAGACAACTTACCTGGAGAGGGTTGGTATCGTCGATTTTTAAAGCGCCATCCAAATTTGACACACCGAACGCCAGAAGCAGTTACATCAGCTAGTTCGGTTGTCTCAGAAGCAGATATTCGTAAATGGTTTTCGTCTATCGAAGAATATTTAAAAAGTAAGAACCTACACCATATACTAGAAGATCCTACAAGGGTTTTTAACGGCGACGAAACTTGTTTTTATCTTTGTCCAAAGAATTTTAAAGTTATTGCCCCACGAGGTGCAAGAAATGTGTACGAAGTTGATTCCGGTCAGGCAAAAATGAATATAACGGTAATGTTCACCTTTTCCGCAGCCGGTCAAGTAACTAGTCCTATGCTTATTTATCCATATAAGAGAATTCCAGCCCCTATAATAGACTCAGTCCCTAGTTCTTGGGGAATAGGTCACAGCGACAACGGATGGATGAAAGCTGAACTGTTCTATGAGTATATTGGCAATGTTTTATACCCTCATTTGAAAAAGAATGGAACTGTATTTCCAATCATCCTATTTGTAGACGGTCATTGCACTCATCAGACACTAAAGCTCAGTCAACTTTGTACCAGGCTGGAAATTATCTTGATAGCACTCTACCCGAATGCTACTAGAATTATGCAGCCGGCCGATGTTGCAGCTTTTAAGCCATTAAAAACAGGATGGAAAAAGGCTGTTTTAGAATTTAGAAGAAGAAACCCCAATGTAGCATTAACCAAAGAAAAGTTTGCACCGTTGCTGAAGTGTGTTATAGAAGACTACGCGAAAGCTGACACCATAAAAAATGGATTTCGAGCAAGTGGTCTACATCCATGGAACGCTTCATCTATTGATTATAGTAAATGTCTGGGAACAAAAAACATTAATACCAATAAACCAATCGAAGTAACTGAACTGACCACTACTTCATCAATTACCTACGATCAGTTTAAAAACATAGTTGGAGAAGAGAGAATAGAAATATTTGAAAGAATAGAGCAATATGATGAAGACAGCAGCGACGAATTTATCATATTATATAAATTGTACAGGGAATTTAAAAAAAAGCGCCTGGAAGAAATTTGTGGAGAATCTGAGAAGTTGAATGATATACTGGTAGACATGATAGAAACAGATAATATTGAAATTGTTTTCCAAGACATTGTTGAAAGTGATTTTAATGAAGAGACTATTGAAAATATGAACACAAATACAACAAAAGAAATAAATAACGAGCCTATGGCATTTGACACAATAGAGCAAAACATGACAAAAAAAACAGACTTAGGTATCCAATTACCGGATAAAGACAATAGAAGGGATGAGTATATAGAGGAAGACATAAGTTTAGAAAGGCAGCTTCAAATATATAATCAAACAACTGAACATATAATAGAAGACATTATTTCCTCGCAGAAACCTACAAATTCTGTATCTGTATTACGAGAACATACAAAAACAAACCAAATTAATACCAGTCTTCGCGATTTTGTGGTGTGGCCCAAGACTCCAGAAAGAAAAGGAAAAAAGCAAAGCGAAAAATTACCTTTTGTCCTTACCAGTTCTGGATGGAAAAAAATTCAGATGGAGAAAATAGAAACTAAAAAACAAGAACAAGAAAAGAAAGAAGCGCGAAAGTCAGAAAGGGAATCAAAGAAAACCAAACAACTAAGCAAAAAAAACATTAATAAGAGAAAAAAAATACAATCTAGAGATCCAGGTATTATAAAAGATAATACATTTAAGAAAAAAGGAATAGACTGTAAAACAATGAGTAAAATTGATACCGAAGCAGGTCCAAGTAGCAAACCAGAAATATCTGAACAACACGAAATAATTTCTGCTAATTCCGAGAGTAAAGAAAATAAGACAGGAAGGACACAATTATTAGAAAATCCAGGTATTATAATAGATGATACATTTAGGGCAAGTAAAGTAAACTATAAAACGTATAGTAAAATTGATACTAAAGCAGGACGAAGTAGTAAACTAGGGATGTCTCAACATCACATTAGAAGAATTTTTACTGATTCCGAGAGTGAGGACGAAAACCTACAGAGTGAAGATTTCCCTAATAACCCAACTGTTGTAGGAACATTATGTTTTAGTTGTACCCACAATATAAGTACTATTAAAAATGGCATTCGATGCGGCAAATGCAACAGAACATATCACAATAAGTGTATTGTAAAATTTAACCCTACTGTTGACAAACAAAAAGTATTCTACTGCAAATCTTGTTCCTCTTAAAAACATCTAGGTAATATTTACCTACCTATGTATCTAGATAAGAATAAGTTTTTTATATAATTTTTAATAAACATATGCTATCAATTATCTAAAGCAGCGTTTCAATTGACATCTTTTAACTATGCCAATCACTGATATTTAGTCGGCCAATAGTAGGTAACAAGTGGCCAATTACTGAAAAAATAGCATTTGTAAAAGTTTTCTTTACAGTTTCTTAATTTCATATAGTCAAGTAAAAATAATTCTTGAAAACTAAGTATAAAKATCKAATAAAACACGACATGCAAGAAAAGTGAGTATAAATTCAAGTGAACATCAAGTAAATGACATWAAATGCAGGTAGATTCTTAAGTKGCCAATCACTGKATAGTTTACCCTATGTATGCGTTTTGGCGTTCCCTTTAAATATKCACATTTTTAATATTAAAAATACACCTTACGATACACTTTTTCGAATCTATAAGCTGTCACAGCTGTTTTGTGGATTAGATGCTACCCATTGATATGCAATTTAATAAAATATAAATACATGGCAAATATCCAATTAACGTTTTCTAATTACTTATGATGCATCCTTAAATCACTTTAGCCTGTGTTCCTAAAAGTTGGGAAGCTATTAAACTGATGGTGAATAGATAGATACAAAAAAGTTATACCTTTTTGGTATCCCAGKGACTCCACAACGCTGGTTAACAATTAACAGGAATTTAAAATTCAATGACATTTCTCATTATTGTAATGAATTTCAGGCCTGTTGGTACTGACTTACGGACAGGAGACTTCATCACTGAAACATGGTTTATGGCGCTATTAATCAGTATGGTGACAGTTATGGTCCTTCTATTTGCTGCAATGCTGTTAGTAAGGAGGCGACAGATGCTGGCAAAGAAGACCATGACTCCATCACGTTCAAACGGAGCAGTTCTAACAACACCACTAGGATTAAAGAATGACGCACMCCTTTGGTTGGACAAGGAATCCCTTCCTGAATATGCTAGCAGCACCCTTCCGGAGTATTCCAAATTAACTCCGCAGGAGTATTCTCGGGTTGACTATAATAGCCTGAACGGCTACGTTCATCAAAATGGAAACGTCCATTTGAGGCAGAATCCCATGGATTGCAATGGAAGATTGCCTTATAATAGGAAATTCATAGACTATAGCTGCATGGAGGTGCAAGAATACGCCAGCGCAAATCTGACCGATGGAATTGCTGATTACGCTGAGGTGGATCCAAAGGCTGTTGAGCAGGAAAATGTGACTGCCACATCCCCAGCTCCGTATGCAACTACTACACTTGTTACAGGAACAAGGAGAATGGGGAATTCAATGGTAAGTTCGCTTCTTAACTTTTTAATCTTTTTCTTTTAATGGAGGAAATCCTTTAACTGAGGTAACAGAAAAAGGCTTAGAACTAGTTGAAATATACATGGCTATGTTTGTTACATGATTTTCCGTATATGGAGTAGTGATCTACAACATTTTTTACTGGTGATCGATGTTCTTTTATATTTGTAAAAAGAAAATATTTTCGGTGTATATGTTTTATAATATTTATCGCTTGATACAATGTAAATTTAAAAATACAACAAAGTATTTTTAATAAAAGTAGACATGCATGCGCTTCAAAAGGTGAAGAGTATTACTTGAATATTTAGTAAAACTATCCAACATGATTTAAGAGTCAGAAGTTATGTCATTAAGGTGTGTCTTTAGCGTTTAGCATCTGCCTGAATTTCAAAGTGTTTCAACTATAATGAAATTTGGTATGTAGGTGCTATTTACTAAGGAAATATGACTTGCTTAATATAACGTAATTTGTGAATTTTTGTTTCCAAATTATTTCAAACAACCAAATTTTTGAAGGATTTCATATATTTCTTTTGTGTACAAAATTATTCAAATAACTGAAAAAATTACCAGACCTCTAGTTGTATATAGGCTTCCTTAAAAATTTCAGTTAATTTAAATTTACCGATTGCAAGATCTATGACATTATTTTTACATTAGGAAGTGCTAATATCAAGCATCACTGTGAAGTGACCGTAGCTTGAAACAAATATTTTGTGTTGGAAGCGTACTTTGGGCATTGAATTAATTATTATGCATATTAGAAATATTGGAAGCAAGTTTCATATGATGTAGATTTTTATGAATGCAATGACACAAATTTGGATATGTGGTGATGTTTTCCACCAAATTTGAGCAGTTATCAACCTCGAAATAAGATTCTTAAGGCTAAAGACTCGCCCTAAGATCATATAATACACTGACATTTCAAGTTTCTGCAATCTTTGTCTGATAACTGACTCGGGATGCATGTTTTGTTATATAGACTGGTTAACAAAGCCTAATTTTTTTAAATCCTATCCATAGGAACTAGGATTATTCAGCTCCATCTTCATAGTATGACTGGAGAAGCTATTTTTAATTAGTAAATACAAATGTAAATTAAAATTATATGCAATAATAATTGTTATCAGGCTAAATTGTAGGCTAAAAACACTTTCCATTTTTACGAGGGTGAATGCTTGCGAAAAACATTTTTCTGTTGACGGTAATTTTGAAGCAGGTTTTTATGAGATTTTTTTATTTTAATACTGCAGAATTGATCTAAACGATATAGGAAAAACCGTTTACCACAATAATAATTTTGAAAATCTAAATACATTTTTTGGCAATTAAGCTGCCAACTTCAGCAGAAGCAAAGCGAGTGACTTCTTTAAATTCAGGGCAACAAAACATCCCTTTTTATACTATGTAGCGACTTAAATAAGTGGTATTTAAGAAGGTAAGCAAGAAAGTTGCATCACCTGTCAATTTTGCAATCATACTGGTATTAGCTCTTTCTTTGGCAGTTGTCATTATTTTGTCATATGTTTACAATCAGTTCAAGAAATTATAGTGAAATTTTAATGTTTATTTTTTTCAGAAGTATTTGTTCTAAGTTGAAAAAATATATTGCATGTAAATCAAACACACACATTCATGTCTTTAGTTATGCACAATTTTCATTATTACAGTAAATGCTTCTCAGTTCACAAATTTTACTAACCAAATGCTAAGAATCTTTAATATGGAGCATTCCATGTGAAGCGGATAGGTAAAAAAACTCGATGTTTCCGATTTCAGTAATACTTTATTCATCTCTAAAGTGCCTTAACAATGTGAAAGTTAAAATCTTGAAAAAAATACAAAGAAAAGGCTACAGCAACATTTTTAAAATTGCTATTTTTAATTTTACACAATTATTTCAATAGCTACCAACAATAGACATAATACAGGTATTTAGACTGTTCAGCTACGCATTAAATTTTGCAAATTTCATTCCACTTCAGAAGTACTCATAGAAGCAATTTTACTTTTGTATAAAAATTATTTAATATGACTTGGCGAGATATTGGATGATAAACATTGAAAACAATTTTTTTTAGTTCAAAAACTGATTAAAAAAATTGGTACTAGTCAAAAATGTCATATATGGCAATTCTGAGTAGCCAGTTGTGTAGGGAATAGAAATGAGCATACATTATTTGATTTGAAGATAAAAAACAAAAACATTTTCGTCGGTTTATTTCTCAACTACCTCTCTCTTTTTAGATTTGGAATCCAGGAAGAACCACTCCAGAAACTGAAGAAAATCCTTATCCTGCTTCCAACGGTGGTTACTACAACCGGAAAGTCTACTCAGATTCCTACTTTTCGCCTTGCTATACCTTGCGACGCAATAAACGTGAACGCAAGGGCAGCACTGAAACCAACCCTCCAGACCTGGTGTCTCCAACTCAGCCTGTGTACGCAAGAGTAGGTCCTCCAGGGGTGACCTGGAGGGGTGGCTCACCTCAGCTGAGCAGCTTCGTTCCGCATAAACAAGTTTACCACGCATCCACGAGGAGTGAGCCGGGTAGTAACATGTTGTGAAGTGGTTCCACCGGGCGCCCAACGTTCTAGTCCGTGTAGTGTATAGAGTAAGGTTTGTAATTAAAGCGGTTGTATATATAAAACTGTCGTCCGTTTTTATCATGCAGTTAGCGAAGTCGAGAGCAAATAATCACGATGCAGTTTAGTCATTTTACCAAATAATAATAACAGTAGCACTTGAATTGTGAGTTTTGAATTAAGTCTGATATATTTGCAAACTTAAAACACAAGACCTTAACTAATCTTTAATCGAATTTAGGTAAATAATTTAAAAATTCAATATTTCCCTGAACTTCACTTGCGTATAAGTAATTATATGCCATATGGTATCAAAATATGGTAGTATACGGGATGATCCGTAAGTTTCCGCTCATATCACCCATAATTGCAAAACAAGTTGTAAAGAAGAAATGTTTTTCACAATAATATTTAATGTATTAAAACTATGGCATTTGTGATCTTAGCACTTTACCGAAGCTATAATAATTAAAATTTCTGTTTAGTTGAACAAAAAAAAAAGGATTTGTACTTTACATCAGTAGGTACTGCGTATATGTATGACTATTAAAGGTATTTACTAGTAGTAATTAATAGCTGCTAGTATTTTAGAGTTACAAGCCTAACTTTTAAAAATAACAAAAATAGTTTTTTGGTTTTAATTTCTTTTGCCAAAAATTCATATAAACAACAACATTAATCTACACAAGCATGTTATCCCAAGAGTTGTACTACTCTGGAAAAAAACATATATTATAGCCAATTTCATACCAATTCCAATGATATACAATAAATCACTGTAGTGCACTTGGTGCGCCTTAATAGAAAATGGATTCAAAGCAACTACTGATCTGTAGGATACTATCTTCTGTTTGCTATGGTAATTAATAAATTATGGTACTCATTATGTTCTGTATTCATAAGAATATAGGGGAATATTATGCTTATAAACATTATTCATTAATTATATATCAACATCTGTTTACTACACCGGTGTCTTTTGAATTTTTCTGAAAAATTTATAAACTAAGAAATATGGACATTCAATGTTCGTGTGTACAGGTAAGTATGATGAAGAAGAAGTAAAGTATATCTCTAGAGATATTCTATTTGCAAGTCTTTGAAGATACACTTGCAGCTCAGCAACTGAGAAGATTCACTTCAATACTGAAAACAGTAGGTAAATAACTTCTTCTGGCGGACATTATACTGTAGTAAAATAGTAGGAGCTTAGGTGTTATGTATGTGGTTGGTTTAAGTCTTTCTCAAAATTTGCTTTTACTGCAAATTACACTGAAAAATATATATATCTTGAATGAGTTTGATTGGAAGAATATGCTATAAAAAAAAACTAATACACAGGACTTAATTACAAATGTTTGAATGGGTTTTAGATTATTAATTGATACATTATAGAAAAAGGCACACTTTCAAGTTTCCTAAACATCAATACAAATGTTTTTTATATGCTCTTCTTGTGTTACATGACAAACATGTAATGTGGTGGTTAGGTTCAACATATTATTCAGGTTTAAGCATGCGCCAGTCAAAGTACATTTCTCTATCATATCGTATAATATGAAGTTTTGAGATATCAGTTATCAGTTTAGGAACTTTTCCAGGTGTCATTTGTAATAACTCTGTATTACAGCTTTTTAGTACAAGAAACATTACCTAATGCTATTCAAACCCTGATTATAAATAAGCTGTGTGAAGCAAGCTAAAATGTTAACAGACTTTATGAACACACTTATTTAATATACCTAGACTCCTACTAAGATACTATAGTATATTTCCTGTCAGGTGAAGGACATTCTCATGAAAGTTATTTATTATTTTCATAGCTGAAGCAGATGTAAATGAATATATACTTAATACATAGGCAGTAAGAAGCTCTCTTAATTGAATGATGTTGGTGCTATAATTAATCAAATTTGTCTCATTGCTGAAATAATGGTAGAACAAGAACGTTTTGTACAAAGCCTTTCCAGTTGACCAACATCAAAAGATTATTTTACATTACTATAATTATTGAATGGTCCAATTATGATCCTAATTATTATATTGTTGAAGGCTCCTTCGGCCGTGGTCCGATATGTTGATTTCTGGGTTGACACTGTGTCTTCAAAGGCTTAAAAAAGCATATCTCTAGTCATTTTGTTTTTACTATTTGTTCTATTTCTTACTTATATCTAGGTTTATAAATTTTTCATAAAAATTCAAAATGTAGTAAGCAGATAATATATTCCAAGCATAGTAGTTGTCTATATTGTTATGAATACAAAACTTAATTATTGCCATGATTGGTAGTTACCATAACATATAGTTCTGCATGGGAGATAAGATCCTATAGAACAGCAGTTGCTTTGAAGCCATTTTCTACTATGGCACACCAAGTGCACTGCAGTGATTTATATATAACTGGAATTATTATTGAATTGGCGGCTATATGTTTTTTCCAAACTAGTGCCTAAACATTCAATAAAGTATATTAAAAAAATAATGTAATTTTATTTTGATACCGCTTTCGCAGGAGGGCGAAAAAAATTACTATTTGTGGAGATTAATTTTATTGTTTCTATGAATTAGGTCACCACAAAATACCCTAAGTAGTGTTGGAGAAAAAAATAAAAACAAAAACACTATTTATTCTGTTATTTTTAAAATTGGAGTTTGTAATCAATAATTACTACTACCAAAAACTATTTAAGCACACACTCAATAAAATGTAGTCTTTGGGTGCCGCAGCAGTAGTTTTACCATTTATTATTATGCTAATGATAAAAAATTAATACTTTAACTAACTGACTAAATAATTAAACATTAGCAAAGTTTTAACAATAATTGGCCTTGACTACTATCTTTCTAAGTAACAATCGTAGACCTTGTCAATATTTGTGAGAAAACAAGGAAAAACATTTTGGATTTTGCAATCACTTTACTACTCGAAATTTTTATGTTTAAATATGTTATTGGTATACTTCGAGATTTGCCTAGTTTTTGCATAAAAAAAACAAAAGGAACTTGGTCGGTTTTTGGACCAAGGTCTTCAATTTAGTAATAATCATTGTTCAATTGCAGAGAAATGCCATAAGAAATGCTAATGAAGATACATATAGTCTGAATAAGCAAGCATTTTTATGTATCTAAAGACACAATAAGCCATCATAACATGCTATTTAACAAAAGATTAATTAATATTTAATTATAAAAAGCTTGGTGCTTGGTACTTTAATAAACTTTCATGTACTATGTTCAAGTAAACACAATAAAGTACATAAAGTAAGGCTCTGGAATAAACAGTAGGCCACAGATAGTGGTAATCTGATCATCTGTGTATCAATATAGAGCTTGATATATAAATGAAGATTATTATTTGCATGTTTGTAGTTGTGTGTGTGAGGAAAAATAGCAGATATAAAGACCTTGAATTCCACACTATATAATTTACATGTGACTTTTGTGTCAGGTTGAAATTATGACGTGAAGTCAGCCATGATTTAGGCACCACCCGTCATCACGATGCATTTGGTGTTCAGTAGTGTCAACATTGCTTCTATATATAATTTTATTATTTCACATTCTGTAATAAACTCCAAGTGGTAATTAATGATTTTTGAAGTTATCATAAGGTCTTGCGCAGTTTCTTTACCTGACTGCAACAAATATTTGGCAAAGAAATGACTAAACTGCAGTCACTATCTTATACTCTGGTACCTATATCAAAATCAGTTTCTTATGTTCCACTTTGTGAAGACTATAAACTCATTTCTATGCATTTATAACATAATATCGATAAATAATAAGAAACATAGCCTTTAACTTGATGTAATAAAAAAGTTGTGTAAAGTATACATATCACCGCCTAAACTGACATACTTAGTTTGCAGTATCCTGAAATCGTTTCTTTGTCTTCCTTCTGTAGATTCCTTTCTTTAGAAAAACCGTGATATTTTTATAAATTTCAATGTGCCACATACCAATAAGTTGTATGTTAAGTTAAAGAATAAATACATAATTAGTAAAACAGACTTTATTATGATAATAATATATGTTCTAAGAAGCCTGATGTTTATAAGCTATTCTTATTGGGTATACATTAAATAAATTACAGAGTATGAGTCCATTTAAAGCAACATTGCAAAATAAGCAAAAAAAATGTCGTTGAACTACAACGGTTGCTGGATAATGCCACTAGCTTGCCTAAAATTTAAACCAACATTTCAGTATCGCTGTACTTAAACTGCTGTTAAGGGATAATGTACTAAAATGCCGATAATACACATAACGTCACTATAATGACGAGAACAATGGTGTCTTACTAAATTGCCATTGACCGTTGACAACCATCGATACTACCTGCTTTATCAGTTCAGTCCAAATCAAAGCATGAGTTAAGACAAATTCGTCTTTCAAAATACATTAGAAATATTACTATTTCTACAAGTGGATATTATACTATTAGCGACAGTCGGGAATCTACGCAAACTGCACTTTTCCGTGAGCTGTGTAATATATAGTGCAATAAATTTATCCTGCACACATATTTTTGCATTAAGAAAGCATTGTATATACAACTCTGTAACAGAACGATTGTAAACCCAAAATGGACAATGACTTATTACAAAGACAACCAGTGAACATTAACGTGTTTTATTGAAGTAATTCTGCCGACAGAACAGGACTCCAATAACAATTTTCAGTCCATATCATTAACAACACAAATATATCAAACACCAAATACCTACACACAAAGAACAAAAAAGTCTTTTGTTATGCACAGAATTGGCAACTGCTGCTGCTTATCGAATGGGTATGTTTGAGCAATCACCTAATGCATTAAAAAATCTCAAAACGCTATGGGCCAATGATACCGATGTTGCAATTGGACATGCAGATTATGAAAATGAAATCCGCACTCAATTTATTATTACATAATTAAGGATATTCCTCTCTTTTGGTCCCATCATCTAAAATTATGGATGAGGCGATGATATAAGACCCTAATGAAGCACATGAAGTCTTATACCAATAAAGACAACAAATCTAATGAACGGTTGGGGTGAATATGCCTGTTTCAATAAAAACTAGGATGTGCAAAAGGAAAAGACAACAGTCATAGGACTACCGAAAAAAGGAAAAGAAACCTCTTGACTTTTGAAAACAATCGTATATTGAAAAACGGAAGTTTCTTTCTTAATGATTGTGACATTGTTAAAGATCTAAAAAATGTAAAATTTCTTGAAACTTGAAGACTATTTCTAAAGAAAAAAAGAAAAAGAAAAAAGGTAAGTCTTGCAATAGACTTGTTTTTGAAGTACATATTTAGTTAAGTCAGGATTTTGGATGTTGAAATTAGATGAGAGTATCTAACCCGCATGTTTTTAATACTCCATTTGGTTACTTGGGGTCATATATTGATAATTTGGCTAAAAAGCAAATACTTTAAGAGGTCTTCTAAATAAGAAAGTTGTTTTTCACTGGACATAGCACCATCAAGCCAAGTTTGAAGATTTGAAGAAAATCATAAGTAGTCAGCCTATATTAACATATTTTAATTCAAAATTACGTCACGCCTGACAGCATGTTATATTGTGTAGTGTTATACTTAACACAAAACATAGCAGCTTTCAGATATATTTGCACAGCCGAAGCCTTTAAAAAATTGTTAATGGACCTGTTTCATATTTTTTTTTATTTACCAAAATGGTAATTATGCACATTACCGAACCTTCGCCAAATTATACAAAATTTTGCACACTGCTAGAACACGGCCTCCTAAACACAAATCTGTCATCTGTTTCTTGCGGTCTTGTCTAGTTCTTGAGAAATAATTGTTTATACTCTGAACTGCTTTACCATGCGCGGTGTTCTTCCGTATGCCGACCGATGTCGCATGTTCCTTTACGTCCGGCCTTCCTACGCGACTGTGTTTTTCCAGCTGATTTGGGGGTTTGCTTTTATTACCGCGCGATTTTTGAGGCGTTTAGGCCGTGTTTTTTGCGTGCGGCGCGAAATCGCGCGGTAATAAAAGCAAACCCCCAAATCAGCTGGAAAGCACTCGCGTAGGAAGACCCGACATACAGGAGCTTGTGACACTGTGCGCAATAGGGGCGAATACTCCGCGCGATAAAGTAGTTTCAAATTGAAACATTAGTTTAAAAAAAAACTAGACGCGACCGCAAAAACCGATTTCAGATTCATGTTCAGGAGGTCGTGTTTTAGGAGTGTGCAAAATTTCACGTAATTTGAGGTAGGTCCGGTAATGTGCATAATTACCAAAAAAATTAAATTGTGTTCAACTGTACCAGAAATGATTATTTATATTTTTAGAATAAATCAGTTTATAGAGAAAAAACAGTTATATTTTTAAAGGCGGAAAAATATTACGTCATTTTGTGTAAAACCTAACAGGGCCTGCGCGAAATTCTAAATAAACATTGTCAGTTCTCCTGATTTCTCGGCAAACACGTACGGCATAATACGTTATAATGGCGTTACGTATGGCTCCAAATTGAATTACTTTGCGCTAGATAAACGAAATATACATATAAACGCGCTCCTAATATGTATTTTTGTCTATTATAATTGTCATAAACTGTATTTTTGTGTTAACTTTTCGGTTAAATATGGGTTGTACAAAGCGGTGTAGATTGGCAATCGTGCTTTGTAATCGAATCTCGCTGTCACGCAGTGTTTGTTTTCGTTTGATTTGGTAGCTTTAATAGCTAACCACCATCGCTGACGCAATTGTAAATCCTCCGGGAATCTGATAAACAATTTATCAAGGCAGTTTACTCTATTATTGCCGCAATTTGGCACAAAACACACTTTTTCTCAAGGCATCGCAGAATCATATTGTTCGTAACCACACAGCAACACAGCTTCACAAAATCGTAAACAAAACAGCCGGCAATATTAATTTTAAACAATTAAACTTCATTAGCAAAATTCGTAAAAATGTGAAGGAAGGGCACTACATATCTTGGCCCACATACACTTTTGACCACAGTAGATTAGATCTACATAGAGATTTCAGTAATTCCCAGAATGTGAAACAGGCCCATTTAGTTAAGTTCAGTAAACACATGGAAAAAATCATACGATTTGTTGCAGTGGTTGCCTTCTGTAAAGACATATTCATTGTGCTGCATAGGGTTTTTGACATATCCCTTGATTGATAAAATGATGCCGTCAATACAAGAACAGAAAAAAGAGGTGAGTGTGATATGAGTCTAATCGAAACAGTAAAAAATAACCCTAACCACAATATTAGAACTTGCAGTATTTTATATACGTATTTCAACAGCTATGCTGCCACCTTCAGTAGAATAATAAGGTGACTTCTTGAAATCTGGCCAGATTAACCGGAGGATATTCTCCTCACCTCAGTTAAAGTGGAATCAGGTCAACAAGACATAACTATTCGTCATATGTATTAACGGCATTTTACTACATTACCGCTTAACAGCAATTTAAGTACAGCATTTTAGTATTTCAATGAACAATAAATAACCGCATTTTTGATACATTTTGTGTTGTTTTTAACTTACAAGCTACTCACCAAAGCTAAAATTAATTCTGACTTCAGTCCATGATGTTCTCCACAGTTTACAAACAGTCATTCAGAACTCGCCTCTCCAGCGTAATTTCTGGCAATTCTTCAACAACCACGAACTCGCTGACGTCAGTGGTACTAGTACTCTTGATACCATGCACTCTTGTCTGGTGCCTGATTAAGTATGAATCCTTAACGAAGCTGCGACCGCATACAGCACATTCATAGCGTTCTGCTGAGTGAGAGCGTGTATGTGTCACAAATTGCACCTTGTAACATAAAAGGACAATATCAGAATAATACTTTTTCAAAATAGGTAAAAGAAAGTTCCTTTATTTAACAAATATACATATTATGGAGCAAAATAAACTGAAATTACATGGTTACATTATATTTTCTGCATACAATAGCAGAATAATATGAAAAATGGCTTAGAGTGATGACTTGTTCACAAAACCCAAATGTGAGTAATCATGATAGAAGTAATCCAAACGCATAAAACCAGTCAATCTTTAGTACAGAGTTTAATAAATTACAAGATAAAATATTTAGAAAGAAATCATGGGTCAGGCAGACTCAACATGAGACTTTTTCTTTGATGTTGTTTCATGATAAGACAACATTTTACAGGAATGGTTTTGGTAATGGACAAAATGAGGTGGGTTGATTCTTCGCCCACACACAAGAAAAAAAAAAGTTTCGATTTCTGATTTTTTAATGCATGTGTATAGTTGAAGATATATGTTTTGTAAGATTTATATATTAAATAACATAGTGTCACAGAAATTATTGCTTAAAAGGAGGGTTTATTTTGTTCGACTTTTTGTTGTGGTTCTTGATTCTTTACTTTTACTGCTATTATTGCTTGTTCAGTTTAAAGATACTGAAACTATCTATAGGTTATTATTACAACACTTTTTGAAAATTATTATGGCTCCGTCCAAGCATTACTGCTGTTGTGTTCTTTAGCATCATTCCTAGATGAAAAAGACACAAAAAGTAGTTTAGATTTTTAAATCCCTTAAAGAAAATTCAGAAAGGTTTATTTTGAGTATGATATGGGAAGACATTTAGTTGACTAAAAAAAGCCTGAATAATAATTATAACTTCGTACTGGCACTCTAGTGGCCTATGAACGGTTGTTTCTGAAACTTTCCGATTGTTTTTAACTATTTATAACTATTTTAACTATTTCCCATATTTCAAATATTGAAATAATGGTAGCAAATAAACTTTTGTTTTGTCCTTGCATTTAGTGTTCCAATTACAACTGATTTTTTGTGTTAAATAAATGGAAAAAGTGTTTTATTACTAAATGTTCATGATACCTACTTAATTATTTAATTATCCGATCAGTAACGAATTTTAAATTGAAATAAGTGTATTTCTTATTTCTCACGCAGTGTAGTACTAATTAAAATATATATCATATTAAGTGGCTCATGGACAAAAAATTGCTCCTATCAACCCACCTGCTTTCCAGCTTTGTAGTAGAGAAAACATTCAAATTATAGAACCAGTGCTTGAGTTTAACAGCCGACAGTGGTAACATTTTTAAACAAAAAGTACACAACGGACTAGACAAGGAGGACCCATAAGGTTATTGGATTTGACAAAACTTGACTTTGTTATAGAGATTCTAAAACTATAAATAATTATACTCCGCCAACAAGTATGCAAAAATCTTGCCCTTAAAATGCTTGATAAGTCCTTTCAGAAGTGAGTTTGGCTGTGACTTCAACAAAATGGCCTTTTAAGAATAGGGTATATAGCAATACAGCTCTCAAGTTACTGTGGCTTTTCTGTACAACCAGAAATTCAGCATCTTGAAAAATATTGTTACAATCCAACTTAAAAGCTTGCCTAATTTTATTAAAAGTATTATTCATTGCTAAGATGGCCGTGAGCTTGTTGCCATAAACTTGTGACTTCAAATAATCCTACAGTAAAAAATTCAGAGGGGTTACATTTCAAAATCGCAACATACATTTCTGATCACCAAAACGGAAAATGACATGACCAGGAAAATACTCGTACAACAGGGTCAATATTTCGCAGACAGCGTGAAAAGTGGCAACGCCTTGCTGAAACCACATGCCTTCAAGAACAATATCTTCCAATTAAGTAAAAGTTTTGAACTTTTTCATTATTCTTTACACAGCTGACGAATTTGGAACATTATTTGCACTGAAAATTGAATGCACTTTATGAATCATTATAACTAAACTTTTACCATTTTGATAACAAAATTTAATGATAAGGTTAATGCACCATGTATGTGCATTTGTGTTAACAAATTATTTCAGTCATAATTGTGTGAATTTCAAATCCTGCATTCTTATTTGAGCACCCTTTACAAAGCATTTTTTGTAATGCTAACATTTCTGGTGTTACAGAAGAAATACGTAGCACATAACAGATAATAGTTAGTAACCTGAAGTTAGGTTATAACCTCTTTAATCAAATACCAGTGAAATTTTTGCCATGATATAGTCATAATAATTGGAGCACATTTTGGGAACAAATAATCCAACAAGACGATATATAAAATCAGTTTGGTATAAGCTATTTCATATTTTTGTGACAATAGTAAAACGCTTTATTATTGTACATCCAAAGCAAAGCCAAATGTCAGCATTTCAATCGCCAAGCAGCCTTCTTCGGTGGCTTAACAAGTATGACTAAATTGAAACATTAAAGACATTAAACATATCGTAAACATAGATAGGTAGAGAGTTGTGTAGTGTGGGAAAAGAATTTGTTTATATTATATTTTTGACTTTACTATTGTGATAAGTGGGTTATTCGGATTAACAATGGGAAACCCTCTTTCACCTTTCTTAGCTAACCTTTTCCTAAGCTACCTGGAAAATAAACTAAAAAATTAAATGCTGTAACTTCCAAAAAAAGTACATTGGTCAAACAAAACGTAATGCAAATATTAGATTCAAAGAACACATGCACTACGTAAACAATAGATATGGAGAAAAATCTGCACTAGCATTACATAATATTGGAACAGGTCACAATTTAATATAACTAACATCAAAAACATCAAACCGTCAACTCGCGCTAACTTGTACTCCTTAGAAGCTGTTTACATGAAACGCAATTCAAAACGTGCTAAATACGGATCTCATGACCTTAAATAACCCACTTTGGCGGTTGAAATGCAGGCATTTCGCTTTGCCAAAAATTAAAGTGTTTTACTATTATTATTTAATTACTTCCAAAAAACTACTATTCATTATTACTTCATAATTTAACAAATGATAACATTTATGTACATCAAATTCTATTATACCATTATTTCACTTCAAGGTAGGTTGTAAAGAGTGAATTAAAAAAAGTGCCAAGCCATCGAACACATTTTGCAGATTTCAGTTTGATTAGTTTTCCCCGAAACCAATGAACATAGACCAACTACTTCAAAAAGCAAATGAACATCATGATTAAAATCATCAGAAGTTTCTATGTTAAGAATTTACACAAACTTGAACAAATATGTGCTAAAGATCAAAATTCTTTTTTTGATGTAAATTTACTGTCTTGAAAATGTTTTAATATGGTGAGTATAAGAGATAGCTATCGGGATAGAAGGCCAAACAACATATATATAGCCAGTTTTAAGTGGGAATCGAACCTGGAACGTTTTGATTGCTGGTCATAATATAATATTTATCATTTATATGAGTGAAGGATTTCCTTTGTAACTCTTTAAATAATGTTAGATACAGTGTTATTATAATACACGAGTTGTCAAGTTTTCTATGAATTCATAGAGTATGAACATTACATCAACTATAATGTTTTCTCAGTTTGTTAAGACCATGGTAACTTGTCTAATACATTTAAACTTTGGGGAAAATGAAGATGCATAGAAAACAAAGAATGTCTAGATAGATGTTTAAAAAAGCTTTTATATAAATGTGAACCAAAGCTACAGCACATTACTTCATTTTTGAACAGCATACTGAGAAGCATTGGTTGTTTTTCAAGACAGGTTTTGAAAGTACAAGAATATACTGTTGGCATATAAWGTCGACCACTAATTACATAATTTCCCACCAAAAGAATACACCGACAAAAAAAAACAGTTTAAATTCTCTGAGGAAATCATAAAAAAAAACATGTTGATTCAGATATATTTGAGCTGACTAGTCTACATACCTTCGAAGTAAATGTCTCACTGCAATGGGGACACGTAAGAGGTCTGTCAGCAACGTGTGACCATTGATGCGCCATCAAGTAGCTTTTAACTGCGAACTGTTTGTTACATAAATCACATGCATAAGGACGTATGCCACTGTGAACTCTCTTGTGTGTGTTGAGACTGGACTTCTGGGTGAATCGTTTCATACAGATGTCACATTTGAAAGGGCGTTCTCCAGTGTGGGTACGCATGTGAACCTAAAGTCAGAACGGCAAATGAAATTCACTGATCCAATGCGTTGGACAGAGATTTAAAACAGGGACCGGCAACCTTTTTACTAACAATGGTCATTTCTTAATTTAGTCATAGAATAGCAGTTGCAGTGGCTGAAGAAAAAAGTAGGCAACATTTTTACCTGTTTTTTTTAACAATAATAATAACGACCCTTCCAACGAAGACTGTCGTATCTCACTTTTTGTGGTTTCGTGATATTTCAATATGAACATTTGACTTTGTTTAAAAAATTTGGATGTTATCAGATGACAATTTTAAATATTTTAAGAAACAGCCTTTACCCATAACTTTAATTGCATTATATCACTTTTTTAATGTTTCGAAAGTATACTGAAATTTTATTTAGTTACGATAATATTCGTCGGGAAATTACTGTGAAAATACAAGTTATTTTATTTTTTTATTTAAAGAAAAATTAAATCGGAACAAATAATGAAATCAATAAATTATAGCTAAGTTGATAACAAATTAGTCAAAACTTGAGTACGCTACTGCACATCATCTTCAGTTGTATTGGGTTCTGTGGCTGTTGAGTGAAGACTTCGGTAAAATATATGATAAAGTACCGGTATTTTTCTGTTATCGCCTTCGTTTTGTGTATGCCCCTTTTCCAAAAATCTATGACATATTAATTTTAAAATAGGTCGCAGCAAATGCATACATAGAAAATATAAATTTATTCCTGTTTTGTCCTCCACAGTTGTCAGAGTAAAAAATTAAGTTCTTTATTCCTGCCGCAACTTTTGCTTCAAAAAACTTCCAAATGCAGCTAGCAATTTCATTTGGTCCCCTCTTTTCATCAAATGAAGAGGTCATAACGGCTGTTGAAGCGTATTTTGCAGACCTTGCGGATTCTCACTTCAGGGATGGAATCCACAGATTGGAGGATCGTTAGAGCAAGTGTATTAATGTTCAGGGAGATTATACTGAATAATAAAGTGTATTTTGAACCATAAAACTGTATTTTTCTTATCGAACGACAAAACTTATTGAACAATCTGGTATCACAATTCGCTTACATGCATTTATGTTTCAAAGCGATATTCAGTCATTTTAGAAGTCGGTGCATGAGACTAGAACAGTTATGGATGCAATTTATTTGTTGAAATACTGTATTTACTTAAAATTTTGTGCTCAAAAGTTACCGGCGGGCCACATGCAGCCAGGGGGCCACAAGTTGCCGACCCCTGATTTAAAGTATTATAATCTGACTTTGTCCGATCTGATAATAAAATGAAGTGGAACCCCCAACACAATCGCTTGTACACAAAAAAGGGACGCAACTCAAAAAAGGCACTTTTGTCAAACTGTCCTGAAAATGTGTATTTTTATCAGAAAAAATGGCAGATCTCACATTCTACAAATAATAACTAGAGGGCGGAAATTGACTATTGTGCAAACGCCGTACTACATCAGTTGGATTTAGAAAAGTATCACAACTCATTTATGCCCCAGCTGATGCAAAGGAAAGATCTAGAGTTTGTCTTGAAAAATGTTTGGGTAATTTTGAAAAATAAGGGCACATATTGTTTTGTTTCATTATTAATTAGAATGTAATTACTTTTATAATAATTATTTGTTATTTCGGGTGCGTTTTAACATTAGCTTCTTCCTTATTTTGACGGTTATGTCACTTTTCTCGAAATACTTGTTAGATGCTTTAATGTGAAAAGAAGTAAATTAATGCTAAAGATAGCCAAACATAAGATAGAAAATACTTGGGCACTTGTCAGTGTGTCAACCATGCAACAAAACGTGGCTCATACTCAGCAACAAGGTAGGTTAATGGTGACTTATACTTATTACAATTTTAACAGAAATKTTGTAGGTTTACAAGCAGTGAATTACTGAATACAAGCCGTAATTTGCAGGTCCTTAAGGTTCCAGAATTTAATTAACTTAAACAGATAAAGTTACAGCAACATGTACAGACCCTTGCTTATAGGACAACCTGCCTGTTAACATTTAAGGTACGTTTACAAATAATACAAATAAACTCAAATGTCAATTTAAGATGATGGAATTTAAGGACTGCAACTGCACCAAAGAATAAGTACACTTGAAATTTAAATTTCTACTTATATCTATATAAAAATGCATTTTAGGTAAGCAGTATAATAGCACTGAATTTACTAAACTTTCATCTATAGAATTAAATGCCAATTCCACACAAGTAAATGTCAATTTGAAGGTGTGAGAACAACCTGTTCGTACAGTTAAAGTTAATAGAATACTTATATAGTCCATACTGTATTGTTTACTTGTATGCGGATGACATGAAGATATTAAATCCAATTAACAATAATAATAGTTGTCTAGTTTTGCAAAGCTGTTTATTTTTTGACAACTCTTGCTATTAAGAATACTCTAAACTTGACCGATAAACTTAAAAATTTTCAAATACCAACTGATTCTTTCCTTGTTTCCTTTGACGTGAACAATTTATTTCCATTGATTCCTAAACAAGACCGTTTAAACATTTTAAGTAACCTACCCCTTCAACACTCTAATTTATCATTATTACATATAAATAATTTGGTGTCGTTAACAAAATTGAATTAGATCAAAACTTTTTCTGTTTCAATAACAAATATTTTATACAAAAGTCATGTTTAGCTATGGGTTCTACCCTTAGCCCACTTTTAGCAGAAATTTTTGTGAACAATTTAGAAGAAATATTCAAAAATACTGTCCTCTCCTAATGTTATTTTTTGGTACTGTTATGTAGATGATGTTTTATGTTGTTTATCAGGAAATCAACAAAACCTAAACAATTTTCTTACATTTATAAACTCATTACATAATTCATAATTTCCTTTTTAGATTTATTGATTTTACGCAACCAGTCTTCTCAAGATCTTTCTTTTGAAATTTTCAGAAAACCAAATTGTACAGACAACATTATCCTTTATTCTTCTGTGCACCCTCATCGAGACCCTCATACACATAAAATAGCAGTTTTTCTTTTTTCAGACCGTTTAAAACTTTTTCTTTCTTTAAATGCTTTTGAAAAAGAACTTGGTGTAATCCTCCAATTTGCTCATAGTCATAATAATGGTTTTCCAAACTACTTGTACTATAAATAAATGACAAAATTTTTCTTTTTTCTTTTAACACCATCATGTGTGATAAAAAAGTAAAAATTTTGTATCCCCTTAGATTTACTGGTCAAGTCTCAATTTACCTTTTTAAATTATTTTCATCTAATGACATAAATATTCCCTTTTCTACTGTAGGCAGTGTCTGTTCCTGTTTTGTCCATAATAGACATAAAATTTCAGTTTTAAATTGTTCAGATGTATAAAGCTTTGCATGTAACAACTGCAATTTGTTTGTACTGGACAAATGGAAAGATCCTTTCTTATTCGAGGCAATGAATATCTAAAACAATTTAATTAGTATAAAAATACAGATATTGTAATTTCAAATTCTTTGTTAACGAATCATTTATGATCATTTAAACATACTTCTACTTGGACAATTTGAAAAGTTTACATTTTTGTAAGAAATCATCAAAATTAAACTATTAGAAATTTTAGTGCTATACAAAATTTTAACTGACCAAAGTTGGACAATTCTAAATGATTCTTGCTAATTCAGTTGGCCCATTCTAAATTTATTATTTGAATTCTTATTTTTATGTTGCTGCTTTGAAAGATGCTTTCCACTTTTAGTCATGATTGCTTGTTCAAATTTTTAGATTCATTTGATTAATTTTACGTCATAATAATTTCTTTTGTAATTTGTTACTGACGATGGCTTATTAGCAGAAAGCGCTTTACCTATTAATAAAATATTGTGGAAGAAACTTGGCGAAGCTTATTTAACAAGCATACACAAAGTTATCAATTGGTTTGTAAAGAAAAATGTAATAATTCAAATAAATAAATAAGAGCTCGAGTTCAGTCAAGGAGTAATATGTTACATTTTAAAACAAGAAAATTCTAGAGATTGTAGAAATGACAACTTAGAAAGGGTGTACACTATCTGCAGAAACTACAAGGGCTCTTCGTATAAAAATTAAAATTTGGAGTTATGTCGCTTTTCTTGGTACAGGTAGTACAGGTGTGACATGCTTAAAAGAAGCGCAAAACTGATTCGTAGCAAAGAGAATAAATGCTATGTGCTGAAATATTTTTCATTGAAAATTTGCTTAAACATGATCCTCAACGAGCTTTGGAATATGTCTATCTTTTAGGTAGACTGTTAGTGGGGTTTGCTATCTGCACAAAATTCCAAAAACGTGTTGGTTGAAAACGGCCCATTTTATTACCAAACCGGATAGTCAAATAAAAATATTATACCAACCTCGAGATACGGCTTTCTGCAAAATGAAGCATCACATTGTGTGCACTGGTATGGCTTGCTTCCGGAGTGAAGTTTCATGTGAACGTAGTAACTAGATGGTGAAGACAGTATCTTCCCGCACACTTTACATTCCTGCGGTTTTGGTCTGGAAAGTGTCTGCCTCGACCCTGTCTCCTGGGATGAATAAACAAAATGTTGGTGCCCTTAAGATACAATGTGGTTACCTTGAACTGTTGTTCAGAATCCTCTACTTCCGCAGACGGAGTCTGCAACTGGCATTCGTAAGGATTTATCACTTCCAGTTTTATGTGTTGGTCAAATACTGAATGCCCTGGGAACATTCTGAATTGCTGCTTTTAACAAGTTTATCTAAAATTTGTTAAGAGTATTCGTACAGGAAGAAATAAAGTACTTATTGATTGAGACAACTGACATGCACTATCATAAAAAAATGTTGTGGTACTTTTTTAACAAGCGTACTAGTGCCTTTTACTGCAACAATTTGTTTAATTTATCGCATAATTCAACGCCTTTACACTGAAACACTGCACTTGCGCATTATAAAGTACATTTGAGGTTAGGTAATCTGAAGCAATCTGTCAAAATCATTTGGTTTGTTGATGTTCTGGAGCCACTAACTTCAGTACGCTTATTCGGCGCTGCCAAACWCTGCAATCGAAGGAGAAAAAAAATTACAAAAATACTTGAACCACAGATTATTTTCACATTATTATTATTAATAATGTGTTAATCTACTAATCAAAGGTACGTGCAGTCACTAGATAGATAATATATTTAGTGACTATAAAAGTACGTTACCCGAAATATTAACATTTTGTTTCAATCAATTTTGATTATACTGAACTACAATCCAATTCGATTTGTTTAAGCCGTTTGTATCAAGCGTTGGTTCATTCATTCAGCTGTGCATTTTGTTTCGTTACTTTGTTTATTAAAAGATAGGTTTCTGTAGCAGAGTGTGGTTCTCCAGTGGGGCATTTATTACAGATGCAAGTGAACAGTGTTTATTGAATTATAATATATTACAATTAATTCTTTTTAAACATGATATATCTATCATTATTACATTTCCATAAGAACCCTATTTTTACTGTATTTGACCATTTTAAGTTATTGCCAAACTTCCTTAACTTTGAAACAAGTTCATTACTTATTCAAGCTTCAAGCTTTATTGTAATTCACAAAACTAAATATTCAACTTTGTAGTCCTAGTTATGATCTAAATTTAGTAAACTTCTGCTTACCTAAGGCTTTTGTAAAGATATCGGCAATTTGATCTTCAGTTTTAATGTAAACTATAGATCTACAATACCTTCCTCTATTTTCTCCTTAATAAAAAAATATTTTATATCTATATGCTTTACCCTTCTGTTATTTTCAGGGGTTTTTGCAATATGTATAGCAGATTGATTGTCTTCGTGAACATTGATACCCAAATTAAAATCATTAATAAGATTCTTCAACCAACAAGCTTCACTGATTGCATAACTTAATGCTACATACTCTGATTCTGTAGATGACAAAGCAACACATAGCTGTTTCTTACTCCCCCATAAACAATACAATTAAGAAATTTAAACACATAGCCGGTTGTTGATGATTTTCCATCATTTAGATCACTTCCCCAATCTGAATCTACAAATGCTTCAATCGCATCTTGATTATGACTAATTTCAGATCAACAGTTTCTTTAATGTAGCGCATAACACGTTTAAGTGCCTTGTATAAATCATGGCGTGCACAGTTCTGAAATCGACTAAGATAGATCAGGTCTTGTTGCTTATGCTGCGTACATTAAGCTACATATTATTTCTCTACACAAAGTTTCATATTCCTTATTATGCACGCCCTCCCTCAAACTGTTGTAATTAAAATTTACTTCCATAGGTGTTAACATGGGTTTACAGTCTAACATTCCAAACTTTTTCAAAATATTTTTTAAATAGTTACTTTGATCTATACTAGTGATACTCTTTTGCTAATCTTGAATCACATTTATTCCCAAGTATTTAGAGATTAAACCCAAATCTTTCATATCAAAATTTTCCTTAAACACATTCTTTAACATTATGACTTCGTTTTCATCATATCCAACTAGTAGCAAATCATCCACGTATAACAAAACATACAAATTACTTTTTGTGTACAAACAGTAATCATATTTTGAACGGTTAAAGCTTTCACTCGTCATTAAAGTATTAAATTTTTCATTCCAAGTTTTGGGTGACTTTTTAAGTCCATAGATAATCTTTCCTGGCAAAGACATATACACTTTAATTTCACCATAAAGAAGAGCACAACCATTTGATGTAAGTACTGGCAAACCTAATCTATTTGCAACTACAAGCATAACTCTGAAACTACTCACTTTAGCTTCTGACGAATAAACATCATATCAATTCCAGTTATCTCTTTGTTGAAAACTCCTAGCAACAAGACGGGCTTTGTGTTCAATATTACCAGTCTTATCGTCTTTTAACTTAAAGGCCCATTTACTTTCTATGACTTGTTTACTATCGGGCCAAGGTACTTCAATCCATGCATTATTCTACAACAATGTGTTCAGCTCTTTTTCAACTGCTGCTTTCAACTTTTCAGCACCTTTTCTTTTCAGTGTTTCTTCCAGTGTTTTGGGTTCCTCTTCTACACAGTAAAATGAAGTTTCATAGTTGTTGAGCCACTTTAATTTCCTTAATGATCTTTGTGGTCTGTCTAACTGCGGCACACTATCTCCATTACTTTTTTCTTCATCATCATCCTCCTGTTCATTTATCTGTTCTTTTGCTAAAACATTTTTAATTACTTCATGCTGAACTGTATCATTAACGTTCCTGTGATGACAATGAAGTGCTTTTGAATACACAATGATGTACTATCTTTGAAAATATCTATTATGTTCTGTTTTTCTACATAAATTCTGCAATCCTGTGCATCTTCCCCATATCCTACAAAAATTCCTTTAGAACTTTTTGCATCCAATTTGTATCTCTTCTTTTCTGGTACATGGACATAAACTTCTGTACCAAACACATGTAATGTTGAAAGATTTTGTAGTCCACACTTCAAATGGGGTTTTGATCTTAGCGTTAGACCTTCCTATTTCCCTTTCAGCTTTCATATTTTGCTGAGGTGTGTAGACCACTGTGGTTTTATGTTGAATTCCATTATCCTCTAGCAATTTCTTCATTTCTTTGTTCACGAATTCTAAACCATTGTCAGATCTCATCCTTTTCACATCGTTACTTGTCATTTTCTTTGAGAACTACAGAAAATGTTTCACTTTTGCACAAACTTCTGACTTTTCTTTGAGGAAGTATACTGTTCTGTACTTGGAATAGTCATCTTTTATTACTAAAAAAATACCGTGATCCACCCAATGACTTTTCCTCCTTTGGTCCACACAACTCCATATGTAATAACTCACAAGTTCGTGTTGTTTTTGTTTCACTCTTGCTGAACGGYAMCCTCTGATGTTTTCCTTTAAAGCAGGCTCTACACACATTTGCATCTTCGTTGTCCACATACTCTATCTCCTTGTCCTTTAATATTTCTTTCACATAAGTCTGAAGATCCTGTTGAACTTGACTTACATTTGTTGCGGTTTCTTGAAAACGAAATTTCATTACAAACAGGTTGTGTCTTCTTTCACCAATTGCTCCAACATTGTTATTCTTCACAAACGTGCATCTTTCGTTATCCATCTTCATATCATATCCCTTGTCAACTGCATTGCTCACTGAAAAACAGGTTGCCCTTAATATCAGGAACATATAAGACTTCATTAAGTATTGTTGGTAACCATTCCTGCCCATTATGTGCCGCTAATTTAATCATTCCAATTCCAATTGCTTTAATTGTTGTGCCATCACCGATTACTACTGACTTACTTACAGTTAATTGTCTAAATGTCTAAAAGCTAGGTGCTGCTCTCACTCCAGTTCACAGTTTTTGAGATATTTGGCGGATCCTGGATACCAAACTGAAATTGCTGAGGAACTGAGGGTGGAACAAACCACAGTTTTAATAACCATTAAAATGTTACGAGAAACATACTTACTCAGCATGAACGTTGGATAAAGTTTCGTATGAATGAACACGAAATCATGGAGGCAAAGCGAATATGGCAAAGTAACTACATTCACTACTGCAATTGGTGTGATCGACTGTACTCACGTAAAAATACCAAAACCAAGGCATCACGGAGGCGAGTATATAAACTGAACGAATGTACACTAAATATACAGGCAACAAGTGACGCCAGATACATATTTACAAGCGTGGATGTTAGTTGGCTGGTCACGACAGTAGAATTTGGAAAAACTCTTCAATTCGCCAAATGATGAGGACAACCAACACGGTACTTCTTGCGATTTAGTTCCATGCTGTAGAACTGTGGCTCATGACCCCATTTTAATGTTGACAATTATATTAAAAGAAGCTGCAATAAAATCTTAACTACAGAAAGAGTGCTTATTAAGCAAAGTTTTGGATAGCTGAAAAGACGTTTTCCAATTTTGCATTATACCTGCCGTGTTAAACATGAACGTGTCCTAGATATCATTATAAGTTATTCAATCAATTCTCTTTCGAAAGCTTCTTTCGTATTTAGCAACTGCATTTTGAATAGCTGATTCTTCATCTTCATCCATGGCAGTTGCGATTTAGATAATACATATGCATGTAATCATACATTTGATTAAGCTATCCTTTAGATCCCCGAATTTGCATTTGTTCGCCTGGTCGCGTAGTGCCGTAACAAACTGCTACAGCGTTAGATGATTTTGCCTCATCGTTAAAAATTTGTATCCTTCAAATGACAGGTTTTCTTTCAGTAAAAAATGCCGATTAAATTTCTCTATCAGCACTTTTAACTGGTCTTGCTCACCCTCTTGAAATGTAAAAGTGGAGAAAATTCTGTGGCCCTCCGGTCCAATTAGGTGCAGCAGTAGAGCGTACTGGGTTGCTTCCTATTTCTTATCAATCTCCGTCGCCTTTATGTAATTGAGGAAACGTCTTCTCCAAAAATCCCAATTTTCTGCGATATACCCTGTCATGCTTATCTCCGGTATCGCATTTGAACCCATGATGCTTGTTTGTTATTTGCGAACACCACGCTGTTATTTTATTACACGCACGTTTTCAGTTCGTTAATTTGACTGCGCCATGTCGTATATGTCCTTTTGTAGTTGTTTTGTAATTAAATGGCATCGCACTTAGTTACCGATAGGAACGGGTATTTGAATAAAACACCGAGCGTCATTTACGAAATCTCTATTAACACTGAACTGTGATGGTTATCCCACAAGGGTTGGTGGTGGGTGGTGGTTGTATACCCCCACTTACAAATGCTAGTACGGTATATCACCAAAATGAAGATTTATCTTTCGAAGTGCAGAGGTCCTGTATTGCCTTGTCGAGACCAGCGTACAGCTGGCAATGAAGAAATAGCTACCGAACAATAATAGTTAAGAAAGAAGATGGACACGCGTGTATTGCTTGGTATAGACTTCTAGCGCTGAAATGAGTACAACGCGACATGTGCGACTGGCGGTCGGAAGCGGTATAATCGATCTGAGTGAAGACTTGACGTGTATGGTATAATTATTTTGAATTTAAGGATCCAAACAAAAACCTCTGTTCCGGTTATCGTTCCAACAAWAGTTAGCGGTTTTTTGATAATGCGCTTTCTTCAAAATTTTAAATTTTTAATACAATTCAACAATAAAATGCATACCTAAGCTGTGCTGTCTACACCTTAACCAACTAMAGATAGATCTATTTCGCTGTCATTACAGCTCATCAGTGCAATTTAGGTCTAGTGTAGACAGCACGGCATAGAATTGGTTTTKTTTATATACCAAAGCAATGGTATGTCATCATGTCAGTGTAATGCTGACAGATGGCATTGCCATCCTAAATTCTTACTTTCATCATACCATTGCTTTGGTATATAAGCAAAACCAGTTCTATGCCCTAAACTGCACTGATGAGCTGTAATGACAGCGAAATAGATCTATCTGCAGTTGGTTTAGGTGTAGACAGCACAGCATAGACATGCATTTTAATGTATGTTGGTTCTTGTCCGCTAGCAAAAACTGCCGTGGGGGCCTGCTGTCAAATTGATGTATGCAGTTGCATGCCAATTTGTCAGGCTATAGGTCACTTCCTTTAGGAAGTAGTACCTGTTAAGGCAGCTAGGTGGCTTTGTCATCATGTCAGTGTAATGCTGACAGATGGCATTGCCATCCTAAATTCTTACAATTCAAGTTCTTTTGACGTAGTACAAATAAGGTATACGAAACCAGTTGATATGACATAAACAGCGTTAAAGATTCAGTATCTTGCGTTGATACATGTTATCTCAATAGATATGGACAACTCTATTATGTCGTACGGCGGTAACTCGTACAACTTGCACAAAAATGTGTTCAAATTTTACCAGCAATTGTCCTTTCTTGCGTAAAACTTCACATTTCAGCGCTCGAAGTCTAGACCAGGCAATACAAGCGTGTCCATCTTCTTTCTTAACTATCGTTGCCCGCTAGCGGGGCTAGCTGTTTCATTGACAGCTATATGCTGGTCTCGACAAGGCAACAGGACCTCTGCACTTAACTTCGAAAGATAAATCATCCTTTCGGCGATATACTAGGTCCATCCATCTAATATATAAATTCAACACTTTGCTGATGCTATTCGGCATTCCCTACTGCGAGAAGGGTCTTGCATTGTCAGATTACAATGAACGCTATATAGTACGCTACACGCGTATCCACCTTCCTCTGCACTTGGATTCGTTAGACTACCATTTAGTGGTAGCTCAACGCAATTAGGAATCCCTTAACGTTGTTTGTTGCTGGTCTAGATAGGGTGATACATGGCCTCTGCAGTCGGCTACTAAAGACAAATCGACCTTTAGGCGAAACAATCGGCCCATCCAACGGATAGATCCTGAGCTTTGTTAATGTAGGTAGATAAGCCCCATTAGCAGGCGGGTCTCGCTTTGCCAAATCATAACGATACGTTATACATGGCAATACTTGACCTCTGCAGTTGGCTTTGACAGATAGGTCGACCTTTAGTTGATAGACTCGGTCCATCAATATATAATTCCAACACTTGTTAATGTAACTTAACTTCCCTTTCATTCCGGCGAGTCTTGAATCACTATGATCGCTATACAAGGCAGCAATACATCTTCATCAACACTTGAATTTGTTAGATATACTTACTTACAATTGCTCAATGCAATTTGGAATCTTTAATGCAGGATGCTGGTCTAGACAAGGCAATACATACATGACCTTTACACTGCTTCAAAATGTAGATTTACCTTAATTTGATACATTGAGTCCATCCAACAGATGAATCCAACACTGTTAGTTAACTCTGCATCCCCTTCTGCCCGGTAGGTCTTGCATCAGTGATAACATATACAGGGCATTACATAACTCCTGCAATTAGCTTCGAAATACAGATCAGCCTTTTAGTCAATACAATGGATCCATCCATCCAACAGATAAATAAATGCAAGACTGTTCATGTAACGAGTCCATGTGCAGGAGTTGGAAACGCGCTTATTGCCTTTTATAGCGTATCATTGTGATCTGTGCTTTAGCTGGTACACTCGATCCATCCGTCTAATGGATAATCCAACACTGTTAATGTAGCCCGTCATCCCTTTCTTTTCATATAACGCAACAGATGTCTGACCATTTTCCTCTTTACCTGGCTTCGTTACAATAACCAACCGCTTGCTGATAGGTTTAGCCAATGGAACTTAACAATACCTAGTCTGGCGCTTTTAGTTCGCAACAATACGCTATACAAGCACTCGCTCAGTGTAACTTGGAATTCTTTAATGGCTGATAGGTTTGACACTGCCAGCTGTGTTGGTCTGGACAAATACAATACATGAGCTCTGCTCCTAGCTTCGAAGGATGATACATCGACCATTAAATGCTACATCGGGTCCATCCAACTAACAAATAAATCCAACACTTTAAAAGTGCCTTATAATTCTCTACTGCTCGGCGGGCCATGTATTGCCAGATTACAATGATACGCTATAAAAGGAAATACGCGCCTTGCAACCTTCCGCTGGACTTGATTTGTTAGATAAACATTTGGTGATAAAAATGCTCAATGTAATTTGGAATGTCCAAATGTCCAGTAGGTTTGGCACTGGCAGTGTGCCATTTGCCAGTGCTTGATTAGACAACTCAATACAAGACCTTTGCATTTGGGTTCGAAAGACAAATCGCCCTTCAGGTGAAACACTCAGTATGTCCTAAGCCAAAACTGTGTTAATGTATTGCCGAGAGTCTTGCATTTCACACCAAGATGATGCGTTTTACAAAGCAATACTTGATCTCTGCAAATGGCTTAGAAAAGAGGTCGACCTTTTGTTGATACACTCGGTCTATCCATCTACCAGATAAATCCAACACTGTTAATGTAACTGCATCTTTTTCTGACCGCAAGGTCTTGCACTATTGAAACACTGTTATACGTTATACATGACCTCCACAGTTAGCGAGATGAAGATCGACCTTTAGTCGATACAGTCGGTCCATCCGCATCCATCTAACAGATGAATCCAACGCTTTGTTAATGTAACTACATCGCGTCCTGCTCGGCTGATATTGAATTGTCATATCACAATATACACCAAGCTATTTTTCTCGGTGCCTGGCCAATGTAACTTAACACTCCCTTCTGCCCGGCGAAATTCCAAAGAATAGTCAACACATGTGGCTAATCTGCCTTTCTTCAGATTTATCCAATTCAGAGCTGATTATATCAAACGCCTTTGTATACTTTAATAAAAAAGTGCAGTTAACATACCTTTGTCAATTGCAGTTCTAATATCGTCAATTATAGTTAAGGGAGCCGTGGAGTGCTAGCAAAATACTTATTGGCAGTAAATCAGCTAGATTGTTGGGATACGCTTCTTTGGGAGAGGAAAATCAAAAAAGCTGTTTTCCACTGTTCTGGATTATACATTGCTTTCAGTGTTCATTATATGAACCAAATACGGTAATCTGTATGGGCAACACAAACGAAGCATACAGATGCTAATATCATCATGACCTGCAGTTTGTGACTTGATTAAAGAGGGTTTGTAGCACCTCGTCCTCAGTAGTGAAAACAAAATTAAATCTACCGGCGTCGACTGAAACTGTGTATATGAAGTTTGCCAATAATTCTTCATCGGGAACGGTATCAATTTGAGAAGACTAAATAAAGCAAATATTGATACTTTGTACATTAYCCGTGTTAGGGTGATTCCGGACATCCTAGTATACACATTTAATTCGTTAAGTACTTTATATAAAGACTTCGTTGAGCCTTTTTGAAGGACTGCATGCTTTACTGCCGAATTTGTAAAATTTCACAGTTCCTTATAGTTATAATAGTCGCAGCCAGCGTCGCGTCGGTCGGTTTTGTGCTTTCTAATCACATGAAAAGTGTTGTCTCGCAATTTCATTAACAGTTGAAGATTATTTGTAAGCCGTGGTGGTTTTCTACGTTTGTTTATTTCTGCGAAGCTTTCATGATGCATGCTTGATAAATAGATTAATTATAAGTGTATTAAATAAGTTTACCTTTTTGTGTATATCGTGTTCCAAAAAGATATTTTGAAGGGACAGTGCTTGCATATCAGTGGAAAAGTCCTTCATGACAATCGTATTTAAACTTCTAATTCTAGCTGTAATGTCTGAATTTGTACTCACTTGCTTTTTAGTTATACTCAAAACAATTAATTTATGTTCAGTCTGATTGTCATGATTCAGAATATCGCACCTCTCCAATTGAATGTATTCAGTGCACAATAAGAAACCTAGTAAAGAAGACGAGGTGCACAAGACCAAAAGCCTCAAAGACACCTTGGAGGAGTTTTCTTGCAGATATATGGATCTGAATATAGTTCACGTTAAAATCTCCTAGCGCCTATCCATGGACTCGTTATATTAACAAAGTGTTATATTTATCTGTAGACGGATGGACCCAACGTATCACCTAATAGTTTGAACCCAGGTGGAGAAGTCATGATTGTCTTGTCCAGACCAGCACTTCCAACTGGCAGTGCCAAACCTACCGGGCGCTAGGACATTCCAAATTACATTGAGCATTTGTATCAACAAATGCTAGATCTAACGAATCCAAATGCAGAGAAAGGTGGCAAGACGCGTATTATCTTGCATAACATAGCATTGTGTTCTGACAAAATACAACGCGCCGGGCAGTAGAAAATGACGAGTTACATTAACAGCACTGAATTTATATGTCAGATGGATGGCCCCAGTGTAAAAACTAGTGATCGACGTAACTTTTGAAGCTAATTGCAGAGATCGTATACATGTTGTTTTCTCTAGACAAGCATTGACTATTGGCAATGCCAAACCTAGCGGGCATTAATTATCAAAGGAAAACAAGGACAGAGGAGGATGGCTAGACGCGTATTGCTTTGTACATCGTATGATTGTAATCTAACAAAGCAAGACCCGCTAGGCAGAGGGGAGGGTTTTATTTATCTATTAGATCAATAGACCGGGTGTCTGTTATTCACAATAACCGAAATCGGCCACTGACCGAAACTTTTACCCACAACGCATTAGGGGTGTGTCAGATTACCCATTAACCGATATCTGCTAATTTTTGCAGAGTATGGGCAGTATGAAGTACTCCCAACGCTTTGTAGGAAAACGGTGTTTCCAGAACGCGATGTTAAAGATTTCGAAGCGTTACATCGCTTTGCGGATGTTCTGTTTTACCCACTTGGCGTTGTGAGTATTTCGGTATGCAAGGATCGCTTTTGTGGCATKGTTTTGATCCTAAAGCTATCCTTGCTTCATGACGTAGACACACGCAGATCCAGATGGAACTTCAGCAACATGTAGAAATTTTGACGATGACAGTTGAAACTCGTTTCTACTGAAGAGTTTCTACAATCTTTCGTTCTTAGTACCGAGAGCATATAGATCCATGTCGGTCTTCCCTAAAACAACTGCCAATATATTTCTAGATGCTAGGCGTCCACAGTCAACGTCTGGAATGTTTACTAAAACATTGTCACCGATATCAGCTGGAGGAAATTTCCGTTCGGGTGCTGGAGCGTTTTCTCCGCTTGAAGTTCTAATCCACGCTTGCAGCCCTTCCTTTCACTTTCAATCGCTGTTCTATTAGCGCAAAGTTTGCAAAAAAACACATCTGAGCTGGGAGGGCAAGCTGGATACACAAGTTTGTTTCAGATAATATAACGTGCATCATTCAGATGCCGCGCTATTTTCTTTCAGCGCCTCTTCAATAGAACGCAGTTGCTCAACTAACTGTTCTTCAGTTTCAATGTTTTCTGCTACCGAACGATCAAAACATGTAATCAAGGAGTCCATTTTTCTGTGGAGTTCCAATTAGTGTTTCATAAGGTGTGCGTTTAATGCCCATATGACAACTGCGATTTTTTTGTGCTTTGTTTAATCCGTAGGCCCTGTGCCCAAACTTGACACTTATTTTCAAATATCCAAGCCACAAGACTGTCAGGCACATCTCTCAGGCTCTTTTAACGGAACCCTGGCTTTCTGAGTGCTGAGGTTTCCCGTGAACCAATTTAACAACTGACCACTTAGCGGCTAAGTTTTGAATTATCTGGAAATACAATGTCTGCAATTCAAGCGACGTTCATTTCGTTACACATACCTTGTTACAAAACTCGACTATTGTCACTGTGGAGAATATTTGGTGCTCCAATGAAGCAAAAAATATCCAGGAGCACATCTGCTACTTTCAGCAGTTTTCGTTTTTAGCGGTTTGAGTACTACGAATTTGGTCAAGTGATCCTGGTAATTAAGAAGGAATTTAAATTCGCCATGAGGTTCACTCTGCATATCATTGAGGCACACCTAAAATGAATTTTGCATTAGGCACCTATGTAACAAACCAAGTACCAAATAAAGTTTACCTAGCAGCGAGAATTCATTTCAGACATAATTATTGGTTTCACTACTAATCCTTTGCGATTAGCATTTTTTCAAGCACACAACTCGCACAAATCTAAATATATTTGCATATATATTGCATATATATATTTCTCTGGTTATGTTGCAGTAACTTCTTTTCAGTTCCTTTTTACATTGCCTTTTTGCGTTTATGACCTAACTACAAATGGGCTGAATAAAATAGCTTCAAACATCTCGGTAACCGGACAAAATAATATTCTCGATTCGTTTCCGTCTTGTTTCTAAATTAACTTGTCTTTCTTTTTGGCTGTCAACGGCAGTCCAGCTCGTTTTCTACCCAAAGCTTCCTTGGTTTCGTTCTCTATCTGTGCATATCGCTCCGTCGTCATTAAAAGCGATCTATCATTGTCCTTCTTTTGCACTAGCAGTTCTTGTAGTTTCTTCTCAAACTCTTCTTTTGCTGCCGTCATTGCAAATATCGCACGCTGCACTGTGATGATACTGGTGAATTAACGTTGCTTTTAAAAACATGTGCTGACAAGTCGGTGGTTGCACAATATTTGACGACACGTAGCGCATAATGGGCAAATCTAAATACCCACAACGCGAAGTGGGTAAAAGAACATCCGCAAGGCCAGTAACGCTCCGAAATCTTTTACATCGCGTTCTGGAAACACCTTTTTGCCCACAACGCGTTGTGAGTACTTCATACTGCCCATTTTCTGCAAAAATTAGCAGATATCGGTTAATGGGTGATCTGACACACCCACGAAGCATTGTGGGCAAAATTTTTTCTGTGACCGATTTCGGTTATTGCGAATAACATATCGACTAAAGGTAGATTTATCTACCAACTGCAGGACCATGTATTGCCTTGTCTAGCCCAGCACTGACAATTGGCAGTGCCAGATTTACCAGATATTAAGGTATTCCAAATTGTATTTGGAAATTTGAAAGCTTTGAAATCGAATGTTCAAGGTGACTTGTGTTGTCATGTACTCAGGACAGCCAAGGAAAATGGTATGACATCTGGCAAACTAAGGTATTTGAAAATATACTACAAAATTGTTTAAAATAGTATTTTAACCTGCTAGTAAAATTCAAAAAAAATTACCGTACAGTGTTTTTCACAGTCATAATCTTCGGTTGTTAGATTTCAGTATGTATGTGGTTTTCTGCCCGCCACTTGTCGATTTTGGAACACGAGAAACACATTATGCTGACAGCTATCATAGACGCTATTACATCTTTCGCGCATTTTTAATTACTAATTTTATGACTGCGTTAGCAAACAATAATTCCTAATCGGCTGCGAATTCGTCGTGCAATTCGGGCCAAAGTACCAGACACCAGCGTGTCTCTCACACCGTAACCATATTTGGAATCTTACGCTGATGCACACGAAGCCTGGCTCGTACGTTTAGCACTGTATCTTAGATCGTGGCCAACAGTACCTATCACCCAATGGTTGATTTATCTTTCGAAGCCAAGGGCATGTCATATATTGCCTTGTCTAGCCTAGCAAGACTAGACTAGACTAACTGTATTAGTACACATATGTTAGGGTTTTTTAATGAGTCCATGTGTAGGAGGTGGATATGCGTTCATTGCCTTGTATAGCGTATCATTGTTATCTGATAGAGAAGGAAAGCCAAGTTATAGTAGCCAAACGTATCACCAAATGCTAGGTTTATCTAACTAAGCCAGACACAGAGGAAAGTAGTTAGGCCTGTATTCCTTTCTATAGCATTCCTTTGTGATCTAACAATGCAAGACTCTCCAGGCAGAAGAATTTGCTGAGTTACATTAACAAAGTGTTGGATTATCTGTTGGATGGATAGGCCGAATGTAGCAAAGAAAGGTCAATCTGTCTTTCGACGCCAACTGCAGGGGCCAGGTGTTGCCTTGTCTACACTAGCGAGACTAGACTAGACTAACTGTATTAGTACACATATGTTAGGGTTTCCTAATGAGTCCATATGTAGGAGGTGGATATGCGTTCACTGCCTTGTATAGCGTATCATTGTTATCTGATAGAGAAGGAAAGGCCAAGTTATAGTAGCCAAACGTATCACCAAATGCTAGGTTTCTCTAACAAAGCCAGACAGAGGAAAGTAGTTAGGCCTGTTTTCCTTTTTATAGCATTCCTTTGTGATCTAACAATGCAAGACTCTCCAGGCAGAAGAATTTGCTGAGTTACATTAACAAAGTGTTGGATTATCTGTTGGATGGATAGGCCGAATGTAGCAACGMAAGGTCAATCTGTCTTTCGACGCCAACTGCAGGGGCCATGTGTTGCCTTGTCTACACTAGCAAGACTAGACTAGACTAGACTAACTGTATTAGTATACATGTGTTAGGGTTTTCTAATGAGTATTATGTGTAGGAGGTGGATATGCGTTCACTGCCTTGTATAGCGTATCATTGTTATCTGATAGAGAAGGAAAGCCAAGTTATAGTAGCCAAACGTATCACCAAATGCAAGGTTTATCTAACAAAGCCAGACACAGAGGAAAGTAGTTAGGCCTGTAATCCATTTTATAGCATTCCTTTGTGATCTAACAATGCAAGACTCTCCAGGCAGAAGAATTTGCTGAGTTACATTAACAAAGTGTTGGATTATCTGTTGGATGGATAGGCCGAATGTAGCAACGAAAGGTCAATCTGTCTTTCGACGCCAACTGCAGGGGCCAGGTGTTGCCTTGTCTACACTAGCGAGACTAGACTAGACTAACTGTATTAGTACACATCTGTTAGGGTTTCCTAATGGGTCCATATGTAGGAGGTGGATATGCGTTCACTGCCTTGTATAGCGTATCATTGTTATCTGATAGAGAAGGAAAGCCAAGTTGTAGCCAAACGTATCACCAAATGCTAGGTTTATCTAACAAAGCCAGACAGAGGAAAGTAGTTAGGCCTGTTTTCCTTTTTATAGCATTCCTTTGTGATCTAACAATGCATGACTCTCCAGGCAGAAGAATTTGCTGAGTTACATTAACAAAGGGTTGGATTATCTGTTGGATGGATAGGCCGAATGTAGCAACGAAAGGTCAATCTGCCTTTCGACGCCAACTGCAGGGGCCATGTGTTGCCTTGTCTACACTAGCAAGACTAGACTAGACTAGACTAACTGTATTAGTATACATGTGTTACGGTTTTCTAATGAGTATTATGTGTAGGAGGTGGATATGCGTTCACTGCCTTGTATAGCGTATCATTGTTATCTGATAGAAAAGGAGAGCCAAGTTGTAGCCAAACGTATCACCAAATGCTAGGTTTATCTAACAAAGCCAGACAGAGGAAAGTAGTTAGGCCTGTTTTCCTTTTTATAGCATTCCTTTGTGATCTAACATTGCAAGACTCTCCAGGCAGAAGAATTTGCTGAGTTACATTAACAAAGGGTTGGATTATCTGTTGGATGGATAGGCCGAATGTAGCAACGAAAGGTCAATCTGCCTTTCGACGCCAACTGCAGGGGCCATGGGTTGCCTTGTCTACACTAGCAAGACTAGACTAGACTAGACTAACTGTATTAGTATACATGTGTTACGGTTTTCTAATGAGTATTATGTGTAGGAGGTGGATATGCGTTCACTGCCTTGTATAGCGTATCATTGTTATCTGATAGAGAAGGAAAGGCCAAGTTATAGTAGCCAAACGTATCACCAAATGCTAAGTTTCTCTAACAAAGCCAGACAGAGGAAAGTAGTTAGGCCTGTAATCCATTTTATAGCATTCCTTTGTGATCTAACAATGCAAGACTCTCCAGGCAGAAGAATTTGCTGAGTTACACTAACAAAGTGTTGGATTATCTGTTGGATGGATAGGCCGAATGTAGCAAAGAAAGGTCAATCTGTCTTTCGACGCCAACTGCAGGGGCCATGTGTTGCCTTGTCTACATTAGCAAGACTAGACTAGACTAGACTAACTGTATTAGTATATATGAGTTAGGGTTTTCTAATGAGTCCATATGTAGGAGGTGGATATGCGTTCATTGCCTTGTATAGCGTATCATTGTTATCTGATAGAGAAGGAAAGCCAAGTTATAGTAGCCAAACGTATCACCAAATGCAAGGTTTATCTAACAAAGCCAGACACAGAGGAAAGTAGTTAGGCCTGTAATCCATTTTATAGCATTCCTTTGTGATCTAACAATGCAAGACTCTCCAGGCAGAAGAATTTGCTGAGTTACATTAACAAAGTGTTGGATTATCTGTTGGATGGATAGGCCGAATGTAGCAAAGAAAGGTCAATCTGTCTTTCGACGCCAACTGCAGGGGCCATGTGTTACCTTGTCTACACTAGCAAGACTAGACTAGACTAACTGTATTAGTATACATGTGTTAGGGTTTTCTAATGAGTATTATGTGTAGGAGGTGGATATGCGTTCACTGCCTTGTATAGCGTATCATTGTTATCTGATAGAGAAGGAAAGCCAAGTTGTAGCCAAACGTATCACCAAATGCTAGGTTTATCTAACAAAGCCAGACAGAGGAAAGTATTATAGTTAGGCCTGTTTTCCTTTTTATAGCATTCCTTTGTGATCTAACAATGCAAGACTCTCCAGGCAGAAGAATTTGCTGAGTTACATTAACAAAGGGTTGGATTATCTGTTGGATGGATAGGCCGAATGTAGCAACGAAAGGTCAATCTGCCTTTCGACGCCAACTGCAGGGGCCATGTGTTGCCTTGTCTACACTAGCAAGACTAGACTAGACTAGACTAACTGTATTAGTATACATGTGTTACGGTTTTCTAATGAGTATTATGTGTAGGAGGTGGATATGCGTACATTGCCTTGTATAGCGTATCATTGTTATCTGATAGAGAAGGAAAGGCCAAGTTATAGTAGCCAAACGTATCACCAAATGCTAGGTTTCTCTAACAAAGCCAGACAGAGGAAAGTAGTTAGGCCTGTTTTCCTTTTTATAGCATTCCTTTGTGATCTAACAATGCAAGACTCTCCAGGCAGAAGAATTTGCTGAGTTACATTAACAAAGTGTTGGATTATCTGTTGGATGGATAGGCCGAATGTAGCAACGAAAGGTCAATCTGTCTTTCGACGCCAACTGCAGGGGCCATGTGTTGCCTTGTCTACACTAGCAAGACTAGACTAGACTTACTGTATTAGTATACATGTGTTAGGGTTTTCTAATGAGTATTATGTGTAGGAGGTGGATATGCGTTCATTGCCTTGTATAGCGTATCATTGTTATCTGATAGAGAAGGAAAGCCAAGTTGTAGCCAAACGTATCACCAAATGCTAGGTTTATCTAACAAAGCCAGACACAGAGGAAAGTAGTTAGGCCTGTATTCCTTTTTATAGCATTCCTTTGTGATCTAACAATGCAAGACTCTCCAGGCAGAAGAATTTGCTGAGTTACATTAACAAAGTGTTGGATTATCTGTTGGATGGATAGGCCGAATGTAGCAAAGAAAGGTCAATCTGTCTTTCGACGCCAACTGCAGGGGCCATGTGTTACCTTGTCTACACTAGCAAGACTATACTAGTCTAACTGTATTAGTATACATGTGTTAGGGTTTTCTAATGAGTATTATGTGTAGGAGGTGGATATGCGTTCATTGCCTTGTATAGCGTATCATTGTTATCTGATAGAGAAGGAAAGCCAAGTTGTAGCCAAACGTATCACCAAATGCTAGGTTTATCTATCAAAGCCAGACACAGAGGAAAGTAGTTAGGCCTGTATTCCTTTTTATAGCATTCCTTTGTGATCTAACAATGCAAGACTCTCCAGGCAGAAGAATTTGCTGAGTTACATTAACAAAGTGTTGGATTATCTGTTGGATGGATAGGCCGAATGTAGCAAAGAAAGGTCAATCTGTCTTTCGACGCCAACTGCAGGGGCCATGTGTTACCTTGTCTACACTAGCAAGACTAGACTAGACTAACTGTATTAGTATACATGTGTTAGGGTTTTCTAATGAGTATTATATGTAGGAGGTGGATATGCGTTCAATGCCTTGTATAGCGTATCATTGTTATCTGATAGAGAAGGAAAGCCAAGTTGTAGCCAAACGTATCACCAAATGCTAGGTTTATCTAACAAAGCCAGACACAGAGGAAAGTAGTTAGGCCAGTATTCCTTTTTATAGCATTCCTTTGTGATCTAACAATGCAAGACTCTCCAGGCAGAAGAATTTGCTGAGTTACATTAACAAAGTGTTGGATTATCTGTTGGATGGATAGGCCGAATGTAGCAAAGAAAGGTCAATCTGTCTTTCGACGCCAACTGCAGGGGCCAGGTGTTGCCTTGTCTACACTAGCGAGACTAGACTAGACTAACTGTATTAGTACACGTATGTTAGGGTTTCCTAATGAGTCCATATGTAGGAGGTGGATATGCGTTCACTGCCTTGTATAGCGTATCATTGTTATCTGATAGAGAAGGAAAGCCAAGTTGTAGCCAAACGTATCACCAAATGCTAGGTTTATCTAACAAAGCCAGACACAGAAGAAAGTAGTTAGGCCTGTAATCCATTTTATAGCATTCCTTTGTGATCTAACAATGCAAGACTCTCCAGGCAGAAGAATTTGCTGAGTTACACTAACAAAGTGTTGGATTATCTGTTGGATGGATAGGCCGAATGTAGCAAAGAAAGGTCAATCTGTCTTTCGACGCCAACTGCAGGGGCCATGTGTTGCCTTGTCTACACTAGCAAGACTAGACTAGACTAGACTAACTGTATTAGTATATATGTGTTAGGGTTTTCTAATGAGTCCATATGTAGGAGGTGGATATGCGTTCATTGCCTTGTATAGCGTATCATTGTTATCTGATAGAGAAGGAAAGCCAAGTTGTAGCCAAACGTATCACCAAATGCTAGGTTTATCTAACAAAGCCAGACACAGAGGAAAGTAGTTAGGCCTGTATTCCTTTTTATAACATTCCTTTGTGATCTAACAATGCAAGACTCTCCAGGCAGAAGAATTTGCTGAGTTACATTAACAAAGTGTTGGATTATCTGTTGGATGGATAGGCCGAATGTAGCAAAGAAAGGTCAATCTGTCTTTCGACGCCAACTGCAGGGGCCATGTGTTACCTTGTCTACACTAGCAAGACTAGACTAGACTAACTGTATTAGTATACATGTGTTAGGGTTTTCTAATGAGTATTATATGTAGGAGGTGGATATGCGTTCAATGCCTTGTATAGCGTATCATTGTTATCTGATAGAGAAGGAAAGCCAAGTTATGGTAGCCAAACGTATCACCAAATGCTAGGTTTATCTAACAAAGCCAGACACAGAGGAAAGTAGTTAGGCCTGTATTCCWTTTTATAGCATTCCTTTGTGATCTAACAATGCAAGACTCTCCAGGCAGAAGAATTTGCTGAGTTACATTAACAAAGGGTTGGATTATCTGTTGGATGGATAGGCCGAATGTAGCAAAGAAAGGTCAATCTGTCTTTCGACGCCAACTGCAGGGGCCAGGTGTTGCCTTGTCTACACTAGCGAGACTAGACTAGACTAACTGTATTAGTACACGTATGTTAGGGTTTCCTAATGAGTCCATATGTAGGAGGTGGATATGCGTTCACTGCCTTGTATAGCGTATCATTGTTATCTGTTAGAGAAGGAAAGGCCAAGTTATAGTAGCCAAACGTATCGCCAAATGCTAGGTTTCTCTAACAAAGCCAGACAGAGGAAAGTAGTTAGGCATGTTTTCCTTTTTATAGCATTCCTTTGTGATCTAACAATGCAAGACTCTCCAGGCAGAAGAATTTGCTGAGTACATTAACAAAGTGTTGGATTATCTGTTGGATGGATAGGCCGAATGTAGCAAAGAAAGGTCAATCTGTCTTTCGACGCCAACTGCAGGGGCCATGTGTTGCCTTGTCTACACTAGCAAGACTAGGCTAAACTAACTGTATTAGTATACATGTGTTAGGGTTTTCTAATAAGTATTATGTGTAGGAGGTGGATATGCGTTCATTGCCTTGTATAGCGTATCATTGTTATCTGATAGAGAAGGAAAGCCAAGTTGTAGCCAAACGTATCACCAAATGCTAGGTTTATCTAACAAAGCCAGACACAGAAGAAAGTAGTTAGGCCTGTAATCCATTTTATAGCATTCCTTTGTGATCTAACAATGCAAGACTCTCCAGGCAGAAGAATTTGCTGAGTTACATTAACAAAGTGTTGGATTATCTGTTGGATGGATAGGCCGAATGTAGCAACGAAAGGTCAATCTGTCTTTCGACGCCAACTGCAGGGGCCATGTGTTGCCTTGTCTACACTAGCAAGACTAGACTAGACTAGACTAACTGTATTTAGTATACATGTGTTAGGGTTCTCTAATGAGTATTATGTGTAGGAGGTGGATATGCGTTCATTGCCTTGTATAGCGTATCATTGTTATCTGATAGAGAAGGAAAGCCAAGTTATAGTAGCCAAACGTATCACCAAATGCTAGGTTTATCTAACAAAGCCAAACAGAGAGGAAAGTAGTCAGGCCTGTATTCCTTTTTATAGCATTCCTTTGTGATCTAACAATGCAAGACTCTCCAGGCAAGAATTTGCTGAGTTACATTAACAAAGTGTTCGATTATCTGTTGGATGGATAGGCCGAATGTAGCAAAGAAAGGTCAATCTGTCTTTCGACGCCAACTGCAGGGGCCATGTGTTACCTTGTCTACACTAGCAAGACTAGACTAGACTAACTGTATTAGTATACATGTGTTAGGGTTTTCTAATGAGTATTAGGTGTAGGAGGTGGATATGCGTTCACTGCCTTGTATAGCGTATCATTGTTATCTGATAGAGAAGGAAAGCCAAGTTGTAGCCAAACGTATCACCAAAAGCTAGGTTTATCTAACAAAGCCAGACACAGAAGGAAGTAGTTAGGCCTGTAATCCATTTTATAGCATTCCTTTGTGATCTAACAATGCAAGACTCTCCAGGCAGAAGTATTTGCTGAGTTACACTAACAAAGTGTTGGATTATCTGTTGGATGGATAGGCCGAATGTAGCAAAGAAAGGTCAATCTGTCTTTCGACGCCAACTGCAGGGGCCAGGTGTTGCCTTGTCTACACTAGCGAGACTAGACTAGACCAACTGTATTAGTACACGTATGTTAGGGGTTTCTAATGAGTATTATGTGTAGGCGGTTGATATGCGTTCACTGCCTTGTATAGCGTATCATTGTTATCTGATAGAGAAGGAAAGCCAAGTTATAGTAGCCAAACGTATCACCAAATGCTAGGATTATCTAACAAAGCCAGACACAGAGGAAAGTAGTTAGGCCTGTAATCCATTTTATAGCATTCCTTTGTGATCTACCAATGCAAGACTCTCCAGGCAGAAGAATTTGCTGAGTTACATTAACAAAGTGTTGGATTATCTGTTGGATGGATAGGCCGAATGTAGCAAAGAAAGGTCAATCTGTCTTTCGACGCCAACCGCAGGGGCCAGGTGTTGCCTTGTCTACACTAGCGAGACTAGACTAGACTAACTGTATTAGTACACATATGTTAGGGTTTCCTAATGGGTCCATATGTAGGAGGTGGATATGCGTTCACTGCCTTGTATAGCGTATCATTGTTATCTGATAGAGAAGGAAAGGCCAAGTTATAGTAGCCAAACGTATCACCAAATGCTAGGTTTATCTAACAAAGCCAGACAGAGGAAAGTAGTTAGGCCTGTTCTCCTTTTTATAGCATTCCTTCGTGATCTAACAATGCAAGACTCTCCAGGCAGAAGAATTTGCTGAGTTACATTAACAAGGTGTTGGATTATCTGTTGGATGGATAGGCCGAATGTAGCAACGAAAGGTCAATCTGTCTTTCGACGCCAACTGCAGGGGCCATGTGTTGCCTTGTCTACACTAGCAAGACTAGACTAGACTAGACTAACTGTATTAGTATACATGTGTTAGGGTTTTCTAATGAGTATTATATGTAGGAGGTGGATATGCGTTCATTGCCTTGTATAGCGTATCATTGTTATCTGATAGAGAAGGAAAGCCAAGTTATAGTAGCCAAACGTATCACCAAATGCTAGGTTTATCTAACAAAGCCAAACATAGAGGAAAGTAGTTAGGCCTGTATTCCTTTTTATAGCATTCCTTTGTGATCTAACAATGCAAGACTCTCCAGGCAGAAGAATTTGCTGAGTTACATTAACAAAGTGTTGGATTATCTGTTGGATGGATAGACCGAATGTAGCAACGAAAGGTCAATCTGTCTTTCGACGCCAACTGCAGGGGCCATGCGTTGCCTTGTCTACACTAGCGAGACTAGACTAGACTAACTGTATTAGTACACGTATGTTAGGGTTTCCTAATGAGTCCATATGTAGGAGGTGGATATGCGTTCACTGCCTTGTATAGCGTATCATTGTTATCTGATAGAGAAGGAAAGGCCAAGTTATAGTAGCCAAACGTATCACCAAATGCTAGGTTTATCTAACAAAGCCAGACACAGAGGAAAGTAGTTAGGCCTGTATTCCTTTTTATAGCATTCCTTTGTGATCTAACAATGCAAGACTCTCCAGGCAGAAGAATTTGCTGAGGTACATTAACAAAGTGTTGGATTATCTGTTGGATGGATAGGCCTAATGTAGCAATTAAAGGTCAATCTGTCTTTCGACGCCAACTGCACGGGCCATGTGTTGCCTTGTCTACACTAGCAAGACTAGAGTAGACTAGACTAACTGTATTAGTATATATGTGTTAGGGTTTTCTAATGAGTCCATATGTAGGAGGTGGATATGCGTTCACTGCCTTGTATAGCGTATCATTGTTATCTGATAGAGAAGGAAAGGCCAAATTACATTAGCCATACGTATCACCAAATGCTAGGTTTATCTAACAAAGCCAGACACAGAGGAAAGTAGTTAGGCCTGTATTCCTTTTTATAGCATTCCTTTGTGATCTAACAATGCGAGACTCTCCAGGCAGAAGAATTTGCTGAGTTACATTAACAAAGTGTTGGATTATTTGTTGGATGGATAGGGCGAATGTAGCAACTAAAGGTCAATCTGTCTTTCGACGCCAACCGCAGGGGCCATGTGTTGCCTTGTCTACACTAGCAAGAMTAGAGTAGACTAGACTAACTGTATTAGTATACATATGTTAGGGTTTTCTAATGAGTATTATGTGTAGGAGGTGGATATGCGTTCACTGCCTTGTATAGCGTATCATTGTTATCTGATAGAGAAGGAAAGGCCAAGTTACATTGGCCAAACGCATTACCAAATGCTAGTTTTATCTAACAAAGCCAGACATAGAGGAAAGTAGTTAGGCCTGTATTCCTTTTTATAGCGTTCCTTTGTGATCTAACAATGCAAGACTCTCCAGACAGAAGAACTTGTTGAGTTACATTAACAAAGTGTTGGACTATCTGTTGGATTGTTACGCCGAGTGTAGCAACTAAAGGTCGATCCGTCTTTTGACGCCAACTGCAGAAGCCATGTCCATACTAACAATATTGACAGCTGGCAGTGCCAAACACACCGCGCATCAAGGGATTCCAAATTGCATATAGCCCCGAAATGATAAGTATATCTAACAAATTCAACTGGAGAGGAAGGGGATACGCGTGTGTTACATTATATAGTGTATCATTGTGATTCGCAGAGTTACATTAACAAAGTTGGATATATCTGTTGACTGGACCGAGTGTATCAACTAAAGGTCGACCTGTCCTTTGAAGCCAACTGCAGAGGTCATGTAAAGCCCAGTTATGGGTGCGTAGAATACGCCATGTAGATTATGCTATTATCTACATGTAAAACTGTGTAATATTCTACCTTGAAAGTCTACCGTACAAAATAGCATAGTGTAGATAAACAGAAGTATTGAAATATTTAATTTTTTTACGGTATTCGACATCAGTATTGATCAGAACACCTCAAATGTCAGTATTATTTTGTATTTTATTATTATTTTTATATCTTATTATCTAAACTAAATACCACCTTCTCGTAATTAGGTTACCTAGACAAATGTCCAAACAGCAATAATTTGTTTGGGCATACGTTAATTAGGGCGAGAAGACCAGACTAAGCAGGATAAGGGTGCTGTCAAAAACACTTTGGAAACCTGAATCGGTCAAATGAATTTCCTAATATTTATTTTGTTGTCTTTATTCTTTACCGGCGGGTAAAGACGGGCAATTTCATACGACACCCTTTTTCTTTTATAGCAACCTTTTCAATTGTAGGATAATTTTATTGTGCTATACTGACAGGATATGCAAGCAATTCTCATCGATGAACTAGGCACATTGATCTAAAGCAGCAAGTAGCAAGTGATGACTAGTTAGAGTTGCTTTGGAGAAAAATCAACAAGCGTGCGGTTCCGAATTTGGTATCATGTAAAAAAGTAGGTTTCTTATAGGAATCTACCTCTTATAATCGTAGAAGGAAAGACTTCGAAACATATGCTTTGTCTTTTGTATTCTATAGAAGAAAACGGTTTGGATGATATCATAATGACTTACTAAAATATGTTATAGAAGTTTGTAACATAGATATGAAAAAAATCTGCACTAAAGTTTTTAAGGAATTTGACACATGGAGAAGCCAACAAAACAGGAAAATAATTTATGCTTTTATCGTGTCTTAATACATTTTAGCCATGACACACTTGACTTACATTTTGTACTTAAAATCTACACCAAAATGCTTTATCTACATTTCTACGTGTGTAACGTAGAAAAATTATAAGTTACTTGTAAAGGTCAATCACTAGTAATGCCTTGTCTAATCAAGTCATTCAGTGATAAACCTGCCAGGCATTAGGGGATCTAAATTACATTGAGCAGTTGTATCAAGGTTTATTTATTTAACCAACCCAGATACAAGAGAGGCGTGTATTGTATAGCGCATCATTGTAATCTGACAATGTACCACCCTTTGGATACCAGAGAATGCCGAGTTACATTAACAAGTGTTGGATTTATCTGTTAGATCTACCTTTCGAAGCCCAGTACAGAGGGCATGTATTGCCTTCTCTAGACTAGCACTGACAACTGGCAGTGCTAAACCTACCTGGCATGAAGGAATTCCGAAAAATGCTTGGTTTATCTAACGAATCCCAGTACAGACGTAAGTGGCTAGGCGTGTATTACCTTGCATACTGTATCTGTATCTATAACTGGACAGAAGGATATGTCAAGTTGCATTCTCCAAAATATCACCAAATGGTGGGTCAATCTAACTAAAACAAAAACAGAAAACGATGACCAACTGCAGGGGCCATGTATTGCCTTGTTTAGACCAGCACTAACAACTGGAGGTGCCAGACTCGCGGGGCAGAAAGGAATGCCAAGCTGCATAGGCCAAACGTATCACCTAATGGCGTGCATTTATTTCTATTGTGTATGTGATCTTACAATGCAAAACCCGTGGGCAGAAGAGGGGTGCCGGGTTTAATTAACAGTGTTAAGATTACCGGTTAGATGCATAGACAGTGTATAACCTAATGGTTTATATATGTTTTGAAGTTCATTTATCTTTTACGTTAACGCATTTGATAAAAAAAATAAATACACTGCCAATCACGATTATGTTTATTTGTTGTATTTTCGTAAAAGTTTACTTTTATAGTGAAACAAAATGCATTTAAGTAAGTTCATGCTACAGTCATTACCTATCAATGATGCTGAAACACCTGAAATATTTGCAACAACATGCAGGGTATTGCTATGCCGTCAATAGAAATATTGTTTTATAAAAGCATGAGCTATGATAGATTTTGTGGTACTTAATTTAAAGATTGTGATGGGACTGAAATAAACGATGCTAGAGAAGTAAGCCCAGTGCACTACTAAAATTTAACCCCACAATAGCTAAGATAAACAAAAACGCTTTCGTAAATGGTTCCCATGTTACATATTTTTGTATTTAGAAAGTATGCGTGCGGTAGGTAAGCAAGGATGATGGCTGGGTTAGTTGTTGAACATAAGTTTTTCGGTTAAAGAAGTAGTGTGCCCAGGCGGACGTGCCCTGCTGTGAAGGGACACTAATAATTGTTCAAGTGGGTTACGAAAGTTGAAGGAATGACAGTGGAACTAAATTTTATGCGTATGGCGTGATTTTGTAATCTTGAATGTTATTGGAGGGATGACTGAAAAACGTTATTGGAAGTTTGAATGTAATTGGTTGGTTGAGATGGAGTGGGTGGTTAAGTAAGACTAGATTTTAGAAGACGGAAAACGAGGAGAACGTTGTTAGAATCAAGAGAAAAAGGTTGTATTGCAATTATTGTGGATCTTTATACATTAACTTGTAATATACAACTATTAGTTACGACTGTGTTTGATTATTGGAATCATCCTGACATTTATTAGATTATAACAATTACGGACACAGGTGGGATACATACATATATATTACCGGGTTATTACAAGTTGTAGGCGAAGTTAGTGAATATAAGTGTGGATTGTGTTTCGTCTAAATTGCTGCTGCTGGAGAATATCTGGGAGAAATTCACCTGCAGTATTGGGGTTTTCTGGCAACGGGGTTGTGCGACATAGAGTCGCGTGATGGTGGCATGAGGTCACCCAGATGCGAATTGCGGGTTCGCGTGATGAAACACCGCCCGAAGGTCGAAGATCCACAATGGAGAGCTCAAGAAACTATTGTGTTATGCCAGATCTTACACGAAGCATACGAGTTTTTGATGGAACGGGAGGTTATGCAGTAGCCATCGGATGGTTGCAGGACTTAACATCGATGGCAAGACGCGTTGGTAACGCATTTTCGTGGTACTGATATTACCAACGTGGTGCGATTTTGAACAAAAATTTCGCGAAAATTATGAAGACCGTCGAAGTTTAACAGAGATTTGCAGAGATGTCTGCAAAAATACAGGGGCAGAAGGAACCTGTAGAAGTCGATTTTTACGAGAAAATGCAATTGTGCAAAGGACTGAAGTTGGATTTCAGGGAAAGTAAAGAACTTCTTTTGAAAGGACTGAACAATAAAGATTTGGCAAGAACGCTTTTACCAGTGAGACATGAAGATAAGCGACAGCTATTAGAGGATTTGCGTGCAGATGATAGAATAATGAGTAGCTACAGACAGGTCGTAGAAGAACGAAAGCTGCAGCCAGCGAATGTACCAGAAGTTAGGACAGGTTTAAGTGAAACGAGATGCCTTAAATGCAACAAGGTGGGACACAGCTAAATACTGCTCATTACCCAAACTGGTATGTTTTAACTGTGGTGAAACGGGACATACGAGTATTTCACGCGAATGTGGAARGCAGAAGCAGAACAGTAAGTGTTTTATGTGCGGSAAGGGTGGACATGTGGCGCGTGACTCGTGAGTGTGTKAAGACACCTGTAGTGCAGGTGAAGTCGGCGGTGGCTTACACGGACTAGTTTATTCCTAACATGAAGTACTTTAAGGATGCGTTTGTAAACGGAGTACCAGAACAGAGCTACATAGACTTAGGAAGTCGAGGGTGTGCAATCAGAGACGACTATGTGTTGAAATTAAAACTGCAATGCGACTGGCAGGAAGAAATCACTGGATATGGAGGTGCTACGACGCAACCATTAGGGGCTGCGAATGTGAAACTGGAAATGGATGACGTGGAGGCTGAGGTAAAAGTACATATAATACCTCTCTTGGTGGGGCATCCATTCACAGAACAGAGCCATGTGTAGATTTTGAAGATGCCAATGGAGTTAATTATAAGCAGTATAAATGACACCGCCAGCGAGCGACCGTCAAAGGTTCCACTGTGGGCAAAGGAAGCCTATGTGATACCTAACAATTATGTAGGTCATGTCAATGTAAGACCTGAATCGCCAAATTCTGAACTTTGCATAGAGGGTGAAATTCGAATGGTTGGTGGCGTGTTACCTAGATGCGTAATTGAAACTGATCAGGATGGTGAAGCCGTTGTACCTGTGTTTAATGTAAGCGGCAATGATATAAATATTAAGAAAGATAATAATCTCGCTCGCGGTGAAGTTTGTGTCGAGGGCGCATATCGTCGCGAAGTGAACGAAAAAGAAGTTGGACTAGATGAACTAATTACAGATTTGATCGGAAAAGACGCGGAAAAAGTTGGATGTGGTGATGAGTACAAAGATTTAGTGGCTCGCAACATGAACGAGATTAGTTGTACTCATTTAACTTAAATAAACATTGAGCTGACGAACGATAAAACAGTTTCTTATAAACCGTATCGTATGTCGCACAGCGAACGGCAACAGGTAAAAAATATTGTTGACGAGTTTTTGGAGGCCAACATTGTTGAACCATGTGATTCTCGTTTCGCAAGTCCGGTATTGTTAGTGCGGAAGAAGACCGGGGAAGTTCTTATGTATGTGAACTACAGAGCGTGGAACAAGAAAACGGTCAAAACGCATCATCCATTGCCGAATATCGACGATCAGCTGGATCGACTGCGGGAGGAGWAATATTATASACCGCTGGATCTTAGTAGCGGTTATTACCAAGGTGGCGATGTCAGAAGAGTCAAAAGGTAAGATGGCCTTTATTACACCTGATGGAATCTATTGCTTCCGGAGGATGAGTTTCGGATTATGTAATGCGCCAAGTGAATTTCAAAAACTTGTAAACAATGTACTCGGTTCACTACGATATTAGGTCGCGATGGCTTTTTTTAGATGATTTCATTATACCTTGTAGAAGGTTTAGATCGGCAAATTTAACTATAAGGCTAGATAAGTGCTATGTCTTTGTGAAAGAAATTGAATATTTGGAGTTTACGTTGAGTGTAGAGGGCATTGCCCCAGGAAAGAGAAAGTTAAGGGCCGTTATTGACTTCCCGGTGCCAACTGACGTCCTTAAGGTGCGGTCATTTTTGGGACTGGCAAATTACTTTCGGAGGTTTATAAGGGGTTTCGCTAAGACCCGTTAGTGACCTACTGCCAAAGGGGGCTAAATTTTAATGGGGTTCTGAACAACACAGGCTTTTGAGGCAATAAAAGAAAAGTTGGCTAGCGCGCCTGTACTGTGTGTTTTTAATCCAAACGCGTATACGGAACTTCATACGGACGCTAGCGCGGTAGGGATGGGCGCTGTGCTTATGCAAAGACAAGATGATGGTAGCATGTGTCAATTCCTATTTTCTTTTGAAAAAAAGCGACTCGTGAGTTTTTTATTAATTTATGTATCCTTATTTCTAAATATTCAGCAATTTTTGGATGCCATGGTAGTTTCGTATACAATGACACATTAAAATCAGTCTATATTCAATCTTCTTGTCTTGTTTCTATCATATCCAACAAATCGTCTGTTAGAGAGGATTCCTCGCAATCTGCGACACTTAAGTCTTTAATTATGTCATCGATCCCTTTATCGTCTCTGCTAACCTCAATCTCGTTAAAATTGTTCTTCTTCTTCTTCACATTATCTTCATCACCATCGACCTCTTTCACATTTATACTCAACCGTAAAGACTTCTTTGATGGTTTCTCTGACTTCCCTCCAACAATCTGATCAGCGAATATCTTGAGTTCTCCAACCTCTTCCGTTTTAACAGTCTTCCTGGGTACAAGGCACCTTTCTAAGGCTTTCCCATTTTGGGTAACAGCGTAAATATTTTCGCCTAAATTGTTGAGCATCTCTTGAGCAATGGAATCAGAAATTTCCGCTACGAAGCTACCGTCGTTGTTCTGCAGTCCCATTCTCAACAAAAGCGACACTCTAACGTTAAATGGTGATAGCCACTCCAGAATTTCGTCTCTTAAAGCGTGTTGTTCCTGCACACTCAACACCTTATTGAAATTTTCCATCAAAGTCAGTACCTTCTCTGCTTGTTCTACAGTGCTAGTTCTTTTAGCGTAAGATACTGTTTCTTTCAGATGCCTTTCTGTTATCTTGATTATTTCGTTGGACATTGTTATTTGCCATTTGAACACCATAGTTATAAGGTCCCAGAGCTTGCTCATGCTGCCAGGATCCAGACGCATGGCTGAGGAATGGGCGACATCTTCTATCACTCCCCTAACTTCATCTCGGCTGTATGGTGGTTGGGGTTTCATTACTTCAGCTATGAGCGGTTTTGAAAGTAGGACGGATACGATTTCGTCGACAACTACGGCAATAAAATTCATAGTGTTAAAATAGCTTTATTCTAAGTGCTTTATTTACATCAAGCTTGTCAAGGTGCAACGATAAGCTGCTATACTTACAAAGCCATTTGCAAGTGTGCGCACTGAAATTGGGTTTGGGTGCTGTCATATGTGCCATACATTTAGGTCGCAATTTGCAGAACTAACATTCGACGAAATGTTATATGTATTTTCTTTTTTCTATAATTACACAGCTGTGAAATTCAGCATAATCATATAGAATGAGTCACGCATATTCGTTCTCGTCTACCTAAATAACTAATTTGGGATCGATATATCGCCAATAAATTATGAAAGAAGTTGCGATCTGTTTCCATTGGTATCAGGGATTAATGATGTAGTCACTAAGTAGCAAATAACAGAAAATTATTTTCTTTTGTGAAATAATCATCTTAAATTGTGTCTTAGCAACTTACCCTTAAGAAGACTTTCTTTTTTTCTACTAAAATGTTAACAGAAATAATCTGGTAGTGTAATGCTTCTTTATGTATTCCTTAAACAAAGCCTTTAAGCAAGTATTTATTTACAAAAGGCATATATTTTTTCGTTCCATAAATATCTGCCACATGAAAATAAATAACATTAATTAAATAAACCCAAACGTTTTCCAAAGTTATAAAAAAAATGTTGAGATTATTCTCGTTTTCCGAAGCGTAGGAAGACTATCAAGTGTTTTCTAGTGAGTGTGGTGTTTTTATTTAGCATTTCGATTAATAATGGCATCTTTTCGTATGTATTTATTATACTAAGTTATTTCAGACAGTTAAACATTTAAGAGCTGGGAGCAAATCTTATGCTTTTGTCCCATATCACAAGAAACTCGCATAATTTTGGGATATCCACAGTTTATTTTTTCTACAACACTGTAAAATATTACACACATTCTAAAAGCTTTTCAAAAAAAGGACTCACGACAAGTCTAATTCCGAACAGCTCTCTGAATCTGGACGTTATAGCCCCTTAAATTATGAAGATAAGAAAATAGTTTTTTGCATGTTACACAGTGATAAAGCGGCTAATCACACCAGATCTAAACGAATCTTTTTCAAATGTGCACTCCTTGGCAATAGTACTGCCGTTGTCTGAATATTAATATTCGGACAACGGTATACTAGAGCACCATGTGAGAACAAAAATAATTGTAGTACCTATGCTGGCACATTCTGGTGACACTTTCTGTGCTTCCAGCCTATGGGCAATCACGAAGACCATCTCGGCCCCAAGGTTCAAAGTAAGAAAAGGAGTAACATGGCTGGACATCACTGCGAATGAAGGAATCAATAAGGTCTGAATAAAATTAACCGCGATGTACGATAACGACGTGGTCGAGTTATTCCTTTCATTGCGCCGATGCGTAGTTGTTTGGAAAGACGGAGGGAACGGGTTGACCACCGGATATCGTATATCGCAAGAAAAAATGTATACACCCTTTGAGGTAACAGAACATTCATTTTCAGTTCTATAAAGTTAAATTTGTGGAAAAAGGTAGCTGAAAATAAATGTTCTTTCAGATGAAAATGGGAGTACTGGAGACTGAATAACTTCCACATTACCATTAAAGCGGAAAGGTCCGGGAGTACCTTTGCGGGCAAGCACCACACATTTGCACCAGACAAATTTACAGCCTTTTCAACCGTAATGTGAAGATTATTTTCAGTCCAGTACATACAATTGTGCCTATTGATACTTCAATTAAATTAGAATTAGGCACTGAGGTACGCTGCACGGAATCAGTGGTGACTCGTACTTAGAAGTGTATTGATACTGCTGCTGCATACCAAATAGCCAAATGAATGCCTGTACTGCAGAAATCGTTTTGTTGCTACTACGTACGTCAGGACATCTTAGTCTCTTACGTTTGGATATAAAGTAGCAATATGGCAAGCTGTCTGATTTGTATGATTTGTATACTTTTTTATTTAAGAAATGAGAAAAAGATGATCCTGTTTCTACCAGGGCTACAAAAAGTGGTCGATATTTATAGCATTTATTTAAGTCAATGTTTTCTGGCATCCATTTCATTTGTAGGGTTATTCCTAATTGCCTATAAAAAATAATATAATGTAAAAACACGCTGTATACCAGAAGTATTACCAGAAATTTAGAGTAGAAAAACAACCATTCACATTTACTAAAGTTGACTACTTTGGACACATGTATGTTGCTGTTGGCAGGAGGAGAGAAAAGCGTTACGGTATCCTCTTTACATGTCTATCTATACGAGCGATTCACACATAAATAGCAGAGAATTTAACTACAGATTCTACATACTCTTAGAATATTGCAGCAAGAAGGGCAGAAGCTGACCACAATATGGAGCGACAACGGTATGAAATGCTCCCATCAAATTGATTTCGATAAAGGTGAAATAGAGATGGTAGGGCGAAACGTAAAGTGAAAGTTTATAACTACCTGCAAGTTTACATATGGGTGGCGCTTGGAGAGGATTTCTAGTGCTAAATACTGTTTAATGAAAGTAGAGAATATTGTAAACAGCCGGCCTGTAACTTATGTGTCAAACGATCCCGAAGATTCCGCTAGTCTAACGCCAAACAATTTTCTAGTAGGATCATCTAGTACTTTAAGAGGATTCGGTGTTAATGATGGGAAAGTAAATTTGCAAAGGCCTTGGAAATATAGGCAATTTCTTACAGATTAGTTTTGGAAAGGGTGGATGTGGGAATATTTGCCGACACTAATAAAAATAAGTAAAAAATGTATTCCAAACTGGTTTGGACGGATCATGATAATCAGTCGAGAGACGTGTGAAACACCGTGGGTATGCAGACGTTTTTGGGGAATTGGCTGTGGACTTAAACCACAGGTTGCGTACTTGCTGTATACAAGTGTGGTGAGGCCTCTAATCACATACGCCCCCTGGTATGCTAACCACTGCGAAACAAATTATGAGTACAGTGTTGGGATCAACGGCTGGGCCGTCTATGGAGAATGCTTCTAGAACTGGAACCTCTACACGCMAGGGTAGAGTATGAAGCATTTAGATTGCAAGGGTTAGGTAACTGGAAATCTGAGGGAGGAGGGCACCGCATGGGGCTCTATACCAAACGGAGATCAAGCTATTCTCTCAATGACGAGAGGTAGGATTAACACGACGATATGTTTTCATACACCGTACAGAATCAATATCCCCGATAAGGAGGAGCGGTTTCTGAATGGTGAAAATATGCTTGTACCACAAAGGCTCGTCCGGTACACGGATGGGTCTAAAACAGATACAGGCACAGGCGTGGGAGTATGGGGTACATCGCTGAGGGTACAACTAAATTTGCCCTAGCATATTCCAAGCGGAAATTTATGCAATCCTGGCATATGCTCATGAGAACCTCAGTAGAGGGTATTCCAGATTGCATATCTACATTTGCYGCAGTAAACAGGCTGCACTTCGGGCGCTTACCTGTGTTAGGGTGTGCTCCGGAGTCCGGCCTACTGGACTGTTCTAACACATTAATAAGGTTGACCCAACATAAGCGTATTAATTTGATATAGGTGCCACCTCACGTCGGTCTTGAAGGCAATGAAAGGGCCGATAGTTTAGCGAAAGAGGCGGCGTCAGCACCTTATCTCGGACCGCAACAGTGATGGTAACCTAAAAAACAAAATGTCCCTACCTAGGGGAAAAATTTTCCCTACAATTTCCCTACACTTTTTTTAGACCAACTGTATATGCTTATTGCCATCTGTGAATTCAGCTTTTTTAATATTCTCATTGTTTTACTACTTTTCGATCACCTTTAGCATCTTCTTACTCAATAAAGCTTACTAACCAGGTGGTCATGTCATATTACTATTATTTTAGTGTACCTAGCCACCAAAAAAACTAACAGGTTAAAAACCAACTGAATAAGGATGAGCAGTAATAACACAAATACAGAAATTTATTTAATGCAAATACATTGCATTAAAACCATAAAATCGCATAACAATAAAGAGTACCATTATTACCAGTTTGAACAATAATAACTAAGGAACAGTGACATATAGACATATTGACTCCTACGACGCAAGGAAGCAGAGGACGAGGTAACAACCACAGAATTATATTGAAATATATAATCAATATAATTCCGTGGTAACAACTGACTTGGCAAGGTAATAAAGACCGGATTGCTATGTTGCCACTCACAGACAACTTAAATAGCTTAATAGAACATTTTTTTATTATTATATGGTGATTAATAACGAACTCTTTCCTAATACTAATAGTGGTATTTGCTATTTGTTGTGAAACGACACGAAGTGCCGAAATTTCCCTACAAAATACAGTTTCTGTCCCTTTTCCCTACACCCGCAATTTTTGTACTATTTTCCCCTACATGTAGGGAAATTCCCTACGAGTTACCATCACTGGACCGCAACCTTCTATTGCTATCCCCAGTGGCGGCTCGTGACTGTATCGCAAGATAGTGCCAAAAATTCTATATGTTACAAATGATTATAAAGCTAAAGATATAAATTATAATATGATAGTTTAAATAACCAATTTATAAAACATGTACGTAGCTCACCTATCATTTTCGTATCACACGTTTTTATCCAAAACAAGTTAGGAAACAAGTTAGGTACCACGTTATAAACCTACACTGCATTGTCAACGCGTTCTTCAGTTATGTGTCTTAAGTCACTATGTAGTTTTTATATTGCCTGATAGACAAAATCCATTCGGCGCTCTTTTCTGCTTGCAAAATTGTCAATCACTCGCTTATTAATATTTCCAATATTATTTAGGAATTGTTTCTCAGCCGACAGCATTCCCAAGCAGTGTTGCCAACACTCAAAATTTTTTCCGCTAAACGCGGGCTTAAAATCCGCTAGATAGGACAAAAATCGGCTAAAATTTAAATTATTACAATAACTAACTGTAAAAAACTTATTTTTACAAAGAAGTATATTTGTGCAGGCAACAAAAAGTCCAGGAACCGATGTCCAAAACAATAAACTTTTTATAATTTATAATACATGCAGTATTCTAAAATTCTAAAGGTAAAAAACAGCTTTTCATAAAAAAATATTTTGTAAATTATAGTGCCTAGCTGATAAAGAAATTAAACACAATCTAGTACAGATATAGTATACTGAAGGTAATATGTGTACAATATAAAATATACTTGTTTAAAAACACGACAAAATGTGTTAGTGTTAAATGACTACATTAAGCTTAAAATCAATGCATGAATAATACCATCATTTCTAAATACAAAATCCGCTAAAAATTCCGCTATCCGCAATTTGTCATTTTGTCCGCTAGATGGAAATCAAATTCCGCTAAATCTAACGGAAAATCCGCTAAATTGGCATCACTGTTTCCAAGGCACTCAATGTTTGCGTTGTGTTGATAGATTGCTATGTCAAGTCAAATGTCAAAATTAAACTGATTTCTCTGACACGTTTCCCGCTCGTTAACCTCATCGCCACATGTGCTGACTGCTCGACCTTTATAATTGAGTAAGTTTAAATAAAGAATGTTTAATTATACTACTTTTTTATTATATTATCTGTAGGATAATATTTTCTTATATATGATAATATTTGTGGGGTTGGTACGATGATTAAGGTCAGGTCAGTTGGCAACAGGCACGAACGTGAAGTTGGATCTAATGCCGGTGCTGAGCGCAAGCGGTAACCGTTTATGAGTGGGTGCGTTCCGCAGTTCCGCCCATCAAGGTGTCTGGAGTTAGTTGTTTACATTTTCAAGTGAAGCCAACAAAATAGTCACAATCTAAGGTGGAATTGGAGGAAAACAGAAACGTACAGTTGACCAGAGCAATACTCGATGCATCGTGCGATTGCCCGTCTTCACGTTCATTAAATGGTCCACTGTACTACTGGTATTTAGAATGTTCTGTATGTTTTGAGTAGTGTGGTGTAAATTTTTTGTTATAAAGAGCTTATTGCGAGCTGTTTAAGGACAAGTCGTATAAAAAATTAATCCAGGCAATTGTGCGGATGTGTCAAGTATGCAAAAAGGTGGGCTCTAAGGAGAAAACCGTATCATTTCACCGTTAAGCATTGTTTAGGTTATGTTTATATTTGTTATCATAGGCGTCGTTTGATAAATTTAGCGAAATTAATTACTTTATAGAGGAATACTTTTATAAAATGCAATGAAGTTGATGGTGAAGGATTAATACATATAGAAAATGAATACTGTTAGTGGTAGACGTTTTAAAAATTAATATTTGTAGGTAGAAGAAGAGAGCCGAAGTGTTCGCAGTAAGTGATGCCTGATGCAGATTTTGATTTTATGTATTTCTTTTTATTTGATAATAAATTTCATTTTAGCAGATACTGATTTTTTTTCCTTATATTTGTATATGAAGAATGTCGAGTGTTCTCTCGTTAAGTGTTGATTAATGAATACTAATGCTAGAACTGTGTTGATGCTTTCATTCAGCCAAAACATTTTCCCGCTTGTAACGAAATTAAATTAGTGTTTGTTGTACAAACATATGTTTCTTTGCTTTAACTGAAAGATTGTTCGAAATATTATTGATGTACGCTCCGCTTTTGTTGTTAGTTGGAAGTTAAATTATCTCACTGTTGACCCTTTTATAACAGTACGGCAATACGGCAATGTACTTGGAGGAAAACATTATCTCCCCCTCGTACCCGCGCTCCCCTCATCCTCATTGGTCTTGGCGTCAGTTCCAATCGTATTTATGAATGAGAAGTCGTGTCCATCTAATAATATGTTAATGGTTCCGCAGATGTTCCCACAAATTCAACCACTCCGAGTTCAATTATAATTCAAGTTTTGATTGTTAAAAAATATTTTTCTACAGTTTTGCTGGTAATGCCATGGCACGTTGGCACTTATTGACCAGCCGCCACTGGCTATCCCAGAAAGCAGACTGAGGGCTGAGACAGTGATGGTAACTTGAGGGAAATTTCCCTACATGTAGGGAAAAATCTTGCTGATTTTAAACTGTGAGGGAAACTGGAGGGATATTTAAAAAACTGTATAATGTAGGGAAATTCTGAATTTAACATTTATTGATACATGGCATTACATTTGTTTAAAACTTGAATTTATTGCCAATGCGCGAATAGCAGTTGTTTAACTGTAACTTGACGGATGCTGTTACATAGCGTTTGAAGCTTGAAATATGTTAAGTCCCTAGATTGAGGAACAGTATTACACTAGACAAGAACAAGATATGCAATTTGCAATCAAGTTTGACAGACTGTTTAATATTAAGTTTTAAGTTAACATTGTTGCTGGCTATTGGAAAGTTCTAGTTTAAGTGTTAAATTTTTAGAATGCCGCATGATGATATTATTTAAAAAAAGTTAAATATTGTGTTAAATAACATAAAAATTGCTCACGTATTTATATTTTACTTAGATACCCAATCATAGTTTGCGGGTGGATTGGCGTTAAGCAAAATGTTTGAGGGCTTTTGTCATTTATTTATTTTAGAATGTTTTAATTAATACATAGTGAAAAACTTAAACATGTACAATGAAAAAAAAAATTGAAAATACAAGTAAAACTGCATTGTAGAGGAAAAAGAGGGAAAATTTCAAGTTAGAGCGGCAAATTGTAGGGAGATTTTATATTATATAGAGGGATTGCAGTTTTAAAGGTTACCATCACTGGGCTGAGATCACAAAGTGGCTTGGTCGTCAGTTTTGCTTGTATTTGGAAGACGCGYCGAAACTGAGGCAATCTAGGTGTTCTGTGATCGAGGGCCTTCAATGGCTTTTAAGTCTTGAGTCACTCTAAATTGCGATTAGTGGTGGATGTCCTTCAGGGACATTGGCGGCTCAATTGTCACCTATTTAACATGGGCGTAGCGGAGAGTAGCACCTGTAGGGTCTGCTCAGAAGAGGAGGAAAATCCGATTCACCTCCTTACCAACTGCGGACCGCTTGGTGGCAAAAGGTTTGGAGAATTTGGGTCTCAATTTATTGACACTGAAGATCTTTATGGATTACTCTGGAAAAGGATACTGCACTTCTTTGAGAAAGCAAGACTCTTCTAAGTTATGGTGCGGGCACAATGGATCGATTTGCGGGGGTGCGCCGCAGATAGATAAAATAGAAGAAGGACGGTCACTGAAAAACGTTATAATGGACAATTCTATGTCAAGGAATAACTGGATTAGAGGAATGATAGTAGCGACTAACGACGTATCCCGGTAAAGATGGTCAAACAAGAATGGTGGATGAAAGTGAGAATTTAGGATGGCAATGCCATCTGTCAGCATTACACTGACATGATGACAAAGCCACCTAGCTGCCTTAACGGGAACTACTTCCTAAAGGAAGTGACCTGTAGCCTGACAAATTGGCATGCAACTGCATACTTCAATTTGACAGCAGGCCCCCACGGCACTTTTTGCTGACGGGCAAGAACCAACATACATTAAAATGCATGTCTATGCTGTGCTGTCTACACCTAAACCAACTGCCATCCTAAATTCTCACTTTCATCATACCATTGCTTTGGTATATAAGCAAAACCAGTTCTATGCCGTGTTGTCTACACTAGACCTAAACTGCACTGATGAGCTGTAATGACAGCGAAATAGTACTATCTGCAGTTGGTTTAGGTGTAGACAGCACAGCATAGACATGCATTTTAAAGAATGGTGGATGTTAACACGAAATGTGGAATATTTAAGCGACCTGTTACAAAAGTATGCAAGTTGGATGTCTACAGATGGCTGAAAATTCGTTATTATTTGTGGGGGAGAAATGTTACGTTTTGTGTGTTCAGTAGGAGTTTGATAAAAATATAATAATTTAAATAAAAAGACAATTGCAACGACTTGTAGTATTTTGCAACTGCTTGAAAGGGACGCGCCAATAAAATAGCCACCTCAGTCTCCTAATGCTAAAAGATCTCGTGAATGCCTGTGCCATTGAAAAGATTTGATTAGAAGAGAAATATTATCCCAAATCAAGCCCATGCTGAATCTGTCATTAATGCATTAGAACGGCTACGATTGTATCCAACAAGATAGGGGCTGGTTGAACAATTTGCACTGTAAATCTTAAATTTCACGTTTTCTTGTATAGTTGTTCACCTACAAACTAAATTTTACTTAATTATTTAGGAATACTTTTTATTTTTTCATTATAAAATACAATTATCAATGCTCTTCTGTTATTATGGTCAAAAATGTTACTGTTAGATGCAGCTGCTCAGTTAAAAACCCAGTGTGCACACATATGTATGTTATATAACTCAGAAAGCACAATCCAATTTTAAAGTTACATTACTCTTTTACGTTTATTATATATCTCTATGCAAAATATGAAGCACTTCTCTCAAATGTTACTATGAAATATTTATGAAATGTTTCGGAAGCATATTGTAATGTATCGAATATGTACCGAGTTTTATATATCTGTAACGGAACCTTGTTAACTTTATATTTATGTTGCTCGCAAATGTTCTCAGAGATGTAATGATGTGACATATTATTTACATAATGATATACATGAGTTAAGCGAGTTAAAATTGTTTGTTATATTTTTACTTGTATTATATTTCCAAAATCAGTAAGTTATCAACATGTAAAAATTGTTTAATTGGAAAAAAATAATTTTAATTAAACTCATTATTACCAGAATAGAAGTAATGGTCTAGACTATACATATTACAGCCGCATAAGTGTAAAGTATAAGTTAGCTATTTTATATTTATTATACTTTGGGAGTATAGTTAAAATGCTATTTAACATTTCACAAATATTATGACAAGGTACATATAAATAAAGGACATTGCTGATATGAGGCGCGTAACCTATTTATTATATATATTATATGGACTCTGCTACGTTACGGTGATGTACCATAAATATAATAACATTCGTGATCTATGTCCACGCAAGCGCAGATTTGCGGCTTGCGAGTTTTGTAGGTTAGGGAAAAAGAGTACCAAGCGCGAGGTGGCGAGGTGCACTTGTGTGGTTGTGATAGTTTATTCAATTGTTTAATTAGGTTTATTCCCAAGCTTCTTCAAAAAGGTAAGTTACTCTTAAAAAAACATTGAGGTATCATTAGCATGAGTATGCATTATTGCAGTGCTTCAACGTTTTAGTATTCAACCTATGTATAACCTCACTTTTTATTTGCCGCGTTTTGTGTGATCTACTACTTGTGTTTGGCTTCAGTGAGAATTGTTGACTTCATGCTTAGTTTGATTGCACTAACGTTTTGTTTTTCGTTATTTCAGAAGTTGTACAAACAGTTTATTTAAACAGAACTGGAGTCGAATTTGAGCAGTGGTTGCCTTTACCAAAACTCCATTTGCAGAGGTAAAAATAGTTGATTATATATATACCTAAGAATTATTACATTACTATTATGTCAGTATTTTGTATAAAATATTTTTTATCTATTTTATATACTTATAGATTTTTGTTAGCGGATGTAATTTTGTGAATAAAGTTTATTTTGGAACCTATAATGTATTCATATATGAAGTTATGAAATAGTAAAGAACATCAAAGGTACAAGGGCATTTTTAAATTAGTAATACCTAGAATTTATTTTATTAGTATGTAACTTAACCTAAATGAAAAGTATATGTTACACATATATTACCTTTATATATCTGATACATTACAGTTTTACTTCTCTGATACATTAAGCAGACCTCAACATGATGCTGACATTGGAAGGATCATAGATGTTACATTATGTGTTAAAAACACATTACATTATTATTAGACGATGTTTCCTTTACTATATATCATACATGGGTATGTTACAAAATTGTGTTTACTGGGAATGCAAATACATACTTCCGAAACTGTTAAATTTAGGTATACAACMTACTATATAAAAAATACTTAGAACTTTGAGGGCATTCTAAAATGAGGCGTCCCATTTGCAAATGCAAAACTGACCTATTACGCGTTTTTGCCACACCCTGTATACAAAAAGAAATATGCTACAAATAGTTCACATTAATCCCTACAATTTTTGCTTTTAATTTTTTTTGAAAAACCAAAAGCTTGAAGGGGGTCACATATGGTACCACAATAAAGAATTAGCAAGAGATGTTTTGGGCTCCTCAAATTCCATAAATAGAAAACTGACTTTTCAATCACATTTTATGCATTAAAAACCGATAAAAGTGAATTACAGCGCAGCTGTAATAAATAGGTGGTAAACTCGGAAGCTCATCGAAGCTCACACAGAACAAGTGTTTTTCAAACGTGCCGCCTTCAGCAAAGGTGCTCGCGTGCCATGTGAGAACAGAAATAGCTTGCAGTACCTACGCCGGCACGTTCAGGTGCCACGTTCTGTGCCTCCAGCCTCTGGGCGATCACGAAGACCATCTCGGCTCCGAGGTTCAGCACAAGAAACGGAGTTACGTAGCTGCTAGACATCGCCACCATAGCAAATGACGGAATCGATAGGGTCCGAATAAAATTAACCGCGATGTGCGATAACAACGTGGTCGAATTATTCAAATCGCTGTGCCGCGCTCTGGCGAACGGCGGCCGAACCAGATCGGCCACGGAGGAGTTCCTGAAAATAGAGACCAACCGAGAGCGGGTCGAATACGCACGGAACCTGTTGCGCGAGTTCGACGTTCGGCCGCGGGTAGTGGAGGCGTTGAAGTCGGAGGATGGAAGTTTGAAATGCAGAGAGGCGGGAAATAAGTTATATCAAGAGAAGAAGGACCAAGAAGCCCTGAGGATGTACACGGAAAGTGTGGCTAACGCTCCTGCAGATAGCGAGTATTTGGGGCTGGCTTATGGTAACAGATCAGCTGTTCTTTTCAAGAATGGTCTTTATAGGGAATGCCTGGAGGTAAGAAATAATGGCTTCAGTCAATTTGCCTTTTTGTTTCGGAGATTTCAGTAGGCATTAATAAATGGAATTATTCGTTGTGTTTTTAATTGACAGATAATCATTCGTGATTTGCGGAAGAACAAAATATAACTATTTTATTTACTGAAATTTTTCTCTCAACTAGCAAAAGTAGTAGGACGTATAAAATATATAACATGCATATTATTTGGGAGTGCATCTTCCAAATTATTTGGAAATTTCTTTTTTGAATACTGAGAGCATCAAAATATTTTATAATGTCTGAAAATTGGTCCTGAAAAAACACATTCAGCTCCTGGCAAAATACCGCATCATAAAATCTCTTGTGTTTTAATGTTAGGTCAAACCATGCTTTTTCAGATCATTTGATGAAAGTTTGTCAAGTTTTCAGACATTTAAGAATGAATAATATGCATTTTTTGCACCTAGATACACTAGGGGCCGAAGTTCCTGTAAATACAACTGTAGATTATATGATTATCCCACTATGCCCATTAGACCTGTAATTAATAACTATTTACATCATTAAAATCCCAGTTCCATGATTTTATGCAATTTTTGGCATTTTTAAAGAATGTAAAGTAGGCTGCGCCACTTTTGTTTTAGGTGTAAAAAATCGTTTTACAAATATTATAAAAAAATAAAGTTGCGTACACATAATCACGTGCTAAACTATTAAGCTAAAGATATATTAGACCACTAATAGTTTAGTTTAAACCAGAATTTCTGAAATTTAATAATATTGCCCGTAAGCAGTATGGACTATCACCTCTGGCGAATCTTTTCATCGATAATTATAAAAATAATTAGTTTATAGTCAATGATTCAAAAGCGTATACCATTTAATAGCCTTCTTTAAAAGTTATTATCATAGTTACATACACTTCATCTACAATAATATGGTTAGGCGCTTTCGGCTACCTAAAGAAACGAGAATCAAAACTAATAAATATAACATGGAACTTTTCAATTCCTTTAACTTTGTCACAAATACGGAATCAGGAAAATTTGGCTTTAAACAAAGAAAAAGCAAAAGAGTTAGTAGACAATTGCGATGATTGATTAAATACTTGTAGATATTTTCAAATTTTGAAAACGTTAGTGTTTCTGTTGCGATTTTAGTATTGTAGTACCCAAAATCTACATTTATCCGCCATCTCTCAAGGTAAACATTTCGGTTAATAAATCATTAGCAGTGTTAGGAAATAATAACAATTTAAAAACTACTCATTATACATGGTTATTTATCCTCTCTTGATTGATTTGGATTACATGTTCACTTCTGACAAAATTGTTAAAAATTTTGATGTTTTCTATAAAACTAAAAAACAAATCACAGTTAAAAACTTTAATACAAAATGACTACAAGACATTCGTCAAATACTCTTGAAATTTGGCATACCCAAAGCGATCTATTGTTTGTGGGATAAGTAGGGTATAGGGAAGGGGGTGAAATTATAGGCAAACTACCCTTTTTGCAAATTTTTTCCTTTTAGTATGTGATTAGTAGTGTAATAATTGTGAGTATTATTCGTCCCTATAAATTTTTAGTGCAGCAAACCGTTTAGAAGATATTAACAAAAAACCGTCACTTAAATAACCGTTTTTACTAAATATCTCTAAAAATACTTAATATATTAAAAAAGTAAAAATACCATCATATATAAATTAAAATTTCTCACAGTGTTTATTTTTTTCCGAAATTTTGATATTTTTTAAATATTTCCACACAATTTTTTTAAATTTTGCTATTATATAGAAAATCAAATTTGTGATCTAAAAGCACTCTTGCAATTGTTTTGTTAAGATAGTTTGTAGTTCTTTAAAAAAACGATTTTAAAAATTTATGAATTTTTGCTTATATCACGAGAACCGTTTGTTGTTCCACAAAATGTATAGAGATGAAAAATGCTCTAAACCTCATTATTGATCGTATAATATAAGAAATAAAAGCGTAAATGTCATTTTGACAATGTGATGTAGAAGTATTGACGCAATTTGCAGTGGACTTTTCAAAGTTGTGCAATCTATCACTATCTCTTTCTTTGTACCTTTATTTCAACAATCACTAAATTTAGAATTTGTCATGAAAAGTAGAAAACATCATATTATGTATAATATATATTCTTTTTATGTAAGACTGGAGCGAAAGTGACATAAACGATTATCTCACCATATGGTCTATTTCATCATATTTCACAGCCGTGGTGCTGAAAGAAATACAATTTCTAACTTATTTAGGTACTTATAACACTTATTTAGATAAAGGTAATCTAGCATAATTTCTAGGTACTGCGTCTATTTATGGCTTAAATTCTATCTTACAAACTGGAACTTGATTAGCGTTTTTTTTCCAAATAAATATTATTTTTGGGGTCTTATTTTATTTTTGTTATTATAAATGACGTACGAAAATGTTTTAAACACGGTAAATACTTAGTTCTTGCAGGTGATCTAAAAAATAAATTTTGATGACAACCAACTATTAACCAAAACCAACTCAATTCGTGATCAAGGAATTGTCTTTGATTATAAATGGAGATTTGAATCTCATACAAATATAGTAATTAGAAAAGCCTATAAGATAGGTACTAGGTTTTGTTAAATGATAGGGTAATACAATTAAATTATGTATATTAGTGTATGGTTAAATCTGATCTTAAGTAGAGTTGTACGATTTGGTATCCAGTACGCATCTGACACTTTCGTATCGAGCAAATACGAAGTAATTCGTCAATTTTATTAATTATTATTACATCTATATATAATCAATAGTACTATCCGGCCTAGCAAATTTCAAAAATTAATATTGAATTCCTCTTCTTGCCACTAACTGCATGCTCTTTGCAGGACATTTCCAACGCGCTGCAAACAAATTATCCCGAACGATTGATAAATAAACTATATGACAGGAAACGAAAAGCCGAAGAATTGTCTTCACAACAGCAACCATTCAAATTACACGATTTTATTCCAAATGTATCATTTCCAAATTCACGAATTAAATGTGCGAGTCAGTCTATAACCCTACAATCTTCAGAAGAAATGGGACGAAGCATAGTGTCTACCACAGGGATTGCAGTGGGCGAAGTTGTGGCCGAGGAAAAGCCTTATGCGAAGATCCTGCTGTCAAATAAAAAATATACTCACTGCCATCATTGCTTAAAATTATGTTACATCCTGATACATTGTACAAACTGCACTACAGCGATGTTTTGTGGAGATAACTGTAAAAATGTAGCTTGGAAGCAGTACCATAAGTACGAGTGTCCATTGCTATCAACATTTATAGACTTAGAACTTGGTAAGCTTCAGTTGATGGCGCTAAGGGTTGCAATATGTGCGAGACAACACTTTGATTCCATGGGCATTGCAATAAAAGACAGTGATGAAGTTTATGAATCGGAAAACTATAAAGAAATCCACCAGTTGGTGGCAAATACAGAAAAGAGAAGTGTATCTGACTTGTTCGAACGAGCAACCGTAGCAGCTGTTTTAACGCATCTGATGGATATGAAGACTGACTTGTTTGAAGAGTTTGATGTGAATGCCTTCCAGGACGTGTTGATGTTGCACCTTCAGACGGCACCTTCGAATTTTCACGAGATTACCGAAGCTGTGTATACTGATGGGTCTTATCAGTTAGAAGAAGTAGGTGCTGGAGCGTACTCCTTCTTGAGTCTCCTCAATCATGCCTGCAGCGCTAATGTAGTCAGACATTGCTACGGAACAGCGATAGTGTTAAGGGCATTAAGACCTATTCCGCAAGGAGAACAACTGTTTGATAATTATGGGTAAGTTCTAATGAGTTAATTTTAAACTGTCGACATAAAGTTGGGTACTTTAAAGTTTTAAAACTTCATAGCGAAAGTTCGTAAGTGTAAATCAAATTTTCGGATAATTTTTATTCCAACTATATCATATGACTTATATTCTGTTTAAAATTTTTGCATTCTACTATGCCAATGGGCCAATAGTATAGTAAAGCTGCAGTTTGTATGAAGCCTAGTTTTGATTAGCTTGTGCTACAGTTTTCTTATTTACAGAAATTTTTGAGTTTTGCACACATACATCGATAATCACCTGCATTTTTATTCAAACAGAATTTTTCTCTGCCTATTCGGTTTTGAATTACTAATAGCAACTTTTTGTTTGAGTTTCGCAGAGTTTAAAAGAAGGATTATTAAGGAATCCAATCATGTATCACACTTATATTTTAGTTAAAACTAAACCCTTACAATTAAATATTTGTTATATTTGTTTAATAGAAATTTAAAGGTTTCGTAGTATTCCATCAATAAATTAATTACCATAAGTTTATTACCTAGTGCCTTTTTATAAGCGACAATTAAAGGATAACAAAATTATAAGTTGGCCGTGACTATTACACAAAATGCTTTAATTTGACATTTATTCAGTTTTTGCTTATTTATACATTTTTAATTTAATGCGTACTTACTGTTTATTACTAAGAACCTATAATTAGTGGTTATGGCTAGTTACAGTGCTGATTAGCGTTATGATTATGTTCTGTGCTTACATTTCTTGTGGCAGGAACACAGAACAAAATGCTTAGAAGTATTTAAGGAAATACCCCCCATATCTCTCACTTTAGGAGAGTTGCACTACAAGTTAGTCAAAAAAGGACGATCTAATAAGGAGACTGAAGTAATCGTGCAGGCATCTTATTAAGCAGTGGATTGTAGAGATCATTATCGCGACAGCTTGCTCTGGATGCTAGCACCAGTCAAATGACTTTAATTCGAGTTCTACGTAAACAAAATATAAACCATACCTTGGGAGAATTGGCCGCACACTCCATCCATACTGGGTGCGTTCCGAATTTTACGAGTGGCTTTTAACTGAAACTTTAAACTTACCACGGTCAATTCTCTGGACAGATGAGTCCAATTTTTAATAGACACAATGATATATTATGGAGCCAAGAAAATACTAATAAGTTGGTAGTTGCTACGACCGCAAATTAAATTTGGTTTCAATATGTGATGAGGTCTTATAGACAGTCAAGTGATTAGGAATATTATTTATAATCAAAATATGTGACCAGAGATATTTGAATCTTCTGCAAAACTAAGTCGAAGATGCACTGGATGAGATACCACTCGGATAGGTAAAGATACTGGTTCCAACAAGACGGTTGTTTTGAGTGTTGCAACGAACTTGGTTTCGTTGCGTTCGCACTGCTATTTATTTAAGGTGGCATAAGGCCGAACGATAATAGATGTTTAGCAAAAACGAAAACTTTATTTGCACTTTACACACATGATTATCTTAAACTAAAATATTGAAAGTTCAAAGCGAAAACGAAAAACGGCTGCTGTGTGGAGCGCATCTGTACAACCATTGTTCTTTGTTCACGCACTGGCAGTGTATATTATTCAGCGCCCTCTGGCGACACCCGTAGGAAACATAGCGGCGCCGAACAGACACCTCGCGCCATCCCGTAGTCAGCACTAACACTAGCAAATCTAACATAAGTCGCCCCCCTTGAAAGGACATTGGGCTTTCAAAATAAAAACAATAGAAAACAAAGGTAATAATGTTTATGATATAACGTCTTGCTGATTTGGTAAGACGCACAGCTTTATAGCGGGTCTTTTGAAAACACCAGCCGCGGTTTTCACTACAACAACGCGAACAACATCGTCCGCGCCCTTGAGCACTTCTAAAACTCTACCGACGCACCACTTGAGAGGAGGTGTATTGTCCTCCTTTACCAAAACTAGCACGCCTGGTTTCAGGAGTTCATCGCAGCGACGCTTCCACTTCACTCGAGTCTGTAGCTCGTCGATATAATCACGATGCCACCTCTGCCAGAAGTGCTGGAACATCTTCTGGAGTAGACGAAATCGGTTGAGTCGAGTCTCTGCTAAATCCACGTAGCTTCCCTCGGGAATGGCGGTTAGGGTTTCGCCTATGATGAAGTGCGATGGGGTTAAGGGATTAGGATCGGATGGATCTGCGGAGAGCGGATGCAAAGGGCGAGAGTTGAGGCAAGACTCGATTTGTACCAAAATTGTTGAAAATTCTTCGTAAGTTAGTAGGGCGTTATCAAGAACACGTTTGAGGTGCCCTTTAACAGACTTTATGCCTGCCTCCCATATACCGCCGAAATGCGGGGCTCTAGGTGGGATAAAATTCCAAGAGATACCGTCCTGAGCTAAAGCAGTTTGAAAATCCTGTTCGTGCTCTTTTAAGAATTTTTTAAGCTCTTTGTCGGCGCCCACGAAGTTAGTAGCATTATCTGAACAAATACTGATGCATTTTCCCCTTCTTGCGCAAAAGCGGCGCAATGCTGACAAAAAACTATCTGTGCTTAGGGTGCTTACTAACTCTAGGTGCACGGCTTTAGTTACTAGGCAAATAAACAAACAGACGTAAGCTTTAGTTGTTTTATAATTGCGCGTAGGGCGATCTCTAATCAAAAGGGGACCACAGTAATCCACACCGCATTTAACAAATGGTCTAGCCGGAGTGACCCTATCTGACGGTAAATCCGCCATGAGATACTTGACACTGTCTGCCCTAAATCTAAAGCAGCGGAGGCAGCGATGGATAACTTGTCTGATCAGGCTTCTACCGGATACAATCCAGAATCGTTCGCGTAAAGACGAAAGAACAGATCGTGGGCCAGCGTGAAGCAAACGTAAATGTTCGTGTTCTACAAGTAGGGATGAGAAATGATGTTTGGCTGGTAATATGGCTGGATGTCCTTTCTCCAGGGGATAATTGGAACGTCTGAGCCGACCGCCGACTCTTAAAATGCCCTCAGAGTCAAGGAATGGATCCAGAGCTAAGATTTGCTTTTGGAACCAATACGCCCAGATCCTTGCAATTCTGATATTTCTCTGCCAAAGGTTTCACGTTGCACTAAGAATATTAATTTCATTGTCGCTTCTTTCAACTCTTCAGCTGTGAGTGGAGAGGCACATCTGCCTTTCTGAAGGCAATTGGTTTTAAACCTTAGACAATAAGCTATGGTTCGCTGCAGCTTAGTAAAGGAAGAAAACTTCTGCAAAAAGTCGCAATTGTGAGAAGAAAAATGACAAGCAGTATCGTTTCTTCTCAATTCCGGTACGATTATCTCGGGAATGTTATTAGAATCATAATTTTGAAGGTTGGCTGGAATCTGCGGCCATTCGTTATCAGGTTTGGAAAGCCAGCTTGGACCTTCCCACCACAATGGTAGATCATTGATATTTTTAGGTTCAACACCTCTGGAAAGTAAGTCTGCCGGGTTGCATTTTGTATTCACGTAATTCCATGACACACTTTTGGTTAGGTTCTGGATTTGACTGACTCGATTTGAAACGAATATTTTCCAAACTGCTGGTATTGACCGAATCCAGGACAACACTATGCTGGAATCAGTCCAGTGATGAATTGAAGTGAACTGTATTTTCATTGAAGTCAGAATTTTGTTAGATAGTTGAGCCAACAGTAAGGCCGCGCAAAGTTCGAGTCGAGGCATAGTGGTGGTTTTCAGAGGAGCTACACGGGTCTTTGCACAGAGCAATCTGACAAGAATTTTGCCATTAGCATCGATACTGCGGACATAGACACATGCTCCATACGCCATCTCGAAGGCGTCTGAAAAACCGTGATGTTCGACCTTGACTGGGTTAGAACATATAACACGTCTAGGGATATCAATTTCGTTGAGATGTTTTAACTCATTCCTGAATCGTAGCCAAGACGAATTAATTTCAAAAGGGATGGACTCATCCCATGATATTTTGAGCATCCACAGCTTTTGAATGATAATTTTAGCTAAGATGGTGCACGGACTGAGTAATCCTAAGGGATCGAAGATTTCCGCAGTTTCGGATAATATTGTGCGTTTTGTAACTTTATTCAATGCAAGTTCTGGTTTTATTGTGTACTTCAAAGCATCGCGATCTGAATACCAAGTTAATCCCAAAGTTTTTAAGGACTCGGTGGCGCCAAAATCAACAGCATTTGAAGAGTTATCCTTCTTCTGGAGACCCGATATCACTCGTTGATCATTGGAGCGCCATTTGGCAAGCTCAAAACCCCCTTGCCTTAAACAGTCATAAATTTCCCTGCATAGCGTTGAAGCTTCTTCAAACGAATTTGCCCCGGACAGCAAATCGTCAACATAGAAGTCTGAAGTTATGATTTCAGCAATGCGAGGTGAATTAATGGAGTACAACTGTGCCAACTCATGAAGACATCTGATTGCGAGAAAAGACGCCGATGCAGTCCCGTATGTGACGGTGTTTAGAAGCTATGTAGATAATTTGTCAGTGGGCTGCGGCCTCCACAGGATTTTTTTATATTTGCGGTGCTCCTCTGTGATTAAGACCTGTCGATACATTTTAGATATGTCGGCCGAAATGGCATATTGATGTTTCCGAAAACGAAGTATAATGGAGAGAAGATCATTTTGTATGACCGGTCCTACCATTTGTATTTGATTAATTGAAACACCAGAAGATATTGGTGCCGAGGCGTCAAAAACGACTCGCAATTTGGTAGTGGATTTATCCTCGCAAAGAACGCCGTGGTGCGGCATGTAATAACCGCTGGTATAGTCTTCGTCGTGTACTTTTGTCATGTGGCCAAGTCGTTCATACTCATTGAGAAAATCCGTATATCGTTCTTTCAGAGATGGATCTCGTTGGAGCTTGCGCTCAAGATTATAAAATCTGAGTTCGGTTTGCTCTTTTGAATGACCAAGAGCTTGATCAGGTGACATTCTGAATGGGATCGATACAATAAAACGTCCGTTACAATCACGTTTAAAAGTGTTACGAAAGTGATGCTCACAAGCTTCTTCCTCAGGGAGAAGTTTCCTTGATGAGTCTATTTGCTCTAGTTCCCAAAATCGCTCGACTTTTTCGCTCATTTGAGAATTCGTGACGAGATGTGAAGAGACCGTTTTAGGAAAAGAGCCACAAGGAACTTGCCAAGACACCAACCAGCCCAGATGAGTTTTTTGTAGCGAAGGTTTATTTTTCCCCAAGCAGATGCGACCAAGCTTTAATAGATCCCAGAATATATTAACTCCCAGAAGCATGTCAACCTGCTGAGGCTGATCGAAGCATGGATCTGCTAGTTGAATGTTGGGTGGTATGTCTAATGATTGTCGGTTAAATGCGAAACAAGGAACGTTTTCTGTAATCTTAGGTATAATCAAACAGTTGATAGTTGCCTTGAAAGAATTGTGCTTGGATTGAAACTTAACCTCGCAGCGCTTGCGGACCGTGGTTAAAGACTTACCAATGCCGCAGATACTGAATTGAGTATCGCAACGTTCAAGCTGCAGTTTATCGCATAATTACTCCGTGATAAAGCTACACTCAGAGCCAGAGTCTAGAAGAGCTCTACAGTCATGTGGCTTGCCATCCTTGTCCAAAGCTTGAATGACGGCTGTTGATAGTAAAGCATACGTATTTTGACCGTTCGTTGCATGAGTAGATACAGTATGGTTGCTAGATACTGAAGATTGGTTAGAAGTTTGTTCAATAGCTTCGGTGCCATCAGGAGGGATAGTTGAAGTTGTAGTTGACACCTGAGTATTTTCAAAGTGGAGGAGGCTGTGATGTCGTCGATCGCATTTTCGACAAGAGCTAGATTTACAATCACCAACTGCGTGCGATTTTCGCAAGCAATTTATATATAAGCGAAGATCTTTTGCTTTATTGAATCGGTCTGTTGCAGTCAAGTTCAAAAACTTTGGGCAGTTGTAAATTAAGTGGGATTCTTTACAAACAACACACTTGCTGTTGTTCGTAGATAAGCAAGCCTTTAGTTTGGGTTTAAATTGATGACGATTATTATCAGTGCTTGTTTGTAAAGCCTCTAATAACCTACACCYTTGTTTAAGGAAGTCAGCTAATGATTTAAATGTCGGTAATTCGTTACCTGTATTTTTTGATTCCCATTCTCTCCTGGAAGCTGTGTCCAGTTTGTTTACAATTATGTGTATCAGTAATGTGTCCCATTGTGAGACAGGTTGTCCCAAGACTTCAAGTGCACGAAGATGCTTTGTTGCGCTATCTAACAAAGATCGTATATCGGTACAAGATTCTTTCGTTATTGAGCTAAGCGAAAATAATTTTTTGACATGGTTGCCGATTAACAGTGATTTATTTTCGTAACGTTCGAGAAGTAGATCCCATGCTATGTTGTAATTGTCGGCCGAAATTTCGAGTGAACTTATAACGTCCGCTGCTTCGCCTTTAAGTGAAAGTCGTAGATAATGAAACTTCTGAATTTGACTTATGGTTGCGTTTTCGCCGATAATCGAGCTGAAAGTGTCCCTAAAAAACAACCATTGGCTATAGGAACCATCAAATGTAGGCAAGTCTAATTTTGGTAGCCGTATTTGCTCCCGCGAGCGCAAAGCGTTACTATTTAATTGTGATTGCGAGTGTTTTATTTGAGATTGCTGCTGATCAACGTCTCCGTCGCTGCTGCTGCTGGCAACGGACGCCAATCGTCGAGATTCAGCGATAGATTCCGTCGAGCAAGCCGACTTTGCGCGAGCGTTTAATATTTGTTCGTTATGATTTTCGATTAATCTTTTAGCAGTTGCTATTGTATAAAAATATTTGTCTTCAAACGTTTCGCGTTCGGTGTCATTTGCTTCTTGTGATGCGCCAACATCGAGCAATTCAATTTTGGATTGGATTTCATTAAATTCTTCGAACAGCGGTTTTTCCTTTGAAAGGCGAATTTCAATCTGCTTTATGTCAGGATCACTGCTTAGTTTGCTTAAATAATTTTGAAACCGTGTGAGCTGACTCTTAATTACTCTTCTTTTGTGCTTTAATGCATCTAGTTGTTCTGCCATTTTTATAAAGCAAGAAAACTGCGTTAAATGCGAGACGAGACAATGACAAGTCTGCTAAAGCAATTTTGCGCGAGATACTAGCTTTAACTGAACTGAAATGTTATACTGCTTATAAAGCAAACGATATGTGAAGGATAGCGATACAAATCGAAAGGTTATGGATAGGAATTCGCACTGACCTTGATGTAGGTACCTGGTGCTAAGCTGTTGTATTCCGAAGTTGATGGCGATGCCGTGTTGTAGGTTACAGCTGACGCAGTAGATGTCAGCTCTAGGACAATAACTGTCGCTTCGACGATGATGCGCGGTAGCTGCAGGTGTTGGTGGTACACGTGCCCACGTTGATTCCTAGGTGCTTCGACGATTTTCGAGTGCTGCTTACGCAGGTGTTGCTGTTGTTACGATGCACGTAGGTTGTACAGTTTTTGTTATGACCGATGATCCGGTGCTCGATAGGACCAATATGTTTTGAGTGTTGCAACGAACTTGGTTTCGTTGCGTTCGCACTGCTATTTATTTAAGGTGGCATAAGGCCGAACGATAATAGATGTTTAGCAAAAACGAAAACTTTATTTGCACTTTACACACATGATTATCTTAAACTAAAATATTGAAAGTTCAAAGCGAAAACGAAAAACGACTGCTGCGTAGAGCGCATCTGTACAACCATTGTTCTTTGTTCACGCACTGGCAGTGTATATTATTCAGCGCCCTCTCGCGACACCCGTAGGAAACATAGCGGCGCCGAACAGACACCTCGCGCCATCCCGTAGTCAGCACTAACACTAGCAAATCTAACAACGGTGCTCCTCCCCACAACACTCTCGGTGTACGGAAATAACTAAACGTAAACAACCGATTTCCTAGAAAATAAATAGTCAATAACGGTGTAGTACTACGCCCAGCGAGATCGTCTGACTTTACTCCCCTGGATTCTTTCTATGGGTTATTTGAAGGACAAAATCTGCAAAAGAACATATTATAATACAGTTAAATAACTGCAAGGTGCTTTTCGTCGTGAAATAGTGATATTGCCACATAGAAATGCTGTTGATAGTGTCGCTAATCGCTGCAATCAACGTTGAGGAATAATGGGAGGCAATTTGAATATTTGAATTAGTTCAGTTTTGTGTTGTCGATTTTGCATAGTTTGTTCAATTGGTTATTAATTTGTGGTTATTAAACATAAATAATTTTTAGACTTTATTTTCAATTAAAGTATAGGTAAGTATGGTACATAACTGGATATTTTTTTTCTTTCAAACCATGTAGAAATCGAAACAAAAGTTGCTATTTGTAAATCAAAATCTAGTAGGCGACTAAAAATAAAGATAGTTGTGGATGTATGTGTACGAAATATGTTTTCCCAAATTGAGTGGAATTATTGCTATTAGCATAATATTCTCATGAATTACGCAAATAATGTGTCTTTAACATAAAAACCTTGTTGTTTTACACTAAGAAATTATTGACAAAAGTTCAAAAATTCAAACGATTTTGGCGGATCGCAATACACTTTTTAAATGGTCGAAGCTCTTGTTGACGTCACAGCTCGTACGACGTGATCCGTCCGGGGCATAATAACACGTCGATTGTTAATTTTGCCTTTCTTTTCTGCTTATTTGTGTTTGGCACAGGTTGTTTTTATGTATGGATGTATGTAAGTAATTCGTATTAGGTGCATTATCGGTAGGTATAGATATACGCTCTAGTATGAATACGACACGATTTACAAAAGCCACATCGAACAATGTACCTTGCATTGATGCTTTAGTTTAAATGGTGGACGAGTTTTTGTATAATATGATCCTAACCGCAGAAAATCGTAGTTTTAGAAGTCATTTCACGTCTCGCAGCATTAACAACTTTAATCTGCTTTGCTAGAATTTTTAGATTTTTACACGCAGGGACTAAACGCCACTTATTTTTCAACTTTCTCTGTCATTATGTTTAGCACAACGCGATATTATTAAATTTTACTCCTAACACTCGGCATTCACTCAAATAATCGGCAGAATTAATATTAGACTATTGTTTATTACAAACGAAAACCATAGAAATCTACGAAAATTGCTTCAACGTATCAGTAGGTTTGTTAGATTTGTATGAATGGTCGACTCTAACTAAACTACCCCTAAAAATGTCGCCAATTACCAACATGACGTCAAAGTACTGATATACGTCTGTTTCAAAAATTTTCTTAATATTTGCCATTTATTAAAATATGTATGCAAGGCGTTTATATCACTTTTTACGTGGTACGCATAACAAGATTTTTTGGGAATCTAGGCTTTGAAATTTGGATATTGATGTACTTTTGTGTCAGTAGGAAGTAAACCCTTTGAAATTGATTTAGAATCGCTCAAAGTACCTTCAAAATGCTATGCTTCCGTTGCTCATTAGAAATCCGAATCAAAAACTGCAGTGGGCGACAAATGTATATTTTTGACATAATAGAAAGAGTCAGTCATCACAGCAAATGTAATCATGATTAACTGTCCAAGTATATAATTTATTTTAGTCGTCCAATCTGGCAACTACCTGTCGGTGCAGATACAGCTGTTACAAATGATCGAAGCTGTCACGTCAGAGACCACGTAACCCAATGGGCGCCACTGCATAGCGTTCAGATCGACCGATATTTTCTAGTTTAGTTTTTTCTCCTAAAGTGTTTGAAAACAGCGAATTCCTATAAATAAGATAGCTATAGCAAATAAAAAGTTTTCGTATTTTTTAATATATTTTGGAAACCATCACACATTTTGTACTGCTAGTAGTTTCGCAACGTTTCTTTCATCTAACCGACCGTGTAACTCTTCAAATAACAAAGTTGCTCATACATAACAGGATTCATGATTCACCCTGTTTATTTGCACCTATGCTATGCACCACAAACAAATGTAGACGGACCCATTTCACTTTTGCCAAAGCTCATCAGTATAGTTTAGGTCTACTGCAGACATCAAGGCGTAGAACTGGTTAGTAAAAATTTAGATAGCAATGCATCTGTCAGTGAAAAACTGAGTGTATTGTATTTCATACAGTGCTGTAGTATAAAATCAGATTTAAAACACAAAAAAGTTCGTGCAAAATTCCCACCTGCTGTTTAATGGCTTTATAGCATTATTGCGGAACTTGTCTGATATTAATTAGACCAAACACTAACTATATTTACTTACCTATGCGAAAAAGATTTAATCAGTATCTTATCTAGATCGATTATACCTTCCGAAGCATTGTCTATACGCGCATAATGCGAGAAATCAATTTCGCCATCTCTGGCGCGAACTCTAATCGCCATCATCTCTAATTTCAGTTATCACCACGCACTTATGCCAAAAGCCGACAGACAGAAGCACTTAAGCGATCAGTACCACTTCACCTGCGATTGCATCGCATGTAAACAAGACTGGCCCCTTTATCACGATTTGCCTGCTGCAGATGTAGATGTGGGAGTGAGCGAAGAGGAGCTTGAAGCGCTAAGAAAAGGAGACGAAGATGTAGCTAAATATGTTGCGGACAGGATGAAAGCGAAGCTTACGGAAATTGACAAGTACATACCTTGTATCGAAGTAGCAAATGCTCAGGAAATTATGAAGCAATGCTTTGCTGTGCTTGCTAATAAGAGGCCTAGGTTTTAGTTTTTTTTTTTATTTTGTTAGTACACTGCCAGAGTTCTTATGAATAAATTGTGTTGTTTTTGTGTGCGTCATTTATTTCGCCTATAAACAAGTGGCAAAAGATAAGACGATATTAATTTTTGTGGTATGTTCTTGAATACGGTTATAGCTATGTTCACGCCGTTCTTTTTATTATATGGAGATTTTTATCAAACATTGAGGAAGGTGACAGGTTATAAGGTGTTGGCCGCTTTGATAAAAAATTCTTCGTTCGTTGGTGGTGTTCTAAGAGCTCTTCAACATAATTTTTTACGTGGCTATTCATATCTGTTCGGACGTATGTTGTAGTGGTAAAAGGAATAATGAGGTAGTTTATATTAAGGATAATAATAAAGTGATCTGTCATCCACTTCTCTGTCGATTTGTTGATGTGGTTTCGTCATCTTTATTCTCAAAGTCAAGAAATAGTTTAATATTAATATTAATATTTATTCATATATTATCTAATATTATGTTTATATGATTGGAATTTTTTTTGCAAGAACATCCACTCCACAAAGGCGTTTAATTAAAATCCTTCACTCCCTTAGGTGTGCATTATTTAACTTGTTCTAACATTGAATACGTCAACTCCGCCTCTCGACAGTATCCTATATGCACTAAGACAATCCAGAAACAAGAACTTGGAGTAGCAATTCAGGTGATGTAATAGGGTCCAGACCACTATGACTTCGTGCCCATCCCCTCTCATATGGACATCTCTTCACTGATGATATCTGGCTCAATAACTTGCTCCATTTGAAGAATCCTCTCCAAATCGGTGCAACGTTTCATTTTTTCTAGGACAAACATAGAAGTAACGTAAATGAATTAAGAATTGCATACAACAGAAGTATAAATCTTAGAAAGACATGATATGTTTTCCAGCTTTTTGGCCCCTTTTTGTGTTGGATAGGACTGTTATCCACGAAATATAAAAACGTTAGTGCTACTTTCATTCTGTCGTAGCATTCAAAAGTGAAAAGGACCGAATAAAAGGCGTGATATTAGTGCAGCTGGCGCCCTCTACGAGTTTTCACAAATTCGATAACATTTTTGAATAGCTCGCCCCGAAAAACCTCCGTATACCGAATTTCATCGAGATGTGGTTATTAGATCGGAAAGTATTTACAAAAAACCAAAAAAAAGCAAAACTTTGACACCCTGTAAGTCGAAAACGAAACAAGTTAGGACATACGTTTATTAAAGGTTTTCTTCATAAAATTCGCTCAGGAATGGCCACCTAAAATTAATRACATCATTTAACTGACACCCTACATATTCTTACTTTTTCAGTTTCAGAGAGACGCATGTCTAGGGGCGTTTTAAAGCTAAGCTAAGCGAATTAATTAGTTACTGATAATAATAACATATCCATAAGTACTTGTTAGATTTCATTTCTCTGGCAACTTTGATGATTTCTTTTAATATTTCTTAAATTATCATAAAGCTAAAGTAGTGTATAAACATATAGCTGCGGCTATAATTGTATGCTGTCAGCTGTATATTTAACTTTATATTTTTTAAGACTTACAATTTTTAGTGTTTATACGAATTTTGTGTTTAATTGCAGAATAGCTGGAATAAATTACAATCAAAGAATAAGCATTTAGTGTGGGATCAAAATAAAGCCCGGTCAAAAAATTAATTTCAGAACCGTCTTTACTTTAGAAATAAAAGCTGCTTTAAAGGCTGATGTAACACATTTTCAAACGTTAAATATTAAATAACCCAACGGTACCTAACTTGGCTCAATTAATTCTCTTTTATCAGGCTTAAATGTGACGGCGAAAACTGTGGAAGATTAATTAACGGAGATTTAATTTCGTGGCCTGATTTGTAACACGATAAAACTGAATGCTCGAACGGTTGATAATTTGGAGATAATGTTTTCAACTGGAACGTTTTTAAAGCCCCTTCCGCATTTTAATTCCAACTAATTAGGAAGCTGTGCAATTAGAGGTGCGATATTAATCAGATAACACTTTTGAAACAGAGTAGCTATTTAAGTTTTACGATAAATAGAACAAAACTGCTAATTTAAACATTCTTCCCAAATGTAGCATTACACCACTTACGCGAATTTTAAAAGGGTTTGCACAAAAAACAATCTAACGTGTACATGAATGTAAAGTTCATAAATAGAACATAATAAGTCATCGCGGCGGCTTTGGTGTCCCCATTTAAAAAAAACCAAGGTCTGGAATTAGAGAGAAAAAAACACCTTACAATCCGAATGTTCAGTTGCAGTCAATTTACAACTTGGCATTGCCCAACTCGCATATGGAGGTTTTGGTCACTGCGTTCAAGTTTCGGGGGTAATAATAGCATTTCAGCTCGAATACGATCTTGTAATTCTTTCAGTGCGGATGGACTACGTATACGCTACTTTTCAATGGGGTATAAGACAACTATTGAAACTGAACAAGACAATCACTTACAATGTTTCTATTTTGCTCTATCCTAATACAACCATCAGTTATTTAAAAAAAATTACATAAGAATAGTTTATAACAATTACAAATCTGAAGGGTCCGTTCGTCCTGGTTTCAAAGACTTGCCGAATTCGCGCTTCTTTTCAGCCAATCGTATTCAGTCTGTTGCACACTTAGCATCATTGTATGTCCTTGCCAAGTTTATTTACATGATCGTATGTATATGTAAACATAACCTAAACTAATGGGTACTTTAGAGTTGTCGAAAACTGGGTGTATTAATACCATTTCTAAGTTTGTAGGCAAAATATCACCAGGAAGCATAAAGACTGATTCGATCAGCTTACTGCGTATTGATCACAACATCAAATAACAAATAGCAAAATCTGCGAGTACTATACATAACCAAACACAAACACGTGCACTTTCGTCTTTCACTGCCATGCTGTCATTTGTCATTGGTTACGGGGGCATGTCCGTCAGCTGATTGCCTTTCTCTGTTGTCAAACGTTCGACCAGTACATACGTCATGATGACGTATGTACTGGCCGCGTTTAAAAAGGGGCGTTGTCTCCCGCCAATTTACAATAATTTTTTTAGGGCATTAAAACTCCACGGACGAAAGAAATATTTTGGAATTAGCATTAGCATACCTTTAGCTTCACATAACATATTTTTCCAGAAAAGTGTCTTATACCCCATTGCCCCAGGAGAAAAAATCTAAAGAAATCAAATCTGGCAATCGAGGTAGGCATTCTTCGAACTACCCTATGACCTAACTCCAACAGTTAGCAGAAACGTTATCAAGGAAGCAACGTACAGCTGCACCAAAATGTGCCGGTGCGATACCTTGCTGGAAGCAAATGTCTTCTCTCGGAATAACAATGTCTAGGTCATCTGGAAATATCTCAGCCCATGCAGGCACTAAATCATCTCTAAGAATTCTAAATACATATCTGTCGTAAGATTGATTCATTGATTGAACCAGCGTACAGTAGGCACTTCTGCCGCTCCCAAATATACCGGCGGACCGGCTACGGTACGCTGGGTTGGAGAGGTGACATGCTAGTTGCTAGTGGGTCCCACGTAGCGTATGTTATGGGAAGCTGAGGATTGAAATAGGAAGATTTGCAGGGTGCACGCAACCAGTGAATGTTTTCCTTAGATATTTCTGTGTTTGATGTCGGTTTGGTTCGGCTGCATTATTCTTCTTCCTCGTATGAGCTGCTGTTTAGAATTGTGTATAGATTTGTAGTGGTTTCTTCTTTATGTTGTTGCCGCTATGATTTCTTCTCCTTTCTTACAGCCTTCTTGTTTGAGGTCGTTTAGGAGCGCTGAGATTCTGTTGGCCCTTTTTATTGAATTTTATATTGTTCGTAGTTCTTGAGCAGTTTTTTTGCCAGGATTCTTCTGAACTTCCATATGTTTTATCTAGAGTGATCTACAGTTTTTCTACTTATTCCTCTTGTAGGGTTCTTGTAATATTTGGTGAGCCAGTGCGTGGCCAGTATCTTGCAGGATTTTTGAACTTCATGACAAGATCCAGTTGTTAAACGAAAAGATCAGTATATTTAACCTGCTACACAAATCGCAACATGCTGATATCAGAGAAGACAAAAACGCGACGGGCGTAAAACTTGGGCAGATAATGGACCCATGGCATCTAAGGTGAATGGCCATTGCTTCAGGCATCGCAAACAGAAATTCCAAAAGCAATCCTGAGAAAAACCAAGAACATATCAATTCGTAGAGTCACCTCGTTTCAGGCGTAATAAGCAAAGATTCTGATATCAAATTTTAGAGACACCAAGGAGCTAGTTAGCAAATCCTTCGATGCTGGCAGAGGTGTTCACGTCCATACTAAGGGCAAAACTGCTGGTAAAGCGGTCGAGGATAAACAAGTAGCTATACAACTTGGTCAGGTGGCTGAAGAGGTTTCCGCTTCTTCTGTCGAATCTGGGGGGTGGAGTGTGGTGCGTGGAGGAAACTAATAAAGAAGTAATAATAAGAACACAATTCACAGCACACGTAATTCGCCCAAGATTCAAAAGATCCTGACTTCATCGTCTCAAATTGCTGTCAACTTGCAAAACTGAGAAAGTGATATGAGACTACAGCATATGACCATATGGCATATATATTTCTTGTTTTTTCCATCTGCACAAAATAACGATCACACAAATATAAAAGGAAACAGTATGAAAGTCATAAACTTGAATATACAGTCTGTGCGAAACAAAATTGTTTAACTAGAGGTATATACAAATGACAGTAATCCAGATATGGTCTGTCTTACATAGCATTGATTGATACAATTTGAAATGAGCTATTTTAATATCACTATTACATTGTATTCTTATTAAAGATAAATTTGCATCAACGGAGATTACTGATATAAAAGGAATGTCGCTAGAGGAAGAGTTTGAGATAAATATATACCAATAGACAAAAAGTTATCATACTAGTATCTGCTGATTATGAAATCTTTTACTTAGTTCCATTGTAACGTAAAGATGATAATCTTTGTCTATTGATACTAGGCGATGTTAATGTTATTTTTGGGACTGCCTTCGTCAATTGAATATATTCAGCGTTGACTGCAGTCAGAAGGAACACAAAGTACTAGCGGCCCACGTTGCTTCCTCGGACATTTTTTGTTGTATCATATAGATCAATTAGGAGTGCCAAATTGTAAACTGACTGATCACACTTTAAACATTTGCTTGCTTCTCTATATCTCTATAAATCTTTTGAGCGTTATTTTATGCACGTATTAAATAACCCTTTTCCAACCGTGTCTCTTTTGATGGCTTTGGTGCTATTAAAAACTTTTGAGGACGTCATAAATTCGCCATGGTAACAAACTGCTCTATTTCGAAGGTATCAAAATAAATCTCTTTTTAAATCTTGAATTACCTGTTTCAGTTTTTTTTAAATTTTTACAAATAACTTTAATAACTTTACTTTATCGACACTCGATACATAAGTGTACATATGTACTAATAAAATTGTGTTTGCATTCAATTCGCTAATAAATTTTCTTTCATGAACAGTTTATACTTGTTGTTAATATACTTCGTTAAACGAAGTTAAGTTTCAAAAACCGTAAGAAATAGAGGGATGTCCGCAGAATGTGGGTGTTTTTAAGAAACAAAACAAAACCAGTACATGCGATTGAGCGACAACCATTTTTACGAATAGGTAGGTATTATATTTGTAGCCGTTGCTGAAGTTTACTTGTACTCTTTTTCTGAATTCAATTATGCATTCTATAATTTCATTGCGTGCAAATTGTTGTAAGCGGGATTTACCTTGTTTAAGTATATTAATTTCTTAAACAAATGAAATTTGCTGACAATTTTTTATAGCCTCGTCTTCATTTTTAAACCTTGTAACCAAATCATCAACATAAAAGTTTTTAGCTATAATTGATGAAGCTAGATGATATTTATTTTCATTTTCGGTTGCTAATTGTTTTAAACATCTGATCGCCAGAAATAGAGCTGAAATCATGCCATATGTGACAGTATTCAATGTGTATGGAGGAATAGTATCACCTGAACTTTCTGTCCACAAAATTGTTTGGAGATGCCTACCTTCAAGGACAACTTTAAAATATATCATTTTGAACCTTGGGGCCAACATACTGCAAATGATTCACTCACAATACTGAAGAAGACTGCAGACCCATCAAAAACTACTCTCAATTTCGCGGTTAGTCTGTCTTGACGCAACACACCATGATGCAGAAGAATGTATGTATTATTTAAATTCTCCTTTATAGGTGTCATGTGGTTTAATTTTTTATATTCATCGATACTTCTTTTACTAGAATATATTGATTTAAAATTGGCACATCCATCTGAATTAGTGTCTGGAGACGATTTGGAATTGTTTTCTTGATTTGATTTTAAATTGCCTAGACACGACTTTAAGAATGTATTTGCGAGAGCTAAATGTTTGTTAAATTTGTTTACACAATCATCTCCTTCCTTATAATGATCTTCCAAGTCCTTCTCCTCACAAATGCATTCAATTTCATCTTGAATTGCTTCAAATTCAGCCAAAATTGTCTTTATTATATCAACTCTCAAAAACAATTCATTCATCAACGGTTCATCTATTTTTTTTGAGATCAATCTGAATTCTATCAAACAAATGATATGAAATTGGTGAGTGAGTTTTCGCTTGATACCACCGCGTTTGCGTATTAATGCATCTAATTTAGCTGCCATAATAATCAAAAACTGAAAATTAATTGCAAATGCGTAAATTTAATATAGGTACATGAAATAACACAAACCTGTCAAGAGTGACAAAATGGCCACTCTTTTAGCAGAACAAACTGCTAATTCAAATTATTCACGCGCTACCGGTACAGCAGGAAGAACATGAAGAACTATTTTGGCCACTTCAAAAATTATCTTGCATTACATCAGAATGCCAGTAACCAAATTTTAATGAATATAATATAGCTTCTTTTCTGCTGCGAATTGTGGTAATAACTTCCAAAATTCTGGATCCGGCTCGAAGGACCAAATGTTACAATAGAGTGGACTGTATTTTAAATAGTAATTGTGTATTTAATTTATTTTGATATATAATTAACAACCAATGAATAACAATAATGTATCTTTGTAACATATGAATATATATGATTTGCATATACTGCTGTAGTACGGTCTATCCACAATTATTAATAGGTGTTTTTTTATAAGTCAGTCAGTATGTTTTCTTATAAGCTAAGAAAATTACCTTAACTTGCTGTGTGAAACTGAAACTTGTGGAGCGGTTGAGAATGCTCTTGAGACTTAAAATGATAACAGTGTTTTTATTATTTGGTGGGAAAATATTCCACTTCACTATCTTGTTACAGGTGTTGCAAAAGCCATATAGTACTTGACATTGCAGGCTTTATTTTTTCGTCATAGTAAGTCCTTACTCGACTAGTAATTATAATCTTTATAAAATTGTAACGGTACCGTGCAGTTGGGTCCTTTAATCCATTTTTTGCACGCGCCTTTCCCGCGACATTCAGTCGGTAGCAATTGCATAAATATCGCACTGAATTTAAATCAACTTTATTTTTTCCTTGGTTTACTGTATTCAGTACTCGTTCACAAGGCAAGAAATATAATTAAAGCCGGACACGATCCATGACTTTGGGTATAAAAATTGAATGATTTTAATAAGGTGTTGAAAAAAGACGCATTGTATCCTAAAGGTTTCTCGGAATCGGTTAGACACGGTCGCTTCGGCGCGAGCAAGGACAAAACGTTGCAGGTCACTTGATTGATCTCTTATGTGCAGCTGCATTTTATCTTTGCCGCTGGTAATACCATGTTACGTAGTCTTGTGTCCAGCTGATATCGAGCTGATTAAAAGGGGGTTTTTTCTAAAGAGCCGTCTTTATCTGCAATTGCTTGATTTGTACGCCAAAGGTCCTGGAGTAACCGTAGTAGTAAAGATGTGGTTTACTTTTACTTTATAAGCATATTGCCCGAATAGATTACCGGTGCTGATTAAACGCAATCTTTATTATTACTCAAGGATGCGTTTTATTACAGGGTTCTAATTCCATTGGTTCAGTTGACATGAAAAATATAAATAAAAACGAAGTCTTCTTTTAAATACAGTTAAAAGGGTATTCGTTATTATGCGCCATGTACTACAAATGAGCAAACAAAACACACAACGTTTTGGCAATTTGCAAAGTTCACAGGTCTATAGCTCTACAATGAAAAGTGTAACCATAACAGACATTTGTGTTTATTTTAACGAAAGAAACAAAAACATGTTAATTTACTTGTTCATATCAAATTAAAAAAAATACAGCAGACATAATATGCAATCGTTTACCTCTCGGTATTATTTGACATAGAAAATTATTCCGTGAAATAAGAATACACACAAAAAATGTTTTTGTGAAGAATTTTCATTCCCAATAGTTCCCAATATTTCGAATAGTATATTTACTGTTTGCACTTTACGCACCATGAATATCGTAAATAATTTAATTTAAATTACCCATCAGAATGTAGAAATACACGCCTTTAAATTATAATGGATACTGTACTTACAATATCATACTTACATTTATCTAGAGTTTGCTTTTACATTTCCCTTTATAATGCAAGTGTTAGAAGAAAAATAGATGGCAATGTCATCTCTCAGCAATGAACTGACAATGACAAAGCCACCTAGCTGCCTTAGTCGGTACTACTTTCTAAAGGAAGTGACCTGTAACCTGACACCAGACCTCCACGACATTTTTTGATAACGGGGAAAATCCGACATACATAAATCTCGATCTATTTCGCTGTCATTACAGCTCATCAGTGTAGTTTATACTATATAACAAAGGCTTGGTATGATGTTAGTGGAAAAATATATGACAATGCCATCTGCCAGCAATGAACTGACACGATGACAAAGCCATCTAGCTGCCTTAATGCATACTACTTCCTAAATGAAGTGACCTAAACTACAATGGTGAGCGGTAATGACAGCGAAATCTGTAGTTGGTGGCGGTGCAGACAGCATAGTATGTGGTATATAGGCAAAATGAGATCTATGCCATGCCGTCTGCATTAGACCTAAACTACACTAATGAGCTGTAATGACAGCGAAATAGATTTATCTTTAGTTGGTTGCGGTGCAGACATCCATTTTTATGTAGTAGTATTATCATGATTATTACAGCAGTCACTGCCACTGAAAATTTGGCGAGGATAATATTTTCCAGCTAAATCCAGCCAAATATTCCAAGAAGTCGCTTTATACTATTGAAAATGGCGTCAAAAGTTAGAGATGCTGATATAAGCTTTTACTGTTCGCTTTGTCCAATAAAACCGAAGATGTCGGATTTACATTTTACAAATATTGAACAATTCTTGTGAAAGCATGTGTGTAAATTACGTCGTTAAAGTAGGTACAAACACAATGGGTTGTTGCCGCGAACGTACTAGGCAAATCAATCAATCATGCCGGTATCAAACATGACACATGACGTTATTTTGGGAAGCAATCTGGAATTTGGTGCACAGCTGCACAACAATATGCCATACCATTAAAACTAAGCTAATTTAAAGGGAAATGAATAGAATATTGCAAATCCGTTAACATTTTGGCGGATTCAGTAATTCAAAGCTTTTACCTGTTCTTCGTCGGCTTATAAGTCTATTATCGTTGATGCTTTGTAGAAAAATTTAAAAAAGAAGCGCTTGCTGCGAATGTATGAATACGTTAGAAACACTAAGCCTTAAAGAGGAAGACCAAATCTGACAAATTGCATACTTCTCTGTTCTTATCACTAGTGTGATTATCATGACAGTAGTGGGTTTTCAGGCTCGAGACTGTCAGAGCTTCCGGTTTGGAATATTCTTAAGAGTACAACCTGCACATTTAAACACTTGAAGAGTTTAAAACTCTTAACGGAAGAAATGGGAAGCTTGTCTCACTGGCATTCATCCAAGATATCACAGATAGGCCAAGAAGAGTGAAGGAGATCATGCAGGCCAGAAGAAACAATGCGCGCTATTGATAATACAAATATTAGGTTAATTCTGAATTACATTTAAGCGTTTTTCTTTTCTTATACGATAAGAATTAGTTTTTTGCATTTATTTTATAAACAATAAATCATTTACGTAGTTTACCAAATAATTTTACTTCACCTAAAGGTTATAATTATTTTTTTATATATCCTTCCAAAAAATTTTATACCTGATCCTGCCTTCTTAAAACAATACTTAAATACTAAATTAGTGATATCATGCTTTGAATTTGTATTTACAACTGAGAGAGAAGTCTATGAAATTATCTTGTCCAATAAAACGAATGCAATCGGTCACGATGGCATGTATTGTTCTCTCTGTTGTACCTAAAACTTGGCAGAAATCGGTGGTTATACCAATCCCTAAAAGCAAAAATCTCGAGGTTTTAAGGACTTAATACCTATAAGCATACTTACCTTCTTTCTAAAATACTCGATCGAGTTATGGCTATCAACTTCTTTCTAATACTTATAGTTTGCTACCTATCACAGTCTGGTTTTCGCAAAGGCTATATCTGTGAAACTGCATTGCTTAATGTTACTGATATGATAGTTATGGATTCTAGTCAAACGTGTCTGCTGGTGTGCTGATCCTCCTCGATTTTTCCAGGGTGTTTGATACTCTTAGTCGTGAACTACCTTTAGCTGTTCTGCATCGTTTGGGCTTGAGGCCAGATGCATTGCGGGTATTATTTCTCCAATTGGAAACAGCTTTTCAAGTTCATCTGTTGTACAATGTGGGGTTCCACAAGGGTCAATCTTAGAACCGTTACTATTTACCATGTACACATCTGTTATTGTTCCTGCTGTAAAATTCGAGGAATGCCACTTCTATGCAGATGATACACAAACTCTACCGATATCAAGGAGAAGCTATTATCATATAAGGATAGAGCACGCGACAAGCATAAATCCTATGAAATTTAAAATGATTTTGTTTGAAATACGAGCCCAAACAACTATAGGTTCGGACACTTCATATTTTTGAGAGTAAGTAATTTTTACGATATGCAGAACATATTTTTCAAATTTATATTACTATCATCAAATACAACTATATACAGGTTTACTCTTTGGAAAATACATGAGTAGAAAAACATATTATGTTTAAGAGATTAGTGCTTATTCAACACTATAACAAATTCGTTGTCAACTAAATCTTCGGACAGACCACCTTAATATTGAGTTACATCCCCTTTGGCTTTAATTACTGCCTTTATTCGGTCAGACATTGGATTTAAAAAATTTTGACAGTCCTCTGCAGTTATAGATTCCCAGATTTCCGAAATTTTTTGTTTCAAACCTTCAATATTTCTTTGGGGATCCTTTCTTAGCTTTCTTTTCATTATGGCCCAAAGATTCTCTATAGGATTAAGATCCGGGCTACTGGAGGGCCAGTCCAGAACGTTAATAGAGTTGTCTTGAAACCATTGTTTTGTAATTTTCGCGGTATGCGAAGATGCGCCGTCCTGTTGAAAAGTCCATTCGCCATCATCAACTAAAATTTCTACTGATGGGAGTAAATTGGTTCTCAATATATCAATGTATTTTTGGGCGTTCACAGTACCATCTATAACATGCAAAGATCCAACACCTTTCGAAGACATACATCCCCAGATCATAACACTAGCAGGAAACTTAACAGTCCGTTTTAAACAGTCTTTGTGGTAAGTTTCAGATTTGTTACGAATCACTCTCTTTCGCATATCACCGACGCATACATCAAATTTTGACTCATCACTAAAAATGATGCTGTTCCATTGTCTTTGTTCATAATTTTGTCTTTGTTTTGCCCATTTTAGTCGATTTTGTTTCTGGCGGATAGTCAGCAGTGGTTTTTCTTTTGCCTGTTGAATAATTAATATAATTTTACTTTTTGAGTACAAGAGACTTATCTCTTAAACTTACTTTATAAAATTTATAACCCCGCTTTCTGAGGTATTTACGAGTAGTCTCTGTAGAAGCCCTTTTCTTTATTCTTTCTGACCATATTGCATTTAAATCTCGTAGACTACTCCGGCGATTTTCCTTTGCGATGCTAATTAAAACTCGAACATCTCTGTCATTAATTATCCGTTTTCGTCCAGTGCTTTTTCCAATTGCAACAGAACCACTTGATGAATATTTTTTGATAATGTCAGCAACACTTGACACAGGTAAATCGAGATCTTTTGCGATTTTTCGCCCACTCTTACCATCTAGACGCAATTTTACAATAAGATTACGCAACTCAATACTCAATGCTTTTCCTCGAGCCATTATTTATTATGCACATAACAAAATTAACTGCAAAACTGACAGAAGCGGTGTCGCATTAATTTCCAATATTATGTTTTGTTTTCATAGCCGCCCTGATCAAAATATCTCAAGAATAACATTAGTGTCCGAAGATTTAGTTGACAACGAATTTGTTATAGTGTTGAATAAGCACTAATTTCTTAAACATAATATGTTTTTCTACTCATGCATTTTCCGCAGAGTAAGCATGTATATAGTTGTATTTGAAGATATTAATATCAATTTGAAAAATATGTTTTACATATCGTAAAAATTATTTAATCTGAAAAATATTAAGTGTCCGAACCTATAGTTGTTTGGGCTCGTACCTCCTAAATCCGAGGAGTTCATAATCAATTACGTTTTAAAACCCATGTGAAATCGCTTATAGGAAGATCTTACGCTAACCTAAAAACAATTCACAATCTTCGTCAGTCCAAAAAATTTATCTGTGTGATACGTTGGTTTTATCACTATTTAATTACGCTGATTCTGTTTAGGGTCCATGTATTATAGAGCACCGACCGTAGAAGAATACAGGTTTTACAAAATTGTTGCTTACGCCCAAGTTTCGGTATTAGAAAAAGACAACATGTTACCCACAGACTTAAAGTAAGTGAATAAATGAAATGCTCGATATTTTATTTACCGCGCATATTGCATTTTCCAATTAAGTTATCCAAATGCATGACAAAAAACTAACTATTCGATAAATTAATGAATGATCGGTATAAAATTTTCGCGCAGGTTAAAATAATAAATACTCGATAGATATCAACATAGACGCTCGATAAATGTAATGAATGCTCGATATAAAATTTTCGCGCATGTTAAAATAACAAATATTCGATAAACGTTATAGACGCTTGGTAAATGTAATGAATGCTCGGTATAAATTTTACATGCATGTTAAAATAATAAATGTTAATAATAATAAATATTAGATAAATATAAAGATAAAATAGACACTCCATGAATGTAACCAATGTGCAGTAATAAATTAAAATGTTTCCTGAATTATTAAAAATATTCGTTAAACGGATGGGAAGTATTGTAACGCGAAAAAAATTTTCTAAAAATTTTATTTGCTCATTCGCTTTAAAATGGTTGAAAACGTAAAAAAAACAAAATTTGAGCAAAAAATAATTTCTTGTCTGCGTGTGTGTCTGTGGTATTGTTTGTGGACACGATAACTTTCGAAAGACTTAATATATGAACTTGAAATTTGGCAAACGTATAAATCTCAACTACCCAAAGCGACCTATTGTTTGTGGGGTAAGTGGGGTATCGGGAAGGGGGCGAAATTGAGGGATAACTACCCTTTTTGCAAATTTTTATTTTTTGATTGTTTTTTCGTTTTAGTATGTGATTAGTAGTATAACTGCGAGTATTATTCATTCTTATAAATTTTCAGTGCAGCAAACTGTTTAGAAGATATTAGCAAAAAACCGGTACTTATAGAAAACGGTTTTTCCTAAATATCTCCGAATATATTTAATATCTTCAAAAACTGAAAATAACATCGGATAGGAAATAAAATTTCTCACAAAAAGTGTCTTAGAAAATTTATTCAAGATTTTGACATTTTCGAAATATTTCCAAAAAACCTATTTTGAACCCGAGCAGGGTACGAGCAGTACGATTTTTTTTTAATTAAAGTAATGTTTTATTTGGTGTGACAAAGTTAACTTGTCACAAAAAACTTTTATGTGCAAGAAAAGATGTTACCTATAAAATAAATGAATTTGAACAAGATTTAAGCGTGGGCGCTTAGTTTCGGAAAGTGCATGATAATAGGTCAATATTTATGAGGGGCGTTAGGAATCAATCAAATTTGTGATTTGTTGGAATTATGAAAAAAAAATCATGAGTATTTTGTGCAGATCTTGTTCAGATTCATCAAAGTCGATTAAAAAGAGTGTTAGACTTTATTTAATAGTATCTAGTATTAATATCATCAAGGGGTTATGGGGGTATAGCGCATGTAAAGGAAAAGTGATACTACGTTTCTAGGTATGCAGCATCTGCTGTTGGTTATTTCCTCTTGTACATTGCGAGAAACATGACAGATGCCGTTCCCGCTTCCGAGGCCCTTTTAACTTGCAATGTCAAGGCAGCGCTTCACGAATTTGTCTAGCACCACAAGACGATTTAGCACACACCTACAGACTATAGTTTATAGCCACGGTGACGAGCCGCACCGGCCAGTCTGGCACGGTTCGCGCCTCGTTCAACATGATCATCCCGGTGGTCGCCGCCGTCCTCTTGTGCGACGCCGTGTCCGGCGCGAACCTCGACCTCCTGGTGCTGCACAACAACGACATGCACGCGCGCTTCGAACAGACCTCCACGTCGTCCATTACGTGCTGGTCGGGGGTACCGTGCGTCGGGGGGTTCGCTAGGGTGGCCCACGTGGTGAGGGAGGCCAGGAGGATGGCCAGGGAGGGCAGAGGGAGGCCCGTGCTGTTCCTGAACGCGGGGGACACCTACACGGGGACGGCGTGGTTCGCTGTGCACAAGTGGAAGATAGCGGCGGACTTCCTCAACGCGTTGGAGTTGGACGCCATGGTTAGTATGGATAAAAAGAGTTGATTAATTGAGCAGTGCAGTGCTGAACAAGAGAGGTTTAGTATGGATTTCGGTAGCAAAGCTGCAACCTTCAGCAACTAATTCAAATGTTGGTGGTCGAGTAAAGAATTCTCTCAAGTTGTTACAATTTACGGTTATATAACTTTTAAACAGATGTCAACAGATATCTATAGGGATACTAATATAAGATGTGTTGAGAAAGAAAATCTACATTATCTATTTAGGAAAGATACTTTAGTTCAAAGCTGACCACTCTGTAGATTATATACAAAAACATCAAGCCACTTCCGATTAAACGAGAAGTTGTGTCAGCTTGAGAATATAATAGTTCGAATGACATTATTTGAATGTGTTATTGATATGTTAAATCCTGCATTTTTTCTCCAAATGCTAGTAATTTAAAGCTATTGTTAGAACCTTGCATAAAAATGTTTGCATTAAGCTTTGCCAAGCAAATGTCATAAACATGTAGCTAGTTGCAAAATAATCGTAATAGCTGATCTAATTCCGCTCACAGAAAAACCAACCCCGTAATTAATTTTCTGTTTCTGGATTACAATTGAGTCCAATATGGTGTTTAAAAATGAATCTAAACGTAAATACTGCAGCATTTTTTAAAACTAGTTAATTATTAGCTGCTAAAAAAACATAATCTACTTTGCAACGAATTCCCCGAAACAACATATATTTATTTGTAGATCATTTAAAGAACCTTTCCCAGGCAAGTTCATTATAAGATCCTTAGTACTTAGTATATTATTATGAGTATTGTACACTCCCTTCACAACTTATAAAGTCTGTAACTTTATAAAAACGTTCTGTCAATTATTGGTTCTGTTTTAGGCCCTTTCATATTCTTTTAATGTATATACTATTAGTTAAAAGTATGGAGTACGCAATTTATTTTTGCAAACATGAACTTTATAGCAAAGTGGCGTGAACAAGAGGTTTTTTGCTAATTATTTTTCATTTCTTAGCCTATTTCATGTTTTTGTACGTCCACGCATTTTAATAGCAGCGTAATTTCCTTTTTTTAATGGCAGCCAGACCATTATTTGAAGACATGTTTTTTTTATCCTCGAGGTGACTTGGTGTTTATTCTATATAATTAAATTACAAAATTTTTGCGAAAAATCTTGTTTTTAAATAAGCGGCAAAAAGTGTTTTATCCAAGCAGATTCTGCAGATGTCAATACTGGTTTTACCCATTTGATCATAATTCTACAAAAAGATAAATTGGTCTCTGGTTATTTCAATATTTCGTGCCAGATAATTTAAAACGTTAATTTAATAACAATAGTTTCGTTTTAATTTGGAAGTATTGTGCAATTTTGTGAAACTGAACGGACTGCTTGGATACAGAGATAGTCAACGATCACACAAAAATCTTTGTGGTTTATCTACTAACGTTAATCCGTAGAAAACTCGTACTGTCCGTTGGTTAATAAATTTAAAAAAATCTGGACAACATCTTTTCAGGTCAGTGGATCGCAAAACTATTATTCTCCAGGGTTATATAAGAAGTCAGGTGTACAAAAAAAATTAAGAAATTTGCAAGAGCTGGAAGGCAGAATCAGATACGACATTCGAGAAATAGATWGTTGTTCAGTTTGTACATCTAATTTGAGGTAAAAATTTATTTAAGTGAATAAAATATTAGGAGCACTAGAATTGTGATCAAATGTACAAAAACCAGTACTGACACCTGCAGAGTCTTCTTTGATATCCCTTTTTGTCGTTTATTTGAAAACGCGATTTTTCACACAAACTTGAAATCAAATTATTAAAAATAAACACCAGATCATTTCAAGGACAAAAAGGGCAATACAAATCCACAAAAAGTCTTTTCATTGCCATTAAAAAAACGAAAAAGAAAAGTAGGCCCAGAAATGAAAAATAATTAGCAGAAAAGCTTTCTTCAGGACATTTTGCTGTAAACTTCATAATAAATAAGCCTGTTGTTATGTAATACTCAGTATGTTGAATTTCTTTACTACATTCCAATTATGTGTTGAAAACTACTGTGCTAGTGATGAAACTTTATCATTGTAATCTAATGCGTTATCTATTTAATACTAATAGTAGTAATTACGTAACATATCGGTAGCTTTTTAAGTTATTCGTGCTAAAAAATCTATAATTAACCATTATAAAAATACAATTTACTATTTCTGCTTTCAACTAACTCAAAAAAGCGATTACACAAGATATAGTACATTCAAAGTAAAGGTCACCTACAAAAATTATTGTACTTAAATAATAGCATTGTTCTACGCTCCTTATACCTACAATATAATATAAAAAGTATAAATTGAAGTGAATTTCAAAACAATCATATTGGAATAAAATAGAAGGGCTTTATATATAGTTTAATAACAATAGCCTGAAGACTACAATTTACATTGCGATATATAATCTTCACGATGCTTTGCAACACATGTTGCTTTTTGACAATCGGTCAATCGAAGGGTCCTTGCTATGGACATACCGTCCGTTTTGGGTGCTATCACTGACTCCGCTAGACACGCGTCGTCGCTTGGAATGGTATCAAGCTAGATTGATCTGAAATGTGCAGTAGAACTTGATCTCTTTCAGTGATGAGTGTTAGAGAAGGTTACGTGATAAAAGCAAATAGCACGCACACTAAAGCTGGTCACCCGCGATGTTTATTAGATGTAGTTTAATAGCCCGACGGTACTTCGCTGAATTTCTACAATCTGTTGTTACATTAAKGCTATGCCAGAATACTCTATTAAAGAACACTTAGCAATTGCAACAGATATGCAATTGCTAACATGTATTCAACAGGCATGAGACCGCTTACCATAACAAGATATTACAACTAAGAAACTAAAACCCTAAACAAAGTCAAGGCTATACTGAAGAATGTCAATATCAAGATGGATTTCTACATCAGTTTTGCATCAAAMTCAATAACCTGTTCTTTGGGTTTTTTTGTAAGTTAGCTTTGCTAATATCAKTGAAAGGAATTGTKCTACAACCAGTGACCTAATACATGCCTAAAGTTGTTTTATATACGGGGTGTTTACGGTAACAGTATACAATCAACTGACCGAGATATCTATTACAAGCTTCTTATTTTAAATAGAATGATACCATTATTTATAGCGAATTCAATCAAAGGCGTCGAATAAACAAAAAAAGTACTAAGGTACCACTACCTTACAGGCATTTGTTTTAGAGATGCTTTTCGCTAAACTAGTTGTAAATATCTTCGTCAGTTGATGTTCAATTGACTTTTTTAAGCACCACAAAATTCTTCTAAAAAATTAATGGAACTTCCTCATTTAAACCACTAGCCGAATGAAAAATTTAGCTATTGTAGACTGTATATTAGTAAACAAAGTAACAAGAAATTTGTGTTTAGATTTATTCGAATCTTAAGTAAATACGTACATTTCTAAACTATCTTTTACCAGTTCTAAGAATAAAATAATCATCATCTAGCTAATTTTACGTTCTAATCGACAATTTTGTCGTTCAGTTCATATTATTAAATACCAATGGTTCAGCAGCATATCAAATCAAATTACAGACCAAATACGTTTGATTACCGCCGTGTGTAATTTGAGATGTCCTTATGGTATTGGTTAACCACAACCAAACAAAATGTGATAGCTAGAGGAAATTTTGTTTATCTAATTAAATACCATTTAGCGAATCACTTACAGCATTAAGTTATTATTGTACACACAATTACAGCGGATGTATTTAATGTAGTCACGAGGATTTATGGTTATTGTTAAAGCTATAATGGTTGCGTGATGGAGACCTCCAGCGAAAGAATTTTGACTAATATTCGAATAAAATTCGACCCAATGCTCCATGGCACTTTATTCGGCTACGAAACATCCCTAACCTGTTGCTGTTGTTGATTCAAGCGTGCTCTGCACAGGTACCGCAACAGGTGGTTGGTTCTTCGAACGGGGTCGTAAAGGAGCGAATGCCTCCAATATAACTAAGTTAAAGAACTCCGACGGTGACTTTAATTTGTACATCAATTGGAATTTGTGTGAGCACTTACAGACGTAAGGATATTTTGCCGACAGTTCATTCTAAACGATATGCGGAGTAGGCTAAATTATTACGAAGTAGGTCATGGAACTCGATGTAAACGTCATTTACTAGTAGATATCAAGTTACTTTGATTGATAGAAAGTTGCGGAAAATTAAATTTGCACTTATTGCTTGAAGGTTCTACTAAGAATTATCAGTGATACCAATTCGAGCGAAGGATAAAATGCTGAATATTTTAGGTTCAATGTTTTTAATGAAACTAAAATCGACTTATTAAGTTCATTATACAAACCGTTACGATTTGTAGATGATTAAAGGACTAACCTCTTTACCTCTGAAAAATGGTTGAGATATCGCTAATTACAGGCACTGAATTAATTGTCATTATATAATACAACCTTGAGGTTCAACATTGTTTTTGTTAAAACTATGTAGTACTGCTCCTGCAGGTTTATGTAATAATGTATTAGACATTTAAAAAGCGGCTACTTTCACAATATATTTATTAAGACATTACATGTTTCCGACTACGTAATGGAAAAAATATTTTATACAGGGTGTTCATTTTCTATTCAACCAAACGAAAACCTCATATAACATAGGTAATTTTAAGCCGATTTCACATAAATCATCGATATACAAAATTACTTGCTACGAAAGCTACAGCCTTTTAATGACTGCAATTTTCGAGTATCTTCAAAATGTTTTAACCACAGGAATCAAGCTCGGCACATTTAATAACATCAAAATTACCTTTTTTTCCGTAAATACGATTATCTAATTAGGATCATAAGCGTACGTCATGCGTCAAACAAGTTAATTAGTTAATTTTATGAGCTTGTTTTTGAGCACGTAAAACTTAAAAAGTTTCACTAATATGCTGATATGCATTTAGTTTATGGCAAAATATGCTATGTATTTCTCGAGCCGCGGTAAGTAGATATGGCGAAAAAATTCCCATAGATCAAAATTTGTTCTTTATCAAAGACTGAGAGAAATAGTTTGAGAAATGGTTCCCAGGAAAAGTGAAGCTGGCCGGAATGCTCTGGTAGCAGAAAACCATGAGGAAGGTATTCTACTGGATATCGAAGGACATCCTGAAATGAGCTTTCGTAAAATTACTCAACAATTAGACAATACCACATTTTAGATGATATTCCGACAAACATTAGTTTATGCATGATGGATGTCCTGCTCAATTTAACATAAATTTTTGTCCCTCTCTTAATACTGCTCATGAGGACAACTGGATTGGAAGAGGAGTACCAGTTGTCTGCCCAGCAAGTCACACTGACCTAAATCCTTGTTATTTTTGCATAAGAAATACTTGAAATCTTTAGTTTATGCCGTTCAAATAGAGACCAGAGAGTAGCTATGTGCCAAAATTCGAGAAGCTCGTAAAGAATTTAGAAATAATAAAGGCTTTTATGATAGAATGTGGCGGCATTTAAATAAAAAAAATATATTAACGTTTAKAGACAGAAGGTCGTCGGTGGAGTACCTTCTGTAAAACTTCGGTTTTATAAACATGTCAAGAACAATAAACTAAAATCTTTTTTTCTCGAAACCGGTTTATCCTAACGACAAAAGCCAAGACCACCTTTTTTCATAAAAAAAACAAAGTTACTAAATCTGAACTCAAAACTGCAAGAAAAAAGTAGAAATAAAGAAGCTCTATGATTATTATAATGGCCAATGGTATCCCAAATAAGATGCTTATGATCGTAATTAGAAAACCGTATTTACGGAAAAAAGTGGCAAGAGCATTTTGAAGGTATTCGATAGACATTGATTGTTGAGCGCCATCTTCAAGGGGTTGTAGTTACTTTACTATGAAGCGATTTTGTATATATGGATTTATATTAAATCGGTTTAAATTCATCTGTATAGTATGCGGTTTTCATTAGGCTGAATGCTTGTAATAATCCTAAAGTACTATATAGTACAATGGAGATGATCTACTAGTTAAAATCTACGGATAATGCTTCAACGATATCTTGATAAATGACTTATATCGGAAGAAGTATTTTCTAAAAGATCTAATTGTACTTAAATAGTTATGTAAGATGTGACAGAAATGTATTATGTCTAGGCTTGGAAAAGGTACCCTACTGCTAAGAAACCTATAACTTCTTAGTTTAGTAAGCTGACACTTTCAGTAAAACATCATGTACCTTGGAAGTTAGGATACGATCGCTCTTGTCCTAAACAAGATTTGAAGGTAACCATTGATTTTGGGCAGAACCATTTTATTTTTACCACGAAACTGTAGATAGTGGAACAGTGGGAACGTTACAAAATTATATTAAATAAAGTCTTATTTTCAACAATGCAATATCAAATATACAGCTGGCAAATGTATTGAATTTGTTACAGATTTTTAATTTACATTGTAAAAAAAGAGTTTAAAATCAACTTCCAATTTCAATTGTAAATGTTTGCTATAGTTTTTGGGATATAAGTCGTCGTAGTGGCTTATTATGGCGAATGCATTAATATATGCCTTTATAACAATAACAATGATTATTTAGTTGAATAAATTAAAACTGGTAACGAGTAACTTTTGTTTTTTTTCAAATCTATTAGCCAATAATATACGTAATGCTGATAATTTTTTATGTTCAGACAAGCAATACAATAATGACTTGTGGATAACAAAACTGCATGTTTCAGTCACGATATATGTGCATGTCGTTAAATGAACTACCATAGTTCATATTTATTATGTGCAAACCTATTGTACGGGCGATTGTTAAAATTTATTATTATGAATGCTTGTATGTACATAAAGATTCATCCCCAGTTATTTAATTCAGCTAGTTTGAGCACACAAGAAATATAATGTATTTGTTACATGCATATATTGACCTGTAGGAGCTTCGTAAGTTTATTTTAACTTTGGTAGGCATTCGAGTGGAAAAATATTTAAGTTACGCCTCGCAGGGCCCACCAACGCAAATGTCGGCAATAGTAATTAAGTACTTTATTGTCAAGGATTTAACATTTTACGACGACTGGTAATTTAATGATTACGTTTGTAGATGTGTCAGTTGTTACGCGATTTGGAACAGTTTACTTGTGTTGTTCTTAAAGGGCAAAGCAAACCTCAAGGCTTTAGGCCTGTAAAAGATTGTTTCCTTAAATACATTAATATTACAATATAAATAAAACAGCACGCATTCTTATTAAGCCTTAATACAGTTGTAGGTACTGAAAGAAACATTGTTGAAATACGATTTTCTTAATGGTCAGTACAATGTTCTTCATCAGATTATTGCAATACTTATTATGTTGTAAAAAGCAAAAAACCCAAAAAATATGAAATATAACATAACAGTTGTTCGCCTACAGCGTTTTGTTACAAGTAAAAGTGATGCTATTATACTTTTTATTCATTTACCAGCCTGCATCTTTTTGCATTTTGCTATCTCCACTTCAAGAAACAAAGCATGCATTAGCATTTTTCCTACGACTTCGATATCTGAAAGTATAATCGAATTACTATCGCATCATAGCCATTGTGTTCCCAATGTTCTCGTATTGAATATTAAGCTGTATATTCAAATTTAATGCAAATCAGTGGGCGTCTGATCATCCAAATATCTTATCTAATTGTCTGGTTCCTAGAAGGGATGAGTCGCACTTCTCAGGTGGGCGATGGATGTTTCTAAATGAGTTAGGTACTTGCACCTTTGAAAGTCAGGTAATAAAAATCGTACAAGAGTTGATTGCCACCTGTTGCTCGATGCTGACCTGGGAAGGTCTAAACATTTGTTTAGTAGTACATCAAGTGCTTTCTTCATAGAAAATAAACTTAGGTATTTGAAAAATGTAATATTGTGCAATAACCGGGAAACCATATACCTATATCCATAGAAATTAACTGCGAAAATTGCACTTGCTTATGTGAACATGACAAATTGCATAAGATGTTATCTAAAGAATGTAACGAATATTTTTTGTGCTATTGTTGTTTTCGGATTTGCTATAAAAAATATACTGACATGGATATACATATTTGAAGTGATGAGGGTAAATTATTGTCGTAGATCGCGTCTTACAGACACCATTTTATTGAATATTTAAACAGCGTAAGTATCAAATATAGGTTGTATCGGCGTCATATGCTACAAAAGGAAAGAGTAGATATAAGAGTGGCATGTCCATGGGGTGGGGGGGAGATGTTCCAGAATACAACCCTCCCTCTCCCTAAGACCCATTGCAAGATACATAAAGAGAGACAAGAAATTTATTGGTATTAGTTTTTTAAATTGAGGACAAATAACTAAGACGTTAAACGTCAAAAATTGGTAAATAATATGCTTAATTTTGCAGTTTTTACCCCCCCCCCCTCCCGAACGCGTGTAGTTTTCATAGATTAAGTAATGGCTCGGAAACGAGAACAGACTGGTAGGTAAGTAGAGAAAACAGTAAATCATAATACACAATTATGGGAAAAGTATCTAACGAAAATATATCAGGAAAACAAGGATATATATATAAACAAAGATGAATATAGGTTGATAAAGTGATAAATTATAGTAAAAGTATGGATAGAATTAGAAACGGTATGCAAACTAAAAAGAGCAAAAAAACAAACATTCTAATAGATGTATCACATATAATGGGAAGAAGAAAATAAAAAATAAAGCAGCAGGACACGATTTGTGATGTGTATGTATACGAATGATTAAAAAGGAAAACAGGAACTTCTGGTAAAATACATGCTAAGATCTTAGAACACAGATGAAGAAAAAAATTATGCAACACACAGAATATATTTGCATAAAAAGAGTAATAAGAGTATTTTGTAAAGGTACTTACTAAAATAAGAGAAGTGAAGCTGCAGATTATTCACGTAATTATAAAAAAATCTGAACATCATTTCATTGTTTGGCTGTATGTTTCTTAGTAAGAAAGATGACTCTACGAGTATTGCCTTGGAGGTTGACTTTTTTAACCTGAGAGGCTAGCAATTTTGCACACATTTTGAATTAAAATCTCGAATAACTCGGTAGCTTAACGTGAATAGCATTTGGGAAGTTGTAAAGTCTTACTGGGCTAAACAAAGTTTTCATTGGTACTGTGTTGTTGTACTATTGATCTGAAGTTTGGCAGGATTAAAAATTTAGGGAACACGTTTTCCGATGAAATTATGAGTTTACTAACATTTTTGAGTCTTAATCCTCAAAACAAAATGTGATTATTCGTTTCTGTGGTGTTGTTATTTTCAAGACGGGCGATTAGATCACTATTGCGCTTGATTCTAAGACGAGTCGTTTAATCTATTTCAAGGTTTTAGTACCGGTGTCAGTTTCCATTTTAATGCTGATTTTGTTTTTTAGTATCCACATGCCCTTGTCACGATTCACAATCTCATTCCCGTTTTGATCGTCCCGACACATGTTGAAAATTTTGGAAGATAGGGGAATGGTAAAAGGTTTAATATAAAAATGACAAAATTTTGATGAGAAAATGGCATGTTATGTGGGTGTAAGAAATAAAACTATATGCTGATACAGTCGGGTCGATACCGATATTTATCTGAGCCTACTGTTATTTAATGTAATACTGGACGAAGTTTCTAAAGAAATTAAATATGAACTACAACTAAAACTATGCAGACTTGACAGAGGAAACGGAGACACAGCTATAAGAAAATATTAATAAAAGCAGCTGCAAATTGTATCAATACTTCCACATCCAATTGCCAAAATGACATTTACGTTTTTATTTTTTATACTATACAATTAGTAATTAGGTTTTGAGCATTTTTTCTCTCTACACATTTTTTCTAAGACAAACAGTCTTCGTGATATTAGCAAAAATATATAAATTTTTAAAATCGTTTTTTCCAAATAACTCGAAAATTATTAACTTAACAAAAAAATTAGAAGAGTGCTTTCTGATCAGATTTGATTTTTTATATAATACCAAAATTTAAAATAAATCGTACGAGGAGGGTCCAAAATAGGTTTTTTGGAAATATTTCGAAAATGTTAAAATTCTGGATAAATTTTCTAAGACGCTTTTTGTGAGAAATTTTATTTCCTATCTGATGGTATTTTCATTTTTTGAATATATTAAATATATTTGGAGATATTTAGGAAAAACCGTTTTCTTTAAGTGACGCTTTTTAGCTAATATCTTCTAAACAGTTTGCGGCACCAAAAATTTATAACGAATAATGCTCGCAGTTGTACTACTAATCACATTCTAAAACGAAAAAAAAAATTGCAAAAAGGGTAATTACCCCTTAATTTCGCCCCCTTCTCGACACTCTACTTACCCCACAAACAATAGGTCGCTTTGGGTAGTTGAGATTTATACGTTTGCCAAATTTCAAGGTTATATATTAAGTCTTTCGAAAGTTATCGTGTCCATAAACAAAACCACAGACACACAGACAAGAAATTTGTTTTTGCTCAAATTTGTTTTTTTTTGCATTTTCGACCATTTTAAAGCGATTGAGCAAATAAAAATTTTTTTTCGCGATACAGTACTTCCCATCCGTTGGATGTGGAAGTAAATTTAATATAAATGAAAAATAAGGTGTTTTACAAAAATTTAAGTATAGTGCTTGTCAAAACGATTAGAGAACAAAGTCAGTTAAGGCGGCTGACACACGATTAAGAGAAGATAAGGAAACAGATTACCCAGGCAAATATTTCAAGTGAAAATAGTAGACAAAAATAAGAGCAATACGAACAGATGGAAGAGAATAAGGAAGAAAACTGAAAACTTAATTCCAGCATATGTAACTTCAACGATAAAGTTAAACATTTCTCATGTATACAAATTTAATCATGAGCGAAAAACATTATTTTATTAATAACGGTTACAAATGAGAGGTCGTCAAAAATACACAAAAAGTGGTTAAAGAAAGGCAGGGCGAATGCGCGCTGGTTTCCAAAAAAGGTACAGCTTTTGAATATCGTACAAACATTTTTTTTTCTTTCGCTTACCATTAAAGATGCAATTTCATGTTTAATCAATTTGGAAACCAATCTTTATGGCGTGCAAGAAATTTAAGTATACTTACATAGTACATATTGAGGTCGAGATTGGCTAGGATTAGCTAAATTATGGAGGTTCACTTGTTTATCTCCCAGTAAATTATGTCTATGTAATAAAATTATGGCAGGTTCCATCGACCCATTAACGAAGGAGATACTATATATAGCAGTACTATCTATTTCATAGCAAAATTTGCCACGAATTATAATTACAAAATAATGAGCGGTCGATAGCCTTTCTCATTCTAGATTTCTAGGACTACTACCTACAACTAATTATAAGAAGAAGAAATGTTTTGTTTATGTAAATAGAATTACTGCTTTACAGATTTACTCGGCATAACGTTAAGATTGTTAATTAGTACAAAGTACAACCATGAGTTTCATGTTATTACTAATGATTTTGCATTTATGAGTTTATTTTTAAATGAAAATAAACAGGAAAACCGCAAGGTATTGCCGCAGGCGATCACGGTTACCTTCTTTCGTGCAACATAGTCTTAGAAATTACAATTACACGATTATTGTCTATAAATAACTGAGAATAATAGGCAGCATTTCAGATTGTCATTTTAGACTATACGCACGTAAGTAACTAAAAAATTAATGCATAATAGAGTGCTCACCAGAATAATTAATTAGTGTAGCTTAGCTTACAAAATTTTATTTTCTGTATAGGTAAAGCACTGGATATATGTGTTTTGATGTTCACTTTATGCAAATTGATTATAAAAACTTCCCCTAAGCTCAAATATCGATTTGTGTCTAAGTTTTTTATCCAAAATTTCTTATTTCATGTTTCCTAGTTTCAGATTTGACCTTAATATATTGTTCTACAATTAGTTGAAATTCTCTTTTGTATTAACCACTCTCTACCGGAAGGTAATATAATTGTACGAGAATATCGGTTTTGCACTGACATCAACATATTTAAGAATAACTCCCTGAAATCAGAGTCAGAAGTTGATCGGGAACCAAGTAAGAGCAAGCTGAACTGACCTGACCTGGCCTTAAGGGTCATGCATTTTAAGTAGCCAGTATTCAGACAAGTAACTTGAGTTAGAAACATTTCCACCATAATATACCTGCCACATCATACATAAGATAAAATTTTAGAAACCCTTTAGGTCGGGTAAGAGTAATATGTGGGAAGCGTAAAAAAAGTAAACGTAAAACCAGTAGAGTAAATTATTTAATCCAGTGTTAAATCAGCGGTTGCTATAGACAACCAATCAACTGCCGATTGAATACTGGTAGTGTTGCCGCAAGACGAGACAATTTGAGCATCTCGTCTCGTCTCGTCTTGCCTCGTCTCACCTCTGTTTTATCTCGGTTATAAAGAGGACATAACATCGTCGATATATTGGCGAGACGAGACAAGACGAGATGTCTCCAAGCAACGCAAGCGTTCTAAAACATGATACACTTCGCGTAGGTATCGTAGGTATACAGTGTGTCCCTAAAGTCCCGGATTATGAGATTATGTTGGAAACGGTATTTTTTTTAAACGCCGAATCGCGTCAACTTTTTTTTCTAGAAAGTTTTTAGCCTACGTAGTTGTTGTTTCAAAATCTGCCACATGGCGGCGCCATAATCAAAGTCATGTTTTTTTTTAAATGGTAACCCCTATTTTTGTTGCATTTTTGGATAGCTACAGTTTTCCTGAGTACACTGATGTGCCACATGTGGGAGTTGCACAAGAATTTATTTGAAAAAAGCTGTTTCTTTGACTGCCGAACTGAGCCCCATGCGCGCCCCTTCTAATGTCAATCATATTTGAAAAAACATCGTTCGACCATTCAAACATGTTGTATTTAATTTTTAAATTACATCATATTTTTAATTATTTAAATAACGTTTCAAAAGTTGTTTTGGCATAAAATTCAATTAGGTTAAAATAGGCGACAATTAAGAAACTTCGGGATTGCTTTGAAAACATAAGTTCTTCAATTACCAAAATCTCATTCGGCGGCAGGAAAAAAGCGGCTTTTCTCAAAAAAATTCTTACGCAACCAACCACATGTAACACATCAGTKCGCTTAGGAAAACGGTAGCTATCCAAAAATGCAATAAATAATAGGGGTTGCCMATTAAAAAAAGACATGACTGATTGTGGCGCCGCCATGCGGCAGATTTTGGAACGATTACGTAGGCTAAAATATTTCTAGAAAAATAGAAAAGTTGACGTGTTTCAGCGGTTTTTTTAAATTACCGTTTCCAAAATAATCGCATATTCTGGGACTTCAGGAACACACTGTTTCACTGTACTTATAATTAACTACAAATACAATAGGTGTTTTTTAAAAATGAATATATTAGTAAAATGCATGTCTATGCTGTGCCGTCTGCACCGCAACCAACTGCAGGTAGATTTATTTCGCTATCTTTATAGCTCATCAGTGCAGTTTAGTTCTAGTGCAGACAGCACGGCATAGAACTGGTTTTGCCTAAATACCAAAAGCTTGGTATGATGTAAGTAAGAATTTAGGTGGCAATGCCATCTGTCAGCATTACACCTAGTTGCCATTATTCCTAAAGGAAGTGACCTGTAGCCTGATAAATTGGCATGCACCTGCATACTTCAATTTGACAGCAGGCCCCCACGGCACTTTTTGAATATATTAGTAGCCAGGTAATAAGGCACCATTTATTTAGACGCCATCTACCAACCCTGTCCTAACTAAGGTAAAACATTCCGTCTATATCCCCGTAAGGTTGCCTGACAACGCCTATACATAGGTGTAAGTTAGCGCGAGCCAAATTCGAGACAAGACGAAAGTCTCGCGTTGCCCGGATCCCTATTTCGTCTTGGATAAAATGGGTCATTATCTCGTCTTGTCGCGTCTCGCGGCTACACTTAATACTGGATTAAAGTCATTAATTCGACGCTTACAATATGTTGGTCGTATGCATATTCTCCCCTATTAGCAGTTCGTGATAAAGTGAAATCACGCCATGAAACAATAATACCAAAAACTTACTCGTTTTCTGGAAATGCTCTTGTAATGTAGATAAATTCGTACCAATATATCCAGAAACTAACTAGAGGTTAGCAGTCGCAGTTGCGTATATTGTTATATTTAGCGGATCTATTATCACGTTCAAGCTGCCAGTACAAAAATTTTAAAATTATAGAAAATGATTTATTTGGATGAGATACATAGCTTGATACAACATAATGTGTAATATCAGTTTTAATAAAATTTATTAAATAAATAGATCAAGCAACAAGAAAAAATAGGGAACCGCCAGAAATTTTAACTTATGTACAAATGGACAGCCAGCAATTAAAGCAATAGCCGAAGAACTAGTAGCACTATATTTGTATTAGTGTGAATATTTGGTTTGGTTCTAGGGTATATAAAAATTAGAGATTCGTCAACAAATGTGAACTCACATAACATTCACTACAGGTTTAGCAACTGAAAGAACAATTAACGATGTTATTATTATGCAGGCTAATTTTGATTTAGAGCCTTCAAATACTAATTTAATGGAAATTTTGGTTTGAAGGCTTTAGCGGTTGTTGTCGACATGTTGTTTTCCGGGCTGCTTCCCACGTTGCTTGTTTGTTCTTGACGTTTCGACACTCACGTAGATGTCTTCCTCAGAAGTAGCTCTGAAACTAAAGAGAACTACTTCTGAGGAAGACACCGATATGAGTGTCGAAACGTTAAGAACAAACAAGCAACAGAAAGCAGCATGTTATTAATGGAAATTGTTGGAAAAATATAAGCAAACTGTCCAACAACAACAAAAAAAGAAATTCTGCTAAAGCCCACTAAATTTAAAAACTCGCATACAGAGATGGGAGATGGGTCGCTGGCTTGCATGTACAACATATAACTTTTGTACCTTCTTAAACTTATTTTCAGTCTTTAGGCAATCACGAGTTCGATTTCAACCCCGAGGGATTGGCCGCCCTCCTGGAACAGCTGAACTTCCCCACCGTCGCAGCCAACGTGGATTTTTCTGCCGAACCGTCATTCCAAAMCATCAGCGYTCCAAAATCAGTCGTCATTGAAGTACAGAAAAGACAGATAGGCATCATAGGCTACCTCACACCAACAACCACCGAGATATCGTTCACGAACAACGTCAAAATAACCGACGAAATCGAGGCCATCAGGGTTGAAAGCGAAAAACTGGATGCCGAGGGAGTTAAAATCATCATAGCTGTTGGGCACTCAGGGTTTCAGGTGAGTAAAACAAGTGTAACACTTGCCAGTAAAGACTTAAGAACTTAATCAATAATAATAAATAATAAAAATAAGTATCTAAGAGGATTATATAGACTTTGACGAAAATGTCCAATGTACTCGTATCTCTGCATCTTTAGTCATTGCAAAAATAAATAGCAAATGTTTTTATTTATGCAGAAATAAAATCTCTTATTTTTTTAGCTTGCCATATACACACACTAATTGTCTATCCAACGAGAGTAGTAAACACCTTTAACATTCGATCTGACTATCGCTTCAGGCATTTCGCAGATTGTTTAAAACAGCGTAGCAAATTTGCAGATTTCCTAAAGCAATAAATAATGATTTTGCATAGTGTGTGGTGAAATGGTCAGTTTGAATAATATCTAGTCATTTCGCACATTGCAGGCTAAAATATTCGGGAAACGCATCGGCACCTTAATAAACTTTCATTATGTTTTAATTTTAAATAAATAACCTTGGTGAAAAAGTGTACCGAGGAAACAATTTGTTGTTGTTTTTCATTTAGGTACCAAAATATGAGAACCTATTCGACTAAAGGAGGTCAAAGTAATTTGTGATGCATATCTTAACCTGTTTCCCAAATGGCGGATTATTTTTGTTTTGCATTATATTGTGCACTACTTTCTTCATTTAACCGGTAATCCACCTCTACTGTTAAAAATATTTCAGGAGCATACCAATATGTATATTCAACGAATTCGATACAGATATTTTTACGAAAGCGAAAGCAATTTTTTAAAAATTATTCTTAGTGTATTTATTTGTAGGTTCTGGCTCCCGTTTTTATTAAATTAAAGACACTTTTATCTATTAATATGACGTTTCGACCTATAATTTAGGTCTTTATCGAATATTTTTATTTTATAGATTGACAAACTAGTATGAAATTAATATGACATTTACAATTTTGATATTAATATAAAAAATGTACCTTTGAGTTCGTTGCTTTGCTATTATTGCTATATATTGTGTATTTAAATGATAGTGTTGTATGTATTACTTAGTCCTTGTATGTCAGTCCTGTCGTTTACACATGTCTTTAGTTTTTTTTTTGTATATGTATCATTTACAAAAATTGTCTTTTACGTTTATGTTGATCTGTAGTAATAATTTTGGTATTATCAAAGTCAAAAGTGTGGTCAGTTTGTTCTTGATATTTTTTTAAAGCTATGTAGTTGTTATTATTTTTATGTTGTTGTAGTCTGTTTCTCAAGTATTGTCCTGTTTGTCCTATATATTGTTTGTTTCATTGTTTACATTTTATACTGTATATTGGGTGTGTTCTCGTTTCTTTTAGTGTTTTTGTTTTTAGCGGTATGTAGAATTGTTTAATCGTGTTAATTGGTTTATATGTAATTTTAGTATGTTTTTTATTTTTTGGGTAAGGGGTGGTATATGTATGTGGTAATTTAAGTATGTTATGCTTGTTTTTTTCTTGTTTTTCGTATTGAATACTATTGTATAGTTTTTCTGTTTGTTGTTTGATAGAGTTATGTATTAATTTAGTGGGGTAGTTGTTATTTTTTAGTATTTTAGTAATAGTGTGTAAAGTTGTAATTCTAAGTTCTGGACTAGTTAATTTTATTATTCGTTTTATAATGTTGTTTAGGATAGCTATTTTTTGTCCATAGGAGTGGTTAGAGTGGTAATTTAGTAGTCTTCCTGATGTAGTTGGTTTTGAATACCATTTTCTGAGAATTTTATTATCCTTTTTAATTAATGGAAGGTCTAGATAGTTAATTGTGTTTTTCTTCTCTGTCTCTATGGTAAACTGTAAAAATAAAAGCAAAGTAACAAACTAAAAATACATTTTTAATATCAATATCAAAATTGTAAATGTCATATTAATTTCATACTAGTTTGTCAATCTATAAAATAAAAATATTTGATAAAGACCTAAATTATAGGTCGAAACGTCATATTAATAGATAAAAGTGTTTTTAATTTAATAAAAACAGGAGCCAGAACCTACAAATAAATACACTAAGAATAATTAGTACGAAAGGACTTTTTTGTTTGTATACAGTAGATATTTGTAGCTCTTTGTAGTCATGCATATGCATAGTAAACTAACAGGCCTTGAATTCATGTATGGCTGAATAAAACCGTTGAACACACTTTAGTAGTTTTACACATGAAAAGCTATTTTTTTAACAGCCGAGTATGAGGAGATCTAACGAAATTTAAGGTAGTCGGAGTGGTCTGTCATTATTTTATTGAAGTGATTATGCGTAAGGAAAGTAATTCAAGATGCAGCTCAATATTGATTGATACCTACGGATACATCAACAGATAAGCTACAATAATAACAATTTACTTTATCGCTATCAGCTTAAAGGATTCACGGCTGCTAAATTTATTATCAATAACAATAGCTTTAAAGCGTAATCTTGAGATATTACTAATATAATTTAGCAWTTAGATTAGACGTCTTCATCAAATATGTCTTAGATCACTAAGCCACATTTTCATTTACACTGGCGATCAGTTAATATTGCTAGTGCGTATTGTTTGCAAAGCGTTCCGATCTATATAAATTTGAGGATGTCTTGGATAATTATTTTGCTCTTTTTAATGCAGGTAAGTTTTAAATTGTTTTCTCACTTCTCTGAATCACTTGTTTGATAATGATTATCTTTGTCTTCCTTACTTTCCGATTGATCAATAATTTGTGCCAAATTTCGGATCGTGTATTCTCGAAAACAGTTTATTTTTGCTTAGAAGCCAGCACAAGATAGCTTGTCCCGTCGCTATGTAAATAATAAGTATTAATTGTTGGCAATATTTATAAATAATGGAGTCAACTAACTTTTTGTAACGCTGTAAAGTTAAAAAACAATTTAGTAGTTTACTTTTAAATCAGTGCATTAGCTAACCAAACACTTAATTAATTATACGAGTACGACTTTATCTTGATACAAAATTCCGAATAAAAAGCGTCTGCCTTGCTTGACAAGCCTGAACCAGTGATTCATTAGTTTTGCTGTTTATTCAGCTCATTAGACATTAACTTGCCAACCAAGACAGGCAGACCACTCTAAGAATAAAATTGTACAAGACATACAGGTGTTTACTTTAATTCGGGATGATAGAAGTGCATTATTGAAAAGAAAGCAATAAATGGGCTAAATTGCAGTATTGATTGGTTCTTGAAATGTGCCTGAACATTCTATACAATTAGTGGTGTCGTACAAGTACTACGATTTTGTTCTTTGCTGGTTAAAAATGATTAACGTCGAGTTCACATAAACAGCGTAATTTTAAAACCAACATACTTACGTTAATACTGCGTTTACCACCTGAATTGTTTTTCTAGATGGACAGAAAAATCGCCGCGGAGGTACCTTTGGTGGACGTTGTTATCGGAGGCCATACAAACACGTTCCTCTGGAACGGAGAACCCCCAGATMCCGAGAAACCAGAAGGTCCCTACCCTTACATGGTAAAACAGGATYCCGGAAAAGAAGTGCCGGTAGTGCAAGCGTACGCTTACACCAAGTACCTGGGACAGTTGAACGTCAGCTTCGACGAAAACGGAGACCTGGTGGAAGCGTACGGCCAGCCGTTGTATCTGGATAAATCGGTGAAGCAAGACGAGGATATTTTGGAGAAGCTGGATTTGTATAGGGCAGCCGTGGATGACTTGAACGATGACGTTGTGGGGGTCACCAAGGTGTTCTTGGATGGAGACGACAGGTCGTGTAGAGTGAAAGAGTGCAATTTTGGAAATCTGATCACCGATGCTTTGGTGGCCTATAGAGCATCCGTAGCTGGCGCAGAGTATTGGACAGATACGCCGATTGGTTTATTTAATGGGGGTGCTATAAGGTAAGAAATTTACTACTATTGATGCACTTTGATCCATACTATTGTAGCTGTAGTTTCACGAAATTCTTGTATAAATTAGAAACAGCCGTAAGAAAACCGTTAGGAATACATGAAAAATGAACAATTCATAAGGGATTTATAAAAACCCTTCCAGTTTAGATAAATAATAAATATATTACTTCCACATCCAACGGATTGTATCGCGAAAAAAATTTCCAAAAAATTTTATTTGCTCATTCGCTTTAAAATGGTCGAAAACGCAAAAATACAAAATTTGAGCAAAAAAAATTTCTTGTCTGTGTGTGTCTGTAGTATTGTTTGTATACACGATAACTTTCGAAAGACTTAATATATGAACTTGAAGTTTGGCAAACGTATAAATATCAACTACTCAAAGCGACCTATTGTTTGTGGGGTAAGTAGGGTATCGGGAAGGGGGCGAAATTGGGGGGTAACTACCCTTTTTGCAAATTTTAAGTTTTTTTAAATTTTTTCGTTTTAGTATGTGATTAGTACTATAACTGCGAGTATTATTAGCTCTTATAAATTTTTGGTACAGCAAACTGTAGAAGATATTAGCAAAAAAGCGTCACTTAAAGAAAACGGTTTTTCCTAAATATCACCGAATATATTTAATATATTAAAAAATGAATATACCATCAGATAGGAAATACAATTCCTCACAAAAAGTGTCTTGGAAAATTTATTCAAAATTTTGACATTTTGGTATTATATAGAAAATCAAATTTCTGATCAGAAAGCACTCTAGTAATTTTTTTGTTAAGTTAGTAATTTTCGAGTTATTTGGAAAACACCGATTTTAAAATTTATATATTTTTGCTAATAACGCGAGGACTGTTTGTCTCAAAAAAATGTGTAGAGAGATAAAATGCTCAAAACCTGATTACTATTCGTATAGTATAAGAAATAAAAACGTAAATGTCATTTTGACAATTGGATGTGGCGGTTTTTTTATAATTTAGCTATCGGTTGTTTGACATTTGCAACATAAAAATGATTCCTACACATACGTTTAATTCATATTGCGCAGTAAAAAACAATTGGTTCTCAGTTCTCTGAAACAATTGCCGTGGTAGATGGGAGCTAGTTGTGATGTGGGACCACGCATGTAAGTTAACTTAGATTTGAACCGTTCTGATTTTTGCATTAGTTTCTAGATAAAATTTAGACTTCTAGTGTTGACATGTCATGTCTAATTGTTATTGTTGAATAATTAAATATGTTTCTTGTTGATTAATAGTGTATTAGCTGATTGCAAAACAAATTATTTCGAAAGCAACATTAATAAATTATACTTTCTTTTCCGTAAAAAGGTATGACTATCGCGTTTTCTCATATTTCAGTCTGTAAATTAAAAAAAATTTAATCTCTATTTCGGATCGTTACGGCTTTTCATTGAAGAACAATTCCGACAAGTTGATTGAACTAGCAGTCGGTTAGCATTTCTGGCACTCCCGGATATACCGCGGGCCGGCCGGTTGCGCTTGGCTCGATGGGTGCATGCTGATTGCTAGTAGTGTGACTACCCAGTGCATGTTAAGAACATATAAGGACTGAAGTGGGAAGGTTATATAGGTACATTCATATTCTTTGAATGTTTTCTTGGTGTTAAGCGTCACTGGATTCTGGTATGTCGTATAATCTGAAGGATTCTTCCTTGATTAATTCCTTGTGTTTTTCCATTTCTATCCATTGTTCTTCATTCTTCCCTGTTTTCTGGATTATCCTTTCTATAGTTGTTTTCCATGTATAGCGGGTCTACTTTTTCTTTTTTTGTCTCCGCTTAGCCCCCAGGGCTTTCTTACGTGGTCTACCTCTCTCCTTTTGGATATGTCCCCAATATTTCATCATGTATGTCTCTATTCTTTTTATGACCGTTCTGCCATCCAGGAGTTCTGCTGTTGATTTTTTTCTCGTTTTTATTTATTGCCTTAGCTATAGACGTTGTATAATACATTTCTCTGACTTTCTCAAGCTTTTCCTATTTGCCCTTGTTGCGATACGTCATGATTGGCATAATGATTGCTGTATATAGAATCTTTATGAATTTCCAGCGTGGCTTATGTTTCTCTATAAATGGTGATATCACCCTGGTTACTGCTGTTCTTTATGGTGAGATTAAATAGGTGGGCAATGTTCTTAAGCTGGTTTCCGTTTTCATTTGTCCACGAGTTGTATGTTTTTGGTCCTAGTTTATTTTTGTCTTCATATTGAACGACAATTGCGAGAAGTTTAAATTTTAACTGTTACACCCTTTATCTTTCTTAATATCAATTTTCCTAAGAGGCAATTCCATTAGATGGTAATATTATCTATCAAAATCCTGTACTGTTCAAGTATCACAGGCGTTGCTACGACTGGGAAAGACGCAAAGGAAGCAAAAAATCGTTTATTTTATCTGGGCTTGTCTGTTATTAGGTATTGCATTCTGAGATAAGCACCCACAGATGACAGACCATTTCATAGAGTATTTTGTAGCTTCCGCGAGCTTACTGCTTTTACAGTAAATCATAAATAATATAAAATAGCTTTTCGCTATAGAAATATTTGAAATTATTTCTCTTTGGTTATTTTGATTGCGTTACCTCCCTTATGCATAGGTATGTTGCAATTTCAATAAGACGAACTGGTTCATTGATCTTTAGTAACTGGCAATTGAATAAGGTTTGCGTTTATCATTACTTCGGGGAAATATAAAACTCAAAATGTGAAAATTGTGAATTTGTTACTAACGTTAGAGTTACAACTATTAAAAACAATTCCAAATTATCCATTTATGATTTTATACCGTCTGTGTCAAATCCTTAAAAGTTAACCAGAATAGCAGGTATCATGATCAATTTAGGAATATGCATACATGCAAAACACTTTCGTTTTACTACGCGTAGTAAATTGTCGATATCAAAATAATTACCGCTACTTCCCCAAATAAAATCACTTGTTGCGTAAGCAATAACACCTTTTGCCTCGTAGCTCCGCCCATTCTCTATCTCACGTCTCACTGCTGCCTCACCTCCGCAATCCACAAACATTTGTACGAGGTTGTCATGTTACCAAAAGTCTCGTAGTATACGTAATTTCTTGAACTTTTTCGCAAAAGATCTGAACTTCTTCTATAGTCTTCATATGATAATAATGCGATTGTGATTTAAAGTATCTAACGACCGTAGATTGATAAGAAGTTCAGGATTAAGATTAACTTGCTATATAAGACAAATTGATCTTTAAACCTTCAAAACTGTCCAGTGACAATCTTTTGTATTTAATTAAGTCTCCTTATAATGCACATTCGTTTCAGTTTGGAATCACTAAAACGACCTTGGCATGACTTGACAACATGGTTAACATTTGCAATCCATTCATGTCGTCGTTGTGTTATATTTAACCTTGCGTTCGATGGCGTAGGGAATGGCGATCTATTTTTAGTCATGTAAATGTAGAAAATGCAAAAAAAAATAGAGCAAGCGAACGATACTTTTTGGCATCATTTACGTTAATTTGCTGAAATAAAAGGGCCGGTTAAAACACTTAAAATTATTAGTAAAGAAATGAAAGTGTTTCACAAAGAAMATTAACATCTTCGAGGATATTTAATGAACTCCTAACACTATACCGTTATATATTAATTGATTTTAATAGTTTTTCTTCCTTGAATTTTTCATTATAACTGCAAAAACAGAAGTTGTTAGTAGGAACACTCCAAAAACAGTTAAAAGTGCATTTCAAAGCCACCCTGGCATTTTACAATGTGCTAATATATCCAAATGGAAAGGAGAAACTCATAATCCATTTCCACATTAAGCGACCATCGTTAGTACCGGAATGTAGTTGATTAGTCAAAGTACAATAATAAATAATAATAATAATAAACGGTACAACATACCTGATGAACTGTTGCGTGATTTAAAAGTGCAACACGACTTATCACGTCGGATATGACGTAATTTTGAAGATGACGATTTAATAGCCAAAAGTTTTTTAACAATAATTTGGTGGAACTGATTTAGATATCCTCTTGGATATTAAAAAGTATGACTATTGTTTTTAGCATTCACTGGTTATTGAAATAGATAAATATAGAAATTGCAGAAGTATACAATCCATTACTTTCTGTTTTACGAGTATGTACGTGGAATTTATACATATAAATGATATTACTAATAAAAATGGTAATCTGAAAGCACACAGATGTTAGTTTTTAAAATACCGAAATCCATCCTCGGCTATTGCGGGTAGGTAAGATAATATCGAACGCAGACTAACAAATTGTAAAATTTTATATACCAAGGATCATGTTTCTTACTGCATTTTCTAAAATGACTGCAAAACGTTGGATAATTTTAGATATGGAGAAGCTATTGTAGCAAGCGCTGTCTATTTTCTGGTCCAAAATAATGTTAGAATTTAAAATACACAGTACTGTAATTATAGTATATTCCTTTTTGTGGGACATTTTCTAATTAGCAATAATTAGCTGATTATTTTACTATGATTTATTCTTAATTTAGTTATTCCTTGTTGTGGGTTGGCATCAATATTTTATTCGATTTGTAAATTAGGTGGCCTATCTGCATGTACCTGGCTTGAGTCCCCTCATCGACTCATAGGTACCTTCCAAAAGTTGCGATTGATAGAGAGTATCTGATAGCGAAACGTTGGTATAGTGGCGTAGTGCAGATTTTCAGCTATTCATTTTAGCATTTKCTGGTATATCCAGGATTTTAAGCTGCCTACGAGTGATATATTGTCCTTTTGGTTGTTTTGGGTCGGATCTGAAATATTTAGATCTTTGGAATTCTGGAATTTGGATGGTATTTATCCCATGGATTTGGGGACCTGACCTTACCATAAAATCGCATTCACGAATTGTGACTAAAATCTAAAGATACTCCGCCGATCTGTAAGGGTTGTGAGCACCTTGTGCTACCCTTATTCAAAGTTAAGCCGCCCACTATCCGAGGTATGAATTATCTTGTGTTTTATTTCAATAGCTTTATAGATTCGATTGTAGGCTTTTATTTGACGATATTACATAAATTCTGGTGATATCTCTTCCACGAATCCTTGAGGCCTGGTTATTACCATTGGATTACGGGAAGCTGGTCGAATTTGCTCCATTTTTCGACCAATTACTAATTCTTAAGGCGATCGAACATTCGAGAAACGGATTGCATCTTTTTGCTGAGCTCGACCGTCGTTCCTCCCTGTCCTTGTTGGAATCTACGAATTCACTATTGGATGAGTACACCTTTTTATACATGCTGTTTACCTGGAACTTTACATTAAAAATTAAAGTATTAGCTGTTCTAAAATATCGGTTGTTTATTACTATAGGTAATCATTTTGCAACAGATATTGTCGTAGATTACTTACCATACTATTTCTTAAGTACAAATATCTGCATTCGGAGAGAACTAAGTTAAAACAATTTTGAAGGCTTCCGTAACTACTTTCTTACGTAATTCTATATCTTGTAGATCTTATTGGCTTGTAAATGAATGCGCGCAATCATAAGGCCTGAAATAGTGAAGGGATAAATATAAATAATATAGCATCAGAAATACGTACTTACCTATAGTGATTGAGTTATCTAAGATTTGGTGATAGGTTCATTAGGTATCTTTTTTTTGCATATGTATATATATACTTACCTTAAATCGATTTGTTGTGGTTCTTCTTGCGTATGTATATACTTACCTTCAATCAACTGGCTTAAATTTTCATATTATTATACATTATATACTTATTGAGACTCTGGTATCATTTTATTTGGCATGTTTGGTAATTCGATGGGTTTCCTATACTTTTGGAGTATGCAGTAAAAATTATCTGGCGCTCGGTTACTATCATTTATATAAGTTTGGTGGCTGGTTCTTGGAGGGAACCCACCCCTTCTCCACTGATTAGTCGGCACTGCTTGCTCTTTTATGCACACCTTCAGATAGAAGCAAAAGGGGGCGTAGCAATAAAAAAAGGGTTTCTGCGCCGAAAAATGCCGGTGTTGAAATTTTCAGCTAATCCACCGTCACCTTTTTAAGATTATGACAGATATTGAAAAAATATATTGATGCACTTTGCAATAAAAAGGAGCAACATTCGTATTAAATATCATTTTTCTTAACTAATTAAGACTTATCTATCTATCTAAAGATACCGTGGAAAAAATTGTTATCACAAATGTCTCCTCATTTTTTATTCGGTCACCGAAAAAGCGCAATAATAAAATCGCGTCTAACAAAAGTGTGTGACAAAAATATCATTTAACCGGACTATTGTAATTAACAAATAACAGAACGTTAAACTAAAATAAAATAAATGGATGAACCTTTWTTGAGCAAGATATGTGTCTTTAAACCAACATGATCATTCTTTTCTGAAAACGACCTTGTTGATATGCCTGTGGCATGGTGAAAATATGGGTTTATAAATAATATTAAAGCTACCTTTGATTTACTTAATATAAAGGCTCTGACGTCATATTCATTTTAGTGCAACTTTATGCTTGATTGCCAGATTACTTGTTATTTAAAGCTTTAATAATCTCGGAAAGATACAAGCAATATACAATACAATACTGCAAGCTGGTGTAAGATACCAAGTATTTTACTGATTGCAAATATTTCGAAGAATGACATTAAGAGCAAGTATAATCAATTCAATTGAAATTTAAGGCAATTTTTAGTATAAATACAGCGAATTATATGCCCCACTGAGTTTTGAACAAAATTATTTTAATTTGGTCAATATTTAATTGGGTATTTGTCATGTGTTTATATTTTATTAAATTGCATATTAATAGGTAGCATCTAATCCACAAAACAGCTGTGACAGCTTATAAATTAGAAAAAATGAATCGTAAGGTGTATTTTTAATATTAAAAATCTGAATATTTAAAGGGACCGCCAAAACGCGAACATATTGGCCGTGACGTCAGGTGTCTTGTAAATGGCCGCTTGTTTACATCTGGGGGTCAGCGCGTCAGCCTCAGCCCGTCAATTTATCAGCTTGTTGTTTGCGTTCATTTTGTGACAAGCGAATTAAAATATGCCAAGAAAAAGTGAAATACTTATGACTTCTGAAGGCATGTTCATTGTTATGGATTTGTGTACAGCGATGAGCGGTTCAACGTGGCGGAGATGAGGAACGTAAAAGCAACAGCATAAGTGAACTATTTATCAAATTAACGTAGTATTGATAATTTGATCACAGTGGTTGTTGGAAAATACTATTTGTAAACATAAAAATGTAAGAATCAAAAATGTACCCTAAACTTGACATTTATTTTAGAGGTTAAAATAAATATAAATTGCATTTATTTTCGGGGCTCTTGCGGCTCGTTTCCGGTCTGGCTCACAGTCGAATATTTGGGGAACAACGTCGTTCTTTATTATAACATTTCACTCTATCAACTTAAAACGCATATAATTTTTCATATCCTCTTCAAGCTATAACAAAATGGAAACTGAATGGTAAACACTTATAACTCCAAAAAGAATAATAAAACTTACAGTAAGAATTAAGATGATCTTCACAACAGAAAAATAAACTTTGCGATTTGGCATATCACGTCTAGGGGCCTTAAACAACTTTTTCATACGTTGATAATCTCAAGGAACGGTTACAAAATTTTGTTAGCTGTACTAACTGAAGTACTTTTATAACCATGTACAAAACAACACTTGTTTTGTTTTCCATACATAATAGATGCTTGTAAAACTACACAAATCACTTTTTCGTGCGACCTCTTACACTGTCCTTTCAATGAACACCACACAAAAGCTTTTCCAATACAAGAATGATACTACACCATTAAACAGCGCGCTCCTCGGTAATGTTTACATGACACTTGACGTCACGAGTTGAATAACCTTGGATGGAAGCGTTTTGGCGGTGACTCCTAAGATTCGAATTTCAGACCTGAAATTCTCTACCTACAAATATTTTTTTTTATTTTTTTTACATGGCGTGCGATATACTCGTATATGCACTTCAAGATTCATTTTACGTAATTTTCAAAAAAGGTGATAATACCCAATTGTTAATTCCTTACATTCAGATCAAGCATCAACTCGACCACCTACGGAGGTAACGTTACAAGAGCCGAACTACTGGCGGCTCTGCCCTTTGACAACCAAATCGTTTCCGCTAACATCCTCGGAGATGACCTACTCACGACTCTGGAGTTAGGCGCTAGAAGCGATGGGGAAACCTCTTTGGGAGAATTTCTGCAGGTTTCTGGGATCAAGGTCGTCTACGACTATAATCAGCCTTCAGGTTCGAGAGTCGTTTCGGCAAAGGCCAGGTGTGCAGATTGCAAGGTCCCTGAATACAGTGATATCAATAGCAATGAAACCTACAGGTACGTATACTTCATTATTAATACAGTTATGTAGATTTTGCAGCGTTTAGATTAGTAAATCTAAACGCCCTTGTAGTTTTGGACGTTAAATACATTTGGAACAACACAACGTGCGATAAGTAAAAAATTTTGTTTTTATTGTCGTTGTTGGTAGGGTACATTTATTCCCAGCGCCATAAACATTGTAAACAAGATTAAAAGGTATTGTACAACTGCAGTAAGCCCCAATAAACGTATCTTGGATTTCTGGCACTTGTTTGAAAATATTCAATGAATTGCCTTTTGTATAATTACTGTATGTTGCAGCTGTTTCATTATTAAAGTTCCACTGAATGCGAACAAAGATGTTTTTGAATTGTATTTCCTAATTTTATTGTTCTATTTATTTACTAAATTTCAATGGGTTCACCATCCTTTATATTATATAAATTTATATTCACATACTATACTGTAGCCAAGTTCTCGTTTTTGCAGAAGATTTTTGGTCACGTCTCCTTTCGTTAAGCTTCTACCCTGCCCTGATTAGCTTCTCGCATATCTTTCTTATACATTGTTCGTGTGTTTTTCCTCTCCATCACCAGAGTCGCCTTGCATCATAAAATTTCTTTTTCTCCTTCACATAGCCTTTGGCACCTCTAATATTCCCTTTTTTAACCCTCCCCATCCGCTGTCGATTGTTGTTTGCTCCATTTTACTTTATAGAATAGTTTATTATTTTTGTAATTATAGATGGTCTTCGCATTTTTTATGCCTCTAAAGTTCTTCAGTGCTTATTTTCAATTTTTGTATTAGCAATTAATCCTTTATTTATCTTGGTTCACGCGTTTATAGTTTAGTGAAGATACTCTCCACACGGGTCACATTTTTTGCCAGGTCATTAAAAAAGTTTTTTCTATTCATTTTTCGATAGAGCAAACAAATCAAAGTTGTATAAATTTGCTTTTCTAAGTAGTTTCCACTTATTCAGTATATATGATGTTAGAGAAAAAATTAAAATTCAACCATTAATTTTTAATTACTTTTGGATAGTTTTGCTTCCATCTTTTTTCAGACAGAGAAAGTATCCAACAATAAAGACGTATTAGTTACAAAGTTGAAAATTTATTATTCCATCTTCACATAACCGTCATGTTTAGGAACCTAGGCAAAATGCTTAAATCGAGACATCTGCGAATGTACTTGGTTTTCAATTTCCTCCATCACCTTGAAATCATTTTCATCKGAAAAATTCCTTTTAATATAAGTATACAACGAATAATTGGGCATGGTTGGAGGGGAATGTTGTAMATATTCAAATTTGKATTGTAATTTTGCATAGTCTTCCTTCCGGATGGATTCAATTGAAAAGTACAAGATAAGTAGTCTTCCCTCCGCCATACACATGGATGCGTTGGACACTTTCTCTGTGTGCAGAACATGGAAATAAAGCCATTGAAACTTATTTGAAAATTAATGGTTGGATATCATTTTTTATAACTAACCCCCAATATATTTTGTATAGTTCGACAACAGACGTTCTGTGAAAGATGGTGTTTTCAAATAAATGACAAAAATCGTTAACAAAACTAACTTTTTAACTGATCCAGAAGTGAAAATCCAACGGACTTAAATCAGGTGACCCTGCAGGGCATTTAATAGTTCCGCAACCCTCTGTATACCGACCTGGGAATTAATCACACAGGGACGAACATTGACTCCAAAAAATAGGCGACCGCCATCTTATTGAGACTAGACCTTGGCATTCCTCGTCGATTTTCGTGAGGAATAAATGAATAATGTCATTTGCAATATTATCACGCCAAAAGTTCAAGTAGATGTCTGCTCTTACATTCCGTTTATGAGGTAATTTTTATTTCAGCAGAGTCAGTTATATCTGTTTACAATTAATTCATTTAGGCAAAAAGCGGCTTCTTTAGAGTCATTAGTCATGCCCATTATCATCGCACAAAACTGCATTCTTCTGTCAGGATCTTCTTTATTCATTTTATGAGAAGGTGTACTTGGTAGGGTTATTATTTCTTCTTTTTCATTATTCGAACAACCGACGTTGATTAATATTATTACCCAAAGCAAGTGGTGTGGTTGACGTAGATGGTACATCAAGAGCTTGACTTTGATTTGTAGCAGATTTCGTACCTTGGAATATCTTTTGCATGTGCAGCTTCTTTATTTTTTAGCTAACTGCGTAAATTGAAGAATAGGATTTTTCTTCGCATGAACATTATTAAGTAAATCACGAGCATGTTGGTGTGAACGTTGTCGATCTGCACAGCCAACCATCATTAGGATTCAGTTAGTTAAGTTTCACTGAATTTGACCACGTTTTTAAAATAAATCTACTGTTATCAAATCCACTTTTAACTTATCGTATCGATACTTACAAAACCTGCTTTGATATATCTTTTTGTCGTTTATTTTAAAACAGGATCTTTTACAAAGAAATTTGTTTTCAAACAGAAATAAGCACCAGGTCGTTTGATTCCTTTGCTTTCCTAATTAATTTTTTGGAATGGATATCAGCTTATTAAATTTATGTTTCCATCTCCATTTTAACTTGTTGTGGATCGGAAACTGTCGATCTGAAGAAAACTGTTTTATGTAGATATGGACGAAATTCTGCAAAACGTATTTTTTTATTCCCGTAACAATTTTAACAAATATTAATTCTCATTAACCATTTGCCAGGTAAAACCTACCTATTAACCTACCTATTAAAAATGCTATATGTTGTATTGTAAAAAATAAAATACTTCCCTGTTTTATTTAAATACAGCTAGGTACCATCTTATTCTAATTATTATTCTAATTCATAAAATGAAATTAAAAATTATTGCCAGCCTTGACCGAGATTTGAACTGGGGACCTTTTGACCACTAGTCAAACGCTTTGACCGCGGTTGTGAATAGGGCCCTGATAGCTCAGTGGGTAGTGTTCAAAAGGTCCCGAGTGAAAATGGCTGGTAATAATTTTTCATTTCATCTTATGCCTGTAAACCTCGCTGTAAACCCATACAAAATATCGTATATGTTCATTATGAATCAATAATCTTTGCTCATTTAAACTATGTATATTGCAGAATAATAACAACATACTTTTTGCTATCTGGAGGTGATGGCCATTATGCTCTAAGAAACGGCACCTTCGATTTAGAAGCAGAAGGTCTCAATGATATGGAGATAGTGGAATGGTACATGGGGAAGAAAAGTCCAGTTTATCCCGAGGTATTTGGCAGGATACGAGTGATAGCTGCTGAAGAAGATACCGGTGACGGTGACGGTGACGGCGGAGGGGGAGGAGATGAAGATGACAACGGTAGCGGCAACGCGAACGTATTTCATAATCTGTGGTGGTTCACATTCCTAGGATTTATTGTACTTAATATTGTAAGATGATATTTTTAGTAATTTATTACGTCAAGAAGAAATTGAGGATTAAAGTTTATTTTCCTTGTTGTTAGATTATTTCAGAGTTATAGATAGAGAATGGATACTAAAGTGAAGAAAATATCAAAATTGACGGAAGTAAATGCGGAAACAGCAAATCAAGGGATGAGTCAAATGACATCACCTTCATTATCATTAACACATTTAAATTCTTAGACATGGACTATATATGAGCTAATTAATGTGTAGCCTAATCTTTGCAAATAATAATTCCGTTAATCCAAGATGAATTCATAATCTATCCACAGTTAAGCCATAATTCATAATAATTGTCTGACGAGAGTCGATCAGATGTGGATTTATAAAAGCTTAACTCTAATCAGGTGTTTTGTTATTTTCAGCAAGTGTTTTGTTCTCAAATCATTAAGAAGTATTGACAATACTGTGAGGAGATGGGTAATAGGAGAAATCCATGGTCGTCTCCAGGAAAACACAAAGCTAAACGGCATTATTTGCCATTAAGTCTTCTGCTTAATTAGAAGTAACAATGCTCTCTTTGATTGTCTGCAAACTTAGTACATACTCAACTCGAATGTGATATTCTAATGTTCCTTGTTTGTCGATTTTGTGCAGCAATGTTATTCTAGTTGTACTAATAAACCTCGTTTACGTAATGGGTTCGCATTTAATGCTACTGGAGATGATAATCTCCAATTATTTCCAGTGAACCATTAAATTTCTGGGCGGCTACGGTGTTTATTGTTAGCAACAGAGGAACCGAGTATGATGCAGCCCATAATCAATCATGTGATCTAATTTTAGTATATGGAGCAGTGATGTTCGGCAGTACAACACCAGTTACAGTCAATAAATTATCTAGATTATGGGGGATATATCTTAAAGTGCGTCGGAACTAATAAAATTTATCTCTGGCGGGCGGTTATCGTCAAAGACGCATATAATTAAGGAAATTTGCACTTTATCTAACTGCTTATTGTTTAAGAATTCCTCTTCGGTATAAAAGGATTAGCGGAACAGCAATAATTCATAACAGGTTAATTTCAGATTCTGTAACCGGAAGTTTCGGTTTCTACCTAAAAGCTAATACTTAAACAAATAAGTATTACATACAAGTCCTTAGTAGGTTGTACCTATATAAAAAGTAAAAGCGACAATCGCAGATCACTGTAAAACTATTTTCCTGCCCGGTGGTTGTAGTATACATTATAGGGCCATACTTGAAATCTTTCAACTGTTACGTTGAAATTTGAGGAATAAATAAACACAAAATGGAATAATAAATAATAAAGCTTATACTATTTATTTGAAAAGAGTCACTCTCAGCGACCGTTTCATCACCGTCGCCAAGTTGAATTATTAACTCTGCCACCAGCCACAGTTAGACCAACTATTTGCTGTGATTTTCGCAACTTCTTCTTGGATAGTTTATATGGTGCTATCACTAAATTTTGGTGCAGCATTTTTCCTCCTAACATGATACTTAAGTTTGTGCCGAATCTTTTCAATTGGATTAAATATACAGTGATATGGCGGTAGCCGTAAAATTGTGTGTGCATGCTCTATAAACAAACTATCAATTTGAAATATCTTATTAAAAAATTTTCCTTTTAGAAACTCCAAGAGTTGTGTCTTTGTATAACATTCATCAAAATATGTCACATTTTAAAAGAAAATCTTTGATATCTTCTTTATTTGAAGACGTTTTTGGAATTTTTTCAGTCTGAGTATAATCATACGACGCATTGCCTAATACAAATGTTACTGCATTGGCCGGAAGCTTAGGCAACAGTTTATTTTCAAACAAATTTTCAAAAATTTCAGCCGTCATACTTTCATGGTAATCTACCTTTTCGTATTTTTAGCAGATAGAAATAATGCATCTTCCACCCATCAGGTTTTAGATCCTGTATCTAGAATAATTTTTCTTTTACCATGTGACATTCGTACTTCAACACCCATTTGGTTACTCTTATCGCATCAACCTTTTTTCACATTGTAATGGCTATCGTACCAATTTCCGTCGACATATCGTTGCTTCTATGCCAAAAACACGAAAGTGCAAAATGGCTGTTTCGRGAAAACAGCTGTTAAAGGTTTTGCAGCGCCATCTAAAATCGAATAGTTCGGTTACACAGCAGCTTGTGTATGTTAATAGTAACCTGTAATACACTTTATAGGATGACTTTAAAACAAATTCGATTTTTTCATAATTTGAACCAAAAAAGCACATTCGTTTTTTTTGGTTTGGTAAATCTATTAACGGCACCCCATTCGTTACCAGACAAAAACTTTTCTTCCAAAGCATTTTTATTTATAAATCAGCTTTTCACATTTTGTTAACAAAAGTAAAGGTTAAAACACTAAATAATATAAAACAAAAGGTTTATTATCCACAAATAATAAAAAACTAAAGCGCATTTTCTTCATTTCTGTTGTCACTTAAATRTTTATCCCTCATTAGCATCTGTATCTGAATCTTCACTCACATCTGGCTCAGGCAGTCTATTTGGCATATTGCTATTCCATTTCAAGGCTTCATAAAACTGGTGATAAGCTCGTGGTATCGTTAAATCTTTGCACATTTTCATCAAATCTTTGAATTTAGATTCCGAAATGGTTAATTCAGATTTATAGGCTTTTTGAAGTTTATTTTTTGCAGGCCGTCCTTTTGCTTTTTTAGTGCAGTCCACTTCAATAAATTCTTCATCATTAAACTTGGTTTTGTAAAATACTTTTGTAGAATATCCTTTGGCATAGCGAAGCCAGCAAACTTTACGCCATGGGATTTGATTCATAGAAAAATGTAAATTCGCAAATGTTTTGAAATCAAGGAGGTCGTCATGCAGCATGTTTTTGACTTCAAATGGACATGGGATCATACGGGCAGTTCGAATTATTTGCGCCCATCCTTCAGGTGTGTACACAGGTACAGTTTTTGCCTTCTTTTCAATTTTTGAATGGATGGAATCGCATTCCATCTCTGTATGTCCGGTCTCAAAAAACCTGTGTTCAATTGATTCCAGAAACGGGTGATTCTCAAGAACGTTCAAACACATCACTGCAAAAATACAATTTTTTTGTCGACCGCCGCAGCCATCTGACATCATGCGCACAGTTTTAATCTGAGGGTGAGACATGATGTATTCGAAAATGCATGAAGAAATTTCATTTGCCCCTCGTTTTCCATTAATTTCACTCCAAAGGTAGCACACTACCTTCTGATTCCCCAAATTGTAAATCGTTAAATTATAAACCGCTAATTTTCTAAGATAGAAAATTTGGCCGGCAGAACCTTTTGGAGTTGTTAACACTGCCTGAAGATCAAAATTAAACGATAAAGCAGTTGGATCTTCTTTAGCCACTTTTTTGTCCTCATCTCGTGCAGCCCTGGAACCAATTTTTCTTTTTTGGTGCTCTTTAAATGTCAGTTCATTTTTTGCCTTCTCTTCTTCGGTCATACTTGCGTGTGCTAGACAAACTTTACATTGATCCTTTTTTTGTTGAAAGAATCCTAGATTATATTCACGAAACGTAAGTCTGTATTTCTCGAATGAAACGGGTTTAAGTTTTTTCGCTGCACATCCCTTTGTACATTCTAAACATTATTGAAATGTTTAAGGAAGGGTCCAAATACTTTTTGGTAGAAGATTTACGGCAGTAATGAGATTCGACGGACGAAAAGGATAGAATGTGCTGTCGAATTATATCATCATCTTCATTTGTTAGTTTATTGTGTGCAACATGTTTCCCACGGCCGTCTTTTAAAGATACACCGCTAGAAGATTTTTTGGATGCACTACGCATAAAAGCATCGGTGACGTTAAGCGTTGCCATAAAAAATTCGCGACACACTTTTATTTTCTCTCCGTTAACTGTCAGTGTATAAACATTTGTGAATTTTTTTCTAGACTTTTCTATTTTACGTGTGGTGCAGCTTTTTAGTTTTTGTTCTATGTGATGTTGCAAAAATTGTCTTTGTTCATCTGCACTAGTTAAATTTCGAAATTCTGTGTAAATAACGTTTCTCTGAGTTTCATTCACTAATTTTATGCACTGATGTTTCCTTCTTTCAATGCAGGAAGGTGGTAAAAGTGGACGTCCTGGTTTTTGTACGTCACGATGTCCTATGTATGGTTCACCTTTTCGCCTCTTTTCTTTTCTGATAYTTTTTTCCATAAAGCTGGATTTTTTTTCCGTTTCATAGGAACTACATTTTCTTCCTTATTTTTTTTGCATGTCTGAACTCTCCGATTCAGACGAATTATCCGACGGTGGCACATACTCATCAGATGAAGCCGAGTAATCTAAATCTTCTAACAACTGCTGTGAAATGGGTGAAACCTCCCTTACTGCAGCTACATTTTCAGTTGAAGTAGTGGGCTCGTCAGATAATTCCACAGGTTCAGCACACCTTGGATGCAAAGCGACATTTTCGTTTCCAGTGTTGTCTAATAAAAGACAACGGTGCCATTACACCTTGTACATTTCATATAGAAATAAAACTTACCATTTTGTTTCAGGTCACGACACAACTTTAGAATTCTGCGTGTTCTACTACTCATTGCGTATAAAATCTAATGACAACAATATCACGAATGTAACAAAACTCACAAATACACTTTGCCAAAAACGCGAATGTGGCACATTCGTGATGTTCACGTTGTAGAGTTTGTAAAATCTCCACTTACGCGAATCGGGAATCGACCAGGTACGTTGATATACGAAATTGGACACATTCGTGCTTTTGGCATTGCATTCTTTCACTATTTTCACATTCGCTGCTACATACAGATAAAAACCGGTAAAATTGCACATTTGTGGTTTTGCCATTGTGCCAACGATATATGATTGGTCTATCACGAAATGTTTTGTTTTGGTTTAAGTAATTTACACGCTATTCCACAATTCGTGGAGATTCCATAAGCACTTGGCGTTTATTAGTTTTCTTATAATGAAACTCCATTTTTCTTAAAAAATTACGTAAACTCACCTTATAACAGTTAATTTTTAGCACAGTTTTAATTTTTTTGTATATTCTTCAATTGTCAAAAAATTATTTTTGTATGCCTCATAAGTCATACGTCAGATTAAATTTGCGTGATCGTCTTTGAAACCCTTGTCTCTTCGCGCTTTTTTGATGTCCTGAATTCCATTTATAAAAAACAGCTACCTATATTTCTCAGTTGATTGTGAAATTTTGGTCATTCTACTGGTTTTTGCGATAGCCCCACTTTCTCCCTCTGCATTTTTTATGTTTGATGTGATTGTTTAGCTTCAATCGATAAATGATTATGATTCCGTGTAATGACATTTGCCTCTTCGGGTACATCATTTTCAACATTTTAGGCTAAGTATACGGCCTTCGGTACCACTGACTAGACAGTGATTTTCACTTTTCTACACTGTGCTGAGAGGTGGTTTTACCTCAGGATAGATTCTAGTTGATTTCACCAGAAGTTTAAAAAAACAATAGCGTGTCCTTTCAATCAAATTTATTTGCTGAAACTGTGCGGTTCTTATCAGCACATTAACTCTACATATAACAAAAAACAATACAAGATTAGCATAAATAATAACTAATAATAAGTAATGCAGATTGTTCTACAAGGAATTATACGAAATTCTTTATTCCACTGTTAAAACTAAGTTCTACAAACGTTTTCAAAAGTTTAAAATACAATATTACTATGATATATTCAAGTACTACAGATCTCAATGCAAGACTTATTGATATTGCCTACAAGAATTACGTGAGGAGATCTGAACAAAAGATTGTTGAGGATTCCAAACAATTCTGGGCGTTCATATAAAACAAAAAGGAAAATTCAAGAATTCCCTGGTTTTACGCACTTCACCGGATGCTATTGTCAGTGCTTTCCGTGACTACTTTGGATGAGTTTTTGACACCTCTTCATCTTCGAGCACTTTGAATGAGAATAATATTTATTATTCTCAAAATATTATAAATATACCACACATAACAGAGGATTTGGTGATGTCCGCTTTGAAAAGATCTAAAAACGCGTTTACTGCTGGCTATGATGACGTAACAAGCTTTGTTCTGAGGGACTGCGTGTGCCCCATATTTAAAAAAGGCGATCCTGCTGATATAGAGAGTTATTTATCTTTTTTTATACATTTTATACTTTATTTCCACGAAAAAAGTTCTAGAGTTACCAATCTAGCCAGTTTTTTACAATATGTAGCAGAATCCTTGAATGCTATGCTACAGGTGGATGTAATTTACACTGATTTACAAAACACCTTTGACAAAATTGACCACGGCATTCTTCTTGACAAGTTGCATAGATTCGGCCTATCAAACTCACTACTGCAATTGTTTCGTTCGCATCTTACGGATATAGTTAACTTTGTGAGATATTTTATCTCCCTCAGTGGTCCAGTCTAGGCCCATGGTTGTTTTTATAATTTATAAATGATGTGACACGCTGTCTCATGTTTGTGGACGATTTGAAGATTTAAATGGAGGACTGAAATAATCTGCAGGACAACATTAGTGCACTTGTGGAATAATGCAAGCAAAACCGTTTATCGTTAAATATTGGAAAGTGTGGTGTGGTAAGTTATACTAGGTGTGCAACTCCGTTTAACTATCATTATATCTGTGGCACTGTTTTAAACCGTACCAGTACCATAAAGGATCTTGGAGTGACTTTGACAGCAAGCTAGCGTTTACAGATCATATCAATAATATTGTTGCAAAAACCTATCGCATTTAATACACTTAGACATCTTTGCAAATGTTCTGGATAACGGTGAAAGTAAATATGCATATTTTTTGTTTTAAATTAGTTACTAGCGTCTACCGAAATTAACTGCCAATATAACGTTGTCATAGAAAATGGATGCTGCGATGTAACTGGCATTTGCGCTGTCTTTTGTTTCGAAACACTCATCAGGGCCTACCAAGGTAATCGACGAATAGACACAATCTTTCAAAAACATCAAATGCTTGGCAAACACCTGGTCCATAGTCGACAACAAAAGCGTCTTAAGGGTAAAGGTAAAGTCTGGGCATGTAGGAAACAAAACCTACAGTGCTTTTGTTCATTACAAAACCTACAACAGTACTATAAATGGAATAAAACGACATTGCTGTGAATATTCGATTGGAAAGTAGCTCTAATTTAATTAATTTTAATTATCTATCTCTCGTTACATGTCTAAAATTATAAAGCCAGCAGAAATTCTTGCAGAAATAAGGTTGATGACGGTGATATGGATTGAAGTTCTATTAAATATTTTAGAAAACATTTAATTACTTTTTTTTCGTTTTACTGCCACAAAAACGCGATATTTTTGGCGCGCGTTTACGTTGCATCTCCCACAATAAAGTTGGTTAACTGTAAAGTAATAAATAAATATCAATACGTATCTGCAATTGTCGACCTAACAGCAAACAACGTTACTCCAAAATTGTACATTTTACAGTCTGTTATAAACGTTTCTTTTTTAATGTAAGAAAAATTAATCTACATTTACATAATATAATTTCTTGAGTAAAAATTAAATCATATAATTATAACAAAAAATAAGTTGCTCATTATCATTATTTAGAGAGGCAATGAAATAATGATAAGTGTTTTTTGTGGATGAGACGCAAATGCTGAATAATATGCCCAAAGATCTATGGATACAGTTTACTTAAAAGTTGCGCGTAAATTAGCAAATTTTTACATCGTTTTAGTGCCAAAGTTGATAGATAATGTTTTTTTTGTTATACTTGTATTTATAAACAAAAGCTAATTTACGTTGAAAATTAATTTGATGAAATTTTATAGCAATTTGTCTGTATATCTAATATTTACTGTAAAACTAACAAATACTTAAATAATATAGTTTTTATAAAAAATATTGCTGTTAATTTGTTAGCAGTTACACCTTAAAATAAGTTGAATTAATCAGGTATTTGTTAAAAAAAATAGAAATCAGCAAAGCAATGAACACTGAATATTGAATAATTTTAATAATGCGAGAAATCTGTTCTGTGCAAATCAATTTACAATTTTATTAAGAATTTACAAAGAAGACAGATATCACAAGAACATAATATGATTTTATTATTTTATCTATTATTTTTAGGATGTGGAACGGGGGAACGGAAACACGCATTTTATTAAAAACTGTTGTTTCTCTTCTCTTTCGGGCCACATTTTTACGTCCAGTAGATAATATTGCATGTAAAGGGTAAACTAAGCGGGCTTAGCAATCAATAAAGCACAAGTTAACACTTTAGGGTCAAGCTTTCGGAATTTATTTCTATTCCTTCATCCAGATCAAAAGAGTTAACCTGTGCTTTAATGACTGCTAAGCCCGCTTAGTCTTCTATTTACATTCAAGTAGATAGTCGCGCTTCCACCCCAATACAGTCTTAAATTGCATTAAATAAAAGACTTGTTTGAGTATACCACTTTAGGGTCGGGTTGCAGCGAAATGGGCGCACCGTTATTTTCGTCACCGTTCCGTACATTACTTCTGCATAACTTCTGCACACGTAAAAGTATTTGTACGGTGTACTTTATGAGTGTAGAAAACTGAATAGTGCAGAATGATGAATAATTGAACGCCGGCCGTGAAAGCTTAAGCCAATACATCAGAACAGTGAAGATCATAGATTGGTCAGTTGTAAGGATGGACGTATACTTCAAGCTTAAGTACCCACTTGTTCAATTTAAAAMAAAAACTATGTGACAAACCTGAAGTGGAAAAGATGTTAGCTCTTTAACGCGTTAGCTGCTTCTTGCTGTTTATTCTGTATAAGTAGGCGTTTAATTATTAATCATTTAGCATGTCACTTTGTATATATCGTTCCTGTAAATGTAGTTAATAATTATCATTTTTTTGTTACTGTTCTTATATGCTATATTCAAACCTTTATGTATTTTAAAATCCAAATCCACGGTCTACTGGGATGGTATTTATAGATGATTTTTTCACCATGTGACACCAGTTAAGGCTAACATATAAAAAATATCGTAGTTGTTCAGCGATCGAGGTAAAAAAAATCGAAAAACGTTTTTGTTATAACTTTTTATCAAATGAAATTAAGTAGTGCACAATGTACTCACTATATCTACATATGGAAGGTAAAGTTTGTTTGTGCCTCCAAAATTAATGTCAACTCAAAATCTCTTGGGGCAGCATTCACCCCTCTTATCCTGCTAAGAATTTTACATAAAGCATTTTTTGCTTGTTTAGTTCTTTTTAAGCCGTTACTAATGCTTTATATCTACCAAGGTGGTAGATTCTGGTGTTTCAGCTTTGGCCATTTTAGTTCAAATGTCGGTTCAAAAATCTAGGTACAGTTCAGATGGCGCCAGGTTTGTTGTCACCCAGGCCAAGTTCATTAATATTAAAAGCAAAGCACCGTGACAGAACCAGCGAGCAATGGTCAAATTGTGAAATTGTCTGTACCACGTTGTACATACCATCAGTATGGGCGGTAATGGTGACAGATTAAAACGATGGGATATGGGCTTGCAGATTGCAGTTACAGGTATAATTCATCAATACAAAGTGATGCACATGAACAAAAGGTATTTGTCAAAATCAAGTCGACCTGGGAGACAACGAACCTGGCGCCATCTGAAACGGGCACGGGTTTTGGAGCCAGTAGTTAAGACGAGCTGTTAACCAGAATCTACCACCCTGTATCTAGTGATATCCATTATCATCTGTCTTCTATGTTGCAATAAAGACTATCATTTGTATAACACTATTAAATGCACCTTTTAAACACACGGAGGCATGCTTTCAATATTTATTTGGTAATAATTTCAATGTACACACAGTATTAAATAACATATATTTGAGCAGCAAATTCACTTAACTAATTCATCCAATAGTCTATTTGGTTTCGAGACTAGACTTTTACTGTACCTACGTTGCACCTTTCCTTCTAACTACATTTCCATGTGAGCACGAAACTGTGTCATTTAACTTTGCCCCCGATCACTGTAAACCAAATCCACGCCCTTGTAGAACGCCAACACGATCTTTCGAACATCCTCGCTTGGCAGCTGCCACTTTTCTTGCTCCCCCAGCACCTTCTTCACCTCGAAATACGCCTGCTTCCTGTACAGGTACGTCTCGAAGGCGGGATCCTCTTCCACCGCCTTTGCCACCCTCTCTCTGTACCCGGCCAGGGTGACGTCTTCGGGTACCATTTTACGGCGCTCCTAACACCGATTTTTTTGTKCGTTACTGTCGAACGGCACGGGCGGAATGATATAACCGAAGGGGGTGGACGACCGTTGGACCTAACCCCAAAAAATCTACTGAACATCTGGCGGCGTTATTGTTTAGGGCGGAATGCAACTGGCTCTCGTTGCTGGGTGGATCGCTGTTGGCATGCGATTATCCACTTTAGATGAGGAGAGCTAATTATTGTTTCAATTGCCCGCATGTGTGCGCTGTTTATCTGTTGGCTCCAAGCAACGAAGAGTGGGCAGTATAGATTTTAAAACCTGTTAGATGTGGAAACTATTTCAGTGGAACTAATAAATAATTTGACAGATAATGACATTATCGCTTAATTTAAGCAATTATAGTGAAGAAAATAAATCGGTGAAAAGTGAAAAAAAGCAAAAAGAAATTAGAGGAGGAACTACATCAAAACTATCACAGACAATTCACAGTTCCATTACAGATAAAGGTTTTAAAAAGTTTTAAGGGTAAGAGTTGTCTTTATGTAAAAGATAAAGAGCATTTTAATGACGTTACTTCTATATTAGTAACAGGTCCGTACGATGTAATAAGCTAAAATCCGTTAAGAGGTTATAGATACTTTGGGTAGATTCAGTTTATTAATAGACAAGTCAACTTAAGTACATATTAAAGGTAAAAAATCCGTTGATATAAAAAACTATGGTACTAAAAATTCATTAACGAGGAAATAAATATCGCCGCATAGTTTCAAATGTAAATGCTCAAATTACCAATTAGCAAAGTCGTTAGTTAATAAATTCACTAAATTAACGATAAATAATGGCTGTTCGATCAAATATCCTCTAGATTTAATAAATAATTTAAACATTTTTGAAATTAATTGTAATCACAGACTGGCACGTTTTTATATCGATCATTGTTCACTAGCGTACCAGCTTTAGAATTTTTGGAAGATTTTCTTTACCAAAATAAAAACTATAAAGCTGTCATTGAAGTCAACAAAATTGTGCATCAAACAAATATTTAATCAAAAATTTTATAAACAAAAATTTGGATTCGTAATTGGAAAACACTCTTTCACCTTTCTTAGCTATCTTTTTTTTAAGCTACCTGGAAAACAATCTAAAAAATACAAATGAATTTCCGATATTGTGGTACAGATATGTAAACCATGTTTTTGCCATAGTAGACAATAACTTTGATATTAATAATATAATATGATATAATAATAATAATAAAGAAACCACATTCCATAGAAAATTTACATATCCTTCAATAAAGCACAAATATAACAATTTATTTTATAAATTTAATATAAATCTTGCTTTTGGCAATAACTGCATATTAACAAACTTATTAGGCCAAACCTCGGATAAAGAAGACATTTTAAATAACGAAATTATGAAATTATATGCTGTAATTGCCCAAAAAAAGTACATTGGGCAAATAAAACGTAATGCTAATATTAGATTCAAAGAACATATGTACCACGTAAACTGAAATGGAGAAAACTCGTCACTAGTATTACATTATATTGAAACAGTTTGGAAGTAGGATCAGAGACAAGTGTTTTATTATATTATTTTTTGTTAATGTTTATGTTAGAGAAAAGTTTTACCAATTTAAGCTTCTAAATAATTAAGTTTTAAAGATTCATTACAAAGTTGTAATAATGAATTTAAATTGTTTAAGGTAGCAGAGTATTTATGTAATAATAAACAGTTACCAAAGGATGGATTTGTAACAATTACAGTATTGATTATAATTGTTTAAGATGCTCAGTTGCTCTAATTTAAAAGGATACTCCAGTTTGTCCGATATAAGCAGAACTGTATTTTACCTGGATGATTCAAAACTATAATATTGTCTTCAACACCTACAAAGAGAGAAAAAACCGCTTATCGTAGTAAAAACCAATATTTAATGCAAACGGATTAATATAAATATTACATTTTCTACGGTAGGAAGTGTGTTTTCTCTCTTTGTAGGTGTTGAAGACAAAATTCCAGTTTTGAATCATTCAGGAGTATATAGCTTTTCACGTAACGATTGCGGTTCTGTTGATATCGAACAAACCGGAAGATACTTTTTCATTAGAGAAACCAAACATCTTAAACAATTAGAAAAATATAACAATACTCATATCGTTACAACAAACTCATCGTTTGCTGGCCATTTATTATTACCCAAACATAGCGCTACCTTAAAAAGTTTAAATTCATTACAACTTTGTAATATGCCATCAAAATTAAATTATTTGAAAATCTTGAAAATACATTATAAATGACCAATATTATAATTTTGATTTATTTTTGTAGTTTTAGTTGCCCCATATTATACGGTTTATCCGATCATTAAAATTTTTGTTTGCTTTGCTGACATATTGCAGGCTACCTTTTGATTGATGTCATGTCTGTTATTTTATCATTTTGACGTCACTATTCTTTGTATAATTATTATTATTAAATAGTTCATTTTGTGCAAGTTGTACTGATGATGACTTTATGTTACACTAACGCGCTTTACCAAATATTTTAAATAGAGTGGATACATACTTGGTACTATTTGTTATACAAGAAATGGTATAATCAATAATATACACCTCGAGATAAATGGATCCGTTTTCTATTTTTATTTATGATTATTTGATATGTGATATGTGACCCACATGTACTATTTGACGCTATTTCTTTCAGCTTCGAAAAATTGAATGCTTCCAGCACTCTCGAAAACAAAACTGTATTACTGAAACCAAGAAAAGTAGGACAATGAGACCACAGCTGTTTAATTAAGCTCTAATCAGCAGCTCCCGCTCTAGGCACGGGCAACCCAGCCACTAGCCCGGGGCGCCAAAATTTAGGGGCATTTTAGCTATAAATGTAAGAAAATATACATGTGTTTAACTCCTAATTAACATATTTTTAAAAAAAGCGTTTAAAAATGTAAAACTTTATAATATGATATTATGTGTGGCTAGGTACTAGGAGTAAGCTACTTCTTGTGTAAAGTGGAATCACCTCCTTTTCAGATGGACAACCAGCTGACGGATTTCAGGACCGATTTACCGCAGTCTAATCGACGAGATAGGAAAGGGCATCTACATCTTAGTAGACTAAATGCTGAAGTGTTGTCGAAAACTATTTATAGTTATATAAAGATGAATCCTTAAATCTTCCATCAAAGGTGAAGTTCACTTACATATCGAAGTCTGCAAGTTTATTAATCAAAAGCATCCGAATTATTATAGTTCTTTTAAAATAACAGTAAGTTCGTTATGTATATCGGAATATCAGTGCTAAAGGGTAGCCGTTAAAAAGTTTTTCGAATAAAAGAAAATCAAAATCACATAATTTTCCGTCATTCAACGTCGCCATGGATTGCTTAGAGATTTTCTATCAACATTTAAGGGGTTGCGTACAAAGGTTGATATTATTATTTAATGCGGAGTTACTTAAGGAGTATAAATACCGTTGGCTGAATATTTAAACAACGATAATACTATGGTGTTATCTGCGACAACGATATTGAGTCTCTTGATAATTATGGGTAACCTTTTTTACCACCCCGTATATTCGGGAAGCATTGCTTACCCAGATAGGAATCTTCGAGGTTGGTACTTTCAAAAATATACCTTAAGCGATACAAATTAAGACTTTATTGATTAGTGATAATTAGGATTTGACAATGACAATTTATCTTATACGGAATGCACTTTTGTATATAAGCTCAAATTTGATTAACTAATTCTATTAAAAACTCGTTCTTTTTCACATAGAACTAGAATATTTAAAAAATATATTTCATATTCTAAGTTATTCGGGATTTGAAACTCATAGGGCTTATTATTTTTATTAGCATTGGGACAGCGTTCACTGTGACAAAGACAGCTATAAAGCAAAACAAAATACTTACGGGACCTAAAATTGACGAAAACGGAAGCTCTGAATTTTGTTATGACAGTGTAACCTGGGACATTATTCCAATTACAAATTCCAAAATACAAACTAACAACTAGCAAAAAAAAGTTACAATCTTTGGTGACATTCTGTCGATTGAATGTATTGGAAATCCCCGAGCTTTATGCATCGCACACATGCTAATTTAGCCGACCGCCTTCTTCGTTTTCACCACACGCCGAAGAGTAGGAGCGAAATCGTTTTGCACCTGCCCCTCACACACTTATTACGGTGCACTCGTGTTCCCTAACACACATCTGTCACCACGGCAGCTGGCCCGGTGATTCCCGGTAAACAGGGCGGCAAACAGGAATTATAGCTGAACCCCCATGCTTCCCATCAAATGGAAGCGCAACGCATATATAGTGGTCTGTACTACGGCGGGCGATCACCCACTTCTGGTGTTCACAGGGTCGGACTCGAGGAAAGAAAAAAGGATCAGACAGTTTCAAATTTTCAGAAAGATTACGAGGTCACTGCCAAGACACCAAGCCAGTGACAGTAAAGGACAGTTATGTCGATATTACAGGTATAACATCTATAAACAAAAATACATTTAATTATAATATCCTAATTTCAGAAATGAACAGAAAGTGCAGAAACAGTCTAGGATGATTCATTATATTAATAATTCAGATCTTTCGTAGAACTACTGAAAACAGGAAGAAATGGTGTGTGTAAATAAGGAATTTTTACATCAACTAAAACAAACAATAAGTTAATTTGAAGCATTTAATCAGCATTCGAACGATTCAGTAAATTAAAAATGGACATATTTGAATAAAAAATGACTATCAATACCAAGAAGCATCAACACTCAACGTACACAAGGAAGTTAAATATAATTCAAAAATGTAAGAGAACGAAACCAAACATAAATAAAAAATAAAAATAAAGCTATTACAAAATATGTCACTGAAAAATAATTCAGCAAAAGATCAACWATTGAAAAAATTAACAATCTAGAAGGTAATATAAGTACCAGATATTGTAGTMCATAAATTAGAGGCAAGAGCATTCCCAGATGAAATGATATAGAATAGTTACGCCTATACACAGAGATGAAAGAACTAACAAAGTTGAAAACCATATATAACAAATAGTTTCGGTAGTATCACTTATTTTCGAAATATTTAATAGAATAATAAAATACTAGCAACGTCCATAAAGATCGTAATTTGGTTATAATAACCGGTATGGGTTAATGGAAAACACTGGTAATAACTGCAGTAATAAGGTACCTAAATAAGTTGTAAGATAATAGCGCCTGTAGCTTTGTTTATAGATTTGATAATTTTTTTTGCACCGTTAGCTTAGTTCTGGATAAAACGGGAATAGGAAATTTGTCGATACAAAGCTCTCCTACTGAGAGTAAATAATTGATAAAGATCGGACTGAAATTCAGTATATGCTACATAGATAGTTCTATTAGTTTATTAATAGAAATAAGTGAATAAATAAATAAATAAAAATGAATTAACTATTATCACTAAACATACACATACACATTGATAATTAAAAAGAGGACAATACTAAGACCTAGTATGCAAAATATACAACATACAGCAAGCATCACCAATAAAATTAAATTCCATATACTAAGCGAGGGAACACAGTAAAGAGATATTAAGCAATATTCAGGATATGATCGGAAAGTAAATAAAAATTTAATAATACCTGAGCTGACTTGATAATGCTTAAAAGACAGCCATCATAAGAGTGAAACAAATTCCACCTCGTAATGAATGAATAGGCAGATATTGTCATTAATATTTATAGACTTTTTTTAAGGAATAGTGTACCATGGTTTAAAATAAAATTTGGAGAAAACGCTATCTTGTAAAAAACTGAAGTAGATATAAGTGAAATACAAATAGCAGCCGTGAAAATGTAACCTTAATATCTATAACATCTATACCAGACGAACCATCCATACGCACTTTGTTGTGCTATAAGTTGATCAAGTCCCTCTCGATCGTTTAAAGATGTTCCTGTTTTTGCCAGTTATCCGAGTTTAAGGGAGGTAGCATTATTAGTACTGGTTAACGTGGAATGTTGTCTAGAACGATTGGCGAAATTCTTCACTTTTGCGGCTGTGGAGATGTTGGTTTCAAGAAGGAAGGCATCATTAAGCAAGCGTTGTGAAAATGGAATTTGAGTTTATTGCGTTAACAGATCGATTTTCAACGACAAGAGAAAAAAGCCCATCAATGGTCTGGAGAATTAAACAAGGGACCAGGGAATATGTGGACAACTGAAAATTGAACGGTATATGCACAATACCATGGCTTTTAGTTCTTTTAGCCGATCACCATATTATTATATGGTATCATATCTCCTGACTTGTCGTCCATCGAATATTTGTGGCATTTGATAAGTCGAAGATTCAGTATTATTGTACACTCTTTTCAGAATATCACTCATAGTCAATGGGCCGTGCAGCACCCCTGAGATGGTATATCTTAATATAACATTCGTTTGATGCCCATTCCGAATATTTAACCAAGTGAGTTTTGGAATACACGCCATCTCTAAATTAAGTTTGGTGGTTTTTAGTTTATCTTTAGGGGATGTTCAGTCCTGGCTATAATTAATAATGAAAGTCAGTGATTTTAATGCCTTGTAAACTTGTAATTAACTATTCAGAATAGCATTTTTAACTAAAATATAAAACAGTAACGGTCTCAATATTAACAATCTTCTTGTAAACAAACAAACAAACAAACCAACAAAAATGAAAGCAACTAAATTTATTCTGATGTGTGTGTGTGTGTGTGTGTGTGTGTGAGGTTAATGACGATGACTATGCCTATAACTATACCTAAGTATTGCATATAGGAAAAAATACACTATGCAAAAAAGCCGAGACAGCCAGTACCTTCAAACTTTTAGCATAAAAAAGTAAAAGCCAGTAGTTCTTTTTGTTTCTGAATAAACATTAAGTACATGATACGTTACGTGCAAGGGATATATTGAAACATGTTTTTACTTAAAATGTTGAATGAGGGATCTGACACAAGCGCCCCTTGGTCCGGCCCTGTGCAAAACAACCCCGCCGCACATCTACCATAAACAAGGACGCACATACACAGCTGGTGGATGGTGCAGTGCCTTCCACCAGATTTTGATTCACACATTTGTTCGTTGAACGCGAAGTGTGCGAGACCAAGACATGAAGAGACCTCACCAGGAGAGACTCAGACGAAAAAGGACTAGAGCCTCAACGGTAAGAAGATTAAACTACATTGTTACCAAATCAAGAAGTTTGCACTCTTACTGCTCTGTTGTCTTTTAGAACCGTGATCAAGTCGTTAGGGAGATGTTGATGTCCTGCCTCCAAAAGGTCTGTGAACTTCAGGAGGAACTGAAGAGGAACGATGAAGACGACGCTGAGGCTGCTGGATATGCGGCTTGTGCGGTGGAAACTATGAGGTTTCTGGAGGCTGAGGGGCTTTCTTCTGACCATCCGGTTGTGAAGAACCTGTCTGAAAGGCTTTTTCGGGACAAGGATTAAATTTGTCCGGTGGTGTGAGTGAAATAAGGAGCTCCTTCTTGAAAGAGGAAAGAGTTAGCTTAACAGGAGGTTTCTTTATGGTGTGAGTGTAATTTATGTTTTTCTGGTGTGTTGGAAGGTAAAGTTACGTCTTGGTTTAATATTATAGTTGAAACCATTAATATCTAATATAAATTAGGAAGTGAACCTCGTTATTATACAGTGTAGCGATGAAGAGAAAGATTTAGTAGGTAGGTAAGGGACATTAGACTTAACATTGGACATTCGTCATTTACTAGTTTTCTGTTACCTTTTTAAAAAAATTGTGCTAGTCATAGTTTTAGTTCTGGTCGGATATTGTGTCTAATATCCTAAATTGTATTTATACTCTATATACGTACTGTGAAGATTAAAATAGAAAATACAAAATAGTATTGAGGTAAACGAATTATTCGTATAACTAACTCTATTACTGAAATAATAATTAAGGCGAATTCCTTAGATATGTTAATTTTATGGCAGCATTTTGCCATTATCAATAATCAAAAATTCTAGTCGATGCAATTGTAACACTTTTTCTAGTCATACCTCTTGTATTTATACTTTATATGTAGCTTTAATATTTTGTACGTGAGATATGACGAATTCACAATAAATGAAGATATTGGATACCATGTCGTCTACTTTATTAACGTTTCATATATATTCTGGTCGATAAGAACATTTTCTGATTAATAAAGAAACTTGTAGCGTGCACTTCAGCGTTTGTTGTGCAGTAAAGTAAAGCTAAATAAGCACATAATATATTTTTGGTGCATGTAATGATATTCAGCATGTTTTGCCGCAAAAACACTATACAAAATTCCTTTGCGTAGTATAATTAAATATGTTAAGTTATAAAAAATAACATCACATCATTATGAAAATGCAATTCGTGCGATATAATTAAATTTATGAAAACATGTGCGTTAACAAATGAACGACAATAATTATTATAGGTACATTTGAAGAGGAGTTTCCTTGCTGACTATCAGATTGTGAAGTGAAGTGAAGTGGCTGAAATTCTGAAGTAATTTTGTGTCTAACGTGATATTTTTCACCCTGACATGACTAAAATGAGTTCAAGGCTTATAATTCGAGGATTTATTGTACATTGTATAATTTCAGCTACCAAAATATTGTTTGAGTTGTTTTTGAAACGCAGTCCTTCTCTTTACTTGCTGTATTAAGTCAACACCGGTCAGAAAAAATGGATATCCGAAGACAGCTTATTGAGAAATTATTAGAAATTAATCTGTATTAGAACTGTACGTACTGATAGTGCCCTCCCTCCAAACTGTACTTTACATTAGAGAAAAACCGAAATTTTTGTTGCTTACTATAAATATTAACATTAACAGTTATTAAATTAGAGTCTGTATAAAACGCTATTAGGCTGTGGTTGATGGTTGCTGTGCTAAAAATAAAAAACTGTAATGATTTTGTTTATTAAATCATAATGTTAATGTGCTTGTTTAATTATTTATTTTATCTACATTCAGTTTTACCGAATTTTGAGCGTTTCTACTAGCTCTGCCGTACAAAGTTTGCTATTTATGTACGCGGAAAATTTGCAATTTGGTGCTGAGTTCTCAATTTGAGACGTTAAAGTATAACAAGAGTATTTGATCTTTTTTCTCTTTTTTTTCTGTAATGATAAGCCCATTGTGTTATTCGGTATCGCTTTTTCTCTGCAAATACGTGCATGACGCATTTTATTACACACATAGGTAAATTATTATTAAATATGATGGTTATCTTTATTTTTTGGCTGTAGGCTATATCAGCTAGGCTTGATGTATCAATAAATCCAAAAAACTTTCCTAAAGATATATCAAATTTAAGATTTCCAATAGAAGCAGTAAATACTGTTACCCTTATTCACATCTTTTTTACGCTTTTATTAAAATTGATTTTAGCAATAAACAAACCTGTTGTCATGGAAATCTGATAGATTTCTGGCAAATACATGTTTGTCAGGTTTTAATTTGACACAGTAGAATTTGCTAGAATCCACTAGGTCATCTCCATGGCAATAGCTTTGTTTATTCATAAAATAACCTTTAAAGGGAGAGTGAATATAGGTATAAAACTGTAGAATCTGTAAAACAGATGTCTGTTTTCATATATGTCAAATTAATTCCGTTATAGGGATTTCAAAATGTCAAATAAAAGAAATCTGACAGTCAATCTCATAGATTTTGATACAAATCTTAATTAAATATTTCCACAGGATTTAGAATTATAAAAAATGCTAATGTCCAAACATGCTCATATCATTTATAAAAAAACTCTTCTCGAATGCCTCAAAAACTTTTAGTTGCACATACATACAACGTTACATCTTTAGCAGTAAGGGATATTTAAAACTACATTCAATGACAGAAATAGAGATACCGTTCTTTTAAAGAAATTAAATTATTCATGAGGATTCATCCAAATCAAATCTTTTCATGCTTCATTTTCTTTAACAAAATGTCAAATAACACCAAAATTACTGATATTAGACCACAAGTATGGTTAACAAATTCAATAATATACAGAATAATAACAGAATTAGCATCCATTTCCGATATAACCGGAAGTTCTGAATCTTGAAAATATTTTCAGTGAAATGAGCGCATAAGAAAACCTCGAACTGCAAAATTTTAGAATTCGACTATAAGTATTTTAACGTAAACGTCCAATAAGAAAAACGTTTAGCACACCCTGTATACGAAGAAAATAAGCTGTTGGCTTTTCTTACGCGTAAATTTTGTTATGCAAGTTTTTGGATTGTTTTTAGGTAAAAATGTTTGTTAACGAGGAAGATGTTTACTGAATTAAATGTAACTTTTGCTAGGTGCGTAAGATCTATTACTTATAAATTAAACAATTTGCAGTTGGTTGTGGTGCAGACAGCACAACATAGACATGAATTTTAATTGATGTTTTAATTTCGTTTCGGTATAGTAATATTTGCAAAAAAGCAGTACGATAAGTAGCGATAAGTTCCAGAAAACATTTTACCAGTCGTCTAATAGGGTGGCTATAAAGACAGGCGGTGGAGTATAGGTGCACCAGGTGTACGACAGATGCAACCGCATCTGTGTCCAATTGATCGATCAACGAAAATAGAAAGAGCCACTTCGAAAACACATCACCAAGAGATGCGATATCTCATAAAGCAATATGTCTTTTTTTCTAACAATATTTATGTGCCACCAACACCTACGGTAAACCCAAGTTCTTAAGGCGATTTAAAATGTAAAATTGTAACATGTATTGCTCAAATCGCAACTCGATTGTGATAGCAAATTGTTATAAACAATAAGAGCGTGTAGTTGTTGTTCACAAATTCTGTTAACCGAGTATTAGGCTAGCATGAAGAAGTGAAAGTTGTCAGGCCGAGATTATGGCAAATTATGTTATAAATGCCAGTGAATGTATCGCTAATCCAATCAATATGTAGACAGTTAGCAAACATTATGCGACCCTCGTTGACCTCTTTCATCTTTCTGCAGTAATGTGAGATATCTGATACGTCACTAAACAGCCGATCTAGTTATTAAGTATATTGTAGCAATTTATCGTAAACTAATGGTGATAAGCTTATTGGACTGGCTCGTTTTTAGCATTCCGCATCTTTATACCCTTCTATAGGCAGCCAGCATAGCTGTGCGGTAGTTGGGGCAATCCTTGGAACTTTGTGAACAGCCTTTAAATATATGAGAAGCATTTGCTTGTAATTTAAATAAAAATGTGGAGCTATTCTACGCCTTTGAATTCATTATTATAAATGATGTACCCATTTTCTTAAAATATTATTTATCAAAATTCAAATCCAAAATTAACAATTTTTGTAGCCATGAAAAGATGAAGTTTCAAAGTTTTAGTAGTTTAATACATTATGAATGTTCAAAATCTGAACGATCTGCGGAACCGTATCACTGTTGTTTTGCACTCAGTAACAGCAGTTACGCGTTCTCGTGTGTGGGACGATTTTAACGTGACGTTCACGAAACAAAAGCTCTCGCAATTGATCCCAGGATAAAGATTCCGCGCGAATATTTGTAGGTAATTGAGTGCCTCTCTAGCTCTGTGAAGACSGGTCGGAGTTATCAAGAAATTAACCAAATTATTCCGTTAGAAATGTGAGCGCCACTTGGTTTACTTACCTCGAAAAACCAAGAAAGTTGAGCGGAAATTCAATCACTCGAAGAGCTGAACTGCCTAAGTGTCGCTAATTTACCAACAAAAATCGCTAAAATTCCCAAAACACCACCCCAAGTGATCCAACCGTAACTGTAAGAGATAAATAAAAAAAGCTTGCTATTTCACCCAAAAGCAACCCACACAGCACATGATAGCCTATGGATATCTATCAGATAACCACATGATCCATATCGTATCTCATCTATGTGATACATCCATTAGATGTGAAATAGATATTCATTAATCACACATGCCAAATCATCCAAATTGTCATTATTTTGTAAGTTGTACGTAACATCATATACCTACCTACTTTACAATATCAATCATTTGTATTTTAAAGAATAATAAAATCATGGTGATGTCTACTCGGTTTGATAATGGATGTCTAATGGATATATAGGTAAACGTTCCGTAAGGTAAACAACAATCTTGGCAAAATCTATTTATATAAATTATTGTACCCTAATCATTTATTGTTATTCTTAAATACTATATGGAGAATTAGTTCATTAAATTTTTTAACCCTAAGTTTGTGTAGGCATAATATAATAAATCTAATCCACTTAGTCGGTGTTGCCAAGTGTGGGAAAGCTGATGGGCATCTACAAAAGCTGTGTCAGAAAAGCAATCATATACAATTACTTTTTCGTATGACAAGTGCTGGATTCGCATATAAATTTCATCTTTAAACTATAATGTCATTTTATTTAACATTATCTACTATTATTTAGACTTAAAGCAGTACAAGTTCACTATCGAGATACTAGTAATTGAGGCGTTTGCAACGTCTCAAGCTGGATTGTCTGTCTGTTATGTGAAGTAATAATGTGCGCCGTCGCTATAACCATAAAAATAACGTGTTTGTAATTGTGCGATGATCAAATATGGAAAATACATTTAACGTTACCGGTAAGTATTTCTTCTTTTGTTGACGTTTTATGTTTTATCTTAATCAACATTATTGACCGTCGATATATGGTTTAAATATTTGGTATTTACTCGAAACTTAACCTCACTTTCTTGCAAAACCTTGTGCTTTGTGTGTAATATTGATATTTGCGTGTGAATTTTACATTGAAGAGACCAGTAATTAACGAATATCAAATTACTAAATAAAATCCCATTCTAACTTTATGAAGTTAAATAACAATTGTTAACTATTTAAATGTGTAAAGGACAACACTTTTATCATGCGGGTAACAATTTATTATCAGATTTAATAAATAATTCTAGTTTGTAATTTTGAAAAACCGTTTATTATTTAAAAGTTGAAAACTGATTTGGTCTACGTGGATTGACTAAATTATTTCATTGGAAATCCATCAGCAATAAGAAAATTAGCTTTCAAATAAATAATTTATAATATAACAACTGAAATTGCAAGAATAATTTAGAATTGTAAAATTTTGTCTATTGTACTGTGTTTAAACCATATTAAATGATTAGCTAACAAAGAGTTTCATGTAACATGCCCGTGTATTTATCTTATCAATTTATTTTTTGCAGGACTGATCATTACAGTTAGTGGCTTCATGGACCTATATATACAAATAAGTATAAGTGCAATGTACCTTATAAAATTGTGTATTAGAAAAGTATTTACTAATAAACTTTATAAGAACACGCTATATTTTTTATGCTGTTATTAGAAGAGCATTAGATATGAAATACATATCCATCAAGCATCCACAGTTACAGGTTTTAGCCAACTTCAAGCTGTCCATTAGATGTTAAAAAGGACATCTATAAGATATGTATTTGATATCCAGAAAGATATGGATATTTACCCGGACATTTGGACTACTTTTAGACATATCATGGATATCTCTGGACATCTGATAGATGTCATGGATATCCAGAAATTACGTTTTATAGATATCCATTAGAGCAGCTTGTGCTGTGTGGGCAACACAAGATTTATTGTCAGAAGTGCGAATACAAAATTAGTAATGAAAAATATTAAAATGCAAAAGGATTATTAAATCAAATATACGCTATATAATAACAAGGTAAGTATCCTTAAAAAACTGAGCTGGTTCGGTTCTGGTAAGATGACCTCCAGAATCCCTGGCGTGTTCGATAGAATGTTCGGGAAAACGTGGTATGATCAGGGGCCTCCAAAGAATCCAGGAACCAGTCAAGGAAAGCAATCGTTCACAAAAGCAGTTCGAACAATTGATCACAATCAAGAACGTGAAAAGAACCCTATAGTTACAAATTCGTCTTACAACAAAGCCAAAAAGAATCGATTATAACACTCACCTCTGAAGAGGGTTCTTACAAGAAGCAATATCGAGCGAAACGTGTGGCGTTGTGATTTAAATCCCGCAAAAGCGGCTTGGATGAAGCTCAAACGAAACAACCAATAGCTTCTAGCGTCCAAATAGAATTCGTTGGTCGGATAATCCCAAAACTTTTGGATGAACGTTGCACAATATGTTCATAGACCGATCAGCGAATTTTCACAACACACCTGTTTCAAATGCTACCAAATACGAATCTAACGGCTCGTGGTAACCACACTGATTCGCATTAATCTCTCGCGGTTTTTGTCGACGGCGCGGTAAAAAGTGGTCCACAAGAAGCATATTCCACTGGAAATGCAGGTGCGAAAGGAAAAATACTTTAAAGAGAGTTCTGGCAATACGGGGGAAGTTCAGAATACTAAATCGAAACATTAGAAATATTTACGTTGCGAAGGAAATGCCGACGTGATTAAAGGATGGAAAATGCAAAGAAGACAACTCTAACAATACGGGGAAAGTTGAAAATGTTATTTGGAAATATTTCAAAAAATTATTGTAACACGATTTTGGCTACCGCGTAGGTGATACATTGGACATTTATGATGAATTAAACTAAACCTTGATACTTTTTCACGGCTGCAAAAATTGTTAATATAACTTTGATAAAAACGAATATAAAAAATGGGTCGATCGATGATTATAACTTTATTCACAAAGATTTCCAATTCGTTTTCCTACTACAATTTTCGAAATACTTACCTGTTGTCCCATTCATTCCCTTTCTAGCTTACTTAGCGTAAAAATTTTTGCATCATTATTATTCTGTTTTATAATAATTACTTACTCTAAAGGCATTAAATAGGACGATATACTTATTTAAATGTTATGCGATAAATAAATAAATATAAAAGTTACAGTGATGTAACTCAGAGCTTCCGATAATTTTGGAAAATTTTGTAAAATTAGGATAAAATAATTAACGTGCTTCAAAGGCCAATCATTAGCCAATATACAGGGTGTTGCAAATTAGTAAATTTCTGAAAAACGCTGCATTTAAAAAATACAGTGTGTCAAAATTGAAATTTAAAAATAGTTTTTTTTACGATATAATCCACCATTTTGGAGGTATCGATCTGAAATTTAGTACGAGTTTGTAATATTTACATCTAAGTGTACACCAAAATTATTGTTAACATTACTACAAAAACAAATGAATATCGGGGGGGTTTGTAACTTGCTAACCCCCCCCCCCCAAACTTTTTTTGACGTACGCAAATTAAATGCGCGGTTTTTTTTTTAGTACAAAACTTGATTGTCTTTTTCTTTGGTCTCTTAGTAATAAATGCCTTTTTCCAAGCCTGCTTACAAATCTTGTTAACTATTGGTTTGAGCATTAAAGACATAGACGACAAAAATGTTTAAAAATACATAATTTGAGCTCCAATATGGTAATAATTTGGCTTTATATGTTACAGTGGAAAATATCATTTACCACGAGAGGAAAATCATTATTACTAATAGACAAGGTGGAAAGTTTCACAGCGTTTATCTCTGAATTTAAGCATTCTGTCTAAAAATTACAAGAAACCATTAAACTGACAATCAAGTTTTGTACTAGAAAAAATCCAATAGTCTCATGGGAGTACGTCAAAAAAGTTATGGGGGTTAGATGTTACATACCCCCTAATATTCATTTGTTTTTATAGTAATGTTAACAATAATTTTACGATACACTTTGATGTAAATACTACAAAATCTTACCAAATTTCAACTCGATACCTCCAAAACTGTAAATTATATCGTAAAAAAACGATTTTTAAATTTCAACTTTGGCACCCTGTATTTTTTAAATGAAGGGTTTTTCAGAAATTTACCAGTAAAAAATCGTCATATTTTGGCATCAAGAATCTAGGGTTAACGGGATGACCTATTAATTAGCAACACCCTGTATAATGGAGTAGGCATTTTGTTTTCCGCGTCAGAAGGCACATTCGCCGGGATTTCCTTTAAATGCCGAACGAATTCTTCTTTTCATATACGAGTATTTGTGTACAGAGCGAGAAAGAAGGTTAACATTTGTTATCATATGGTTTTGTTAGATCAAGCGATCTAACTGGCTAATTTGTAGGTCCTAGGGGTCCCATAATATCGATCGATTTAGTTAAAGTCGGATTTTTTTGTATTAAAATTTTATGAATACCCGAATTCCAGTATTTTTGATATTTCTAATATTTTAAAGAAAGTCTGAAATTTAATGCACCTAAAACCTTTTTTTTGCGCGTAAAATAGCTGCAGTGGAAACTTAATAGTGTAAAAGTAAAGAATTATTTACGCAAAGGCAACCTTATTTTGAAAAACTGTTTAGGTAAGTATAGAGACCTCTACATTGCTGGTTCGCAAACAATGTACTAATAATTATACTCTGCGGCCGTTACTCTATGGGAGAAGGGAGATAAGCAGAAGGATCTACAGAATGAAGTTCATGCAATATAGTTAATATTAGTTTTCCTCTGGGAAGGTTCTAAACACTAGTCAAAAAACATTTAATACATTATTTTACGTTCGTATTTTTTCATACTAAAGAAAAGAATTAGCAAATTAATAATTCGGAAATTATAGTTTTACCAACCAATTCTGTCGAATTGTTTTAAGTTTATTCTCACTCTTGTGATATTATAACTGGTTTATTTCAAGCAGATAAATATATGAATGAACTTTTAATAGAAATTTCCTTTAGAGTTTTCATACATGATTTAATCATCCAAACTCAACCCTCATTAAATAACAAGATTAAATAAGATTATAAAAGTCCATCTGGGGAAATTTTCTTATATAAAAGATACATTTCTTGCAGAAATCAAAATAAAGTACATGTTGATAATTTTTAGGCCAAGACCTTTTCGCAGGCTACTTACCATTTAAAATTCCAGTGTTTGCTTCTTAAAATCCATAAAATCGAAGGCATGCAATCTGTAGATTTCAATCTTTCTCCTTTATTCATATTAAAACACCGATCAGGCTTTGAATGCCAAAATAAAGACACAAACCTTTTTGTAAAATTCCCATTAACTTGAATATGACAATGTACACTATCTTGTCATTATTTAAGGTTCTGTTCACACTACAGCACACAACTGTAGAAAAAGAAAGACTCTTGACTTTATTTAAAACGATTTATCTTACACACAGGTACTTATTTAACATAAAGGAAATCAGTATTTTTCAGTGTGGTATAAAACATCCATTAAGAAATGTTGGTACAAGTTCTTTTGTAACTGACTGCATTTAATCAACCTATGAACACACCTGCTCGTGCTTATTTGGAAAAAGACAATGTAAATCATTATAGTTCTAAACTGTTTCGTTAGATATAGGCTGATAATGTTTGGAACAAAGGAGCTTGCGCAAACATATCTTATAAATGACGCTGTACATTAAAAATATCAAATTTGCAATAACAAGGGTTCTACAAAGGAATAAGGACAGTACAGGGTCAGTAGTTTAAAATGCAAGAAATTGAAAACGATAAACTAAAGCTAAGATTAGGCGATTTGATATAAATTTGATGTATCATGCAAGTTTCATCACAATTTAATTTCCACAGTTTTATTTAAAGATAACAAATTTTAACTTATTTACAATAATAGAAACTACTGCGCCTCAAATTCAAAAAGATATAAAATACAATATTTTCCTGTAGACTACATTTAATGTGTGGAACTACGTCTATGGGCAACAACTCTATATGCTGATGAATAACCCTGTATGCCTTTTCGATATTGCCTGAAAATGTTACCCTAATACGTATATATGAAATGAATACGTGCTCGTGTATGTTATGCTGCAATATAGGATGAAAATGGAATATCTACGTGAAGGTTCCAATGTCACGAAGATCGATAACTTACAATTACTGTCGTAGGTACAAAAATGGTTTAGAAGCTGACGTCTTTTCCCCTTTTTGTTGTTTTCACACAGTTACAGTGAACAAAGAACACTAAACATTCACTTAGCGATAGAGAAGCTCTCTCAACTATCACGGTTGGGGAGGAATCATCCTCATGGGTCCCTAAAACAGAAAAGAACGTTTTGCTTAAAGTCAGAAAAAGTACAGAAATTATACACTCATATACAGCACATGGCAGAAATACACATTTTATAGAAATTTATTTGTAACCATAAGTCTACAACTCCTAATCGTAGACAATGTTTTCGAAATTAGAACTCCACTATGCTGCTGGAAAAAGTTAAAATGGGAAAAGAGTTGGAGTATCTTAAAGGCGATATTTTGCCTCCTTCAAAATGCCTGTAGCCACCTTTACTTTAAAGATATTAGCAAAAAATTATTTTTTGACATTTTTTAAAGTGTCTTACTTCAACAGTTCGACTTGCAGTACCTAACATTTTGATAGGTTAACTATTAAGATACCTTTTTAATCCGCCCTCCATGTAATTATCGGAAAATTGCTATATAATATAATAATATTACAAGTCCGTAAGAAATCTCGTAAATTCTGCCATAATTACAGAAAAAAAGGCATATTTAGAGTTTTGCGTTTCTGGTAATAATCGGAGGAACGTTTATAAGAGATTTGAGTTTTTGGGTGAAAACATTAGATCTAACACTTCGGGATTGCCTAATGATTTGTGTGATCCGACTGCTGTGAACGAGTATTTTTTGGACATACCAAATAAAGGTTTTGCAATTAATCAGGATCTGTATAATAATTACTTGGAAAACAAACTTAAGGAAAAGCAGCTGGATTCTGAATTTGTGAATGAGTCTGATGTTGTTGAAGCCGTAAATTTTATAGCATCCGCAGCCGCCGGTTACGATGGCTTAACCATTGATATAATAAAATATAGTTTGCCGGTCTTGCTCCCATTTATAACGCATATAGTCAATTTCATAATTGGGCATAGTGTATTTCCTGATGCCTGGAAACTAGCTTTAGTTATTCCGTTGCCAAAAAATAAGTGTCCGCAGGCATTAAAGGATGTGAGGCCGATTAGTATCCTTCCGGTTATGTAAAAAATTGCTGAGAGAATCTTAGCTAAGCAACTCGTAAACCATATTGATAGCAATAATTTGTTGCCTTCATTTCAGTCAGAGTTTCGCCGGAGATTCAGTTGTGAGACAGCACTATTAAATGTTAAAGAGGACATTGTGTCAGCCTTGAATGGAGATAGCTTTGTTCTACTTATACTTTTAGACTTTTCCGAGACATGTGACATCTTTAATCACGCTTTACTAATGACAAGTTTAAAATACTTTGGATTGTCAGAAGGTGCTGTAAATTTATTTGATAATTATTTTGATCAACGTAAGCAGAAAGTTAAAGTGGGGGGCAATTACTCGAATGCCAGAGTTGTTGTTAGTGTGTTCTGCCTATTATATTCCTTATTTACAGTTCTGTGCTTGTTTCCAGCACCAATACCATATGTATGCGGATGACACCCAGTTGCATTACACATTTAAAGTTGATGAGATTGACTCAATGTTATCAAAAATTAGTGATGATCTTAATGCATTCTCCAAGACGGCCACCGAACAGGGCTTGGTGATAAACCCCAGTAAATCTAAACTTTTATTATTCGCCAGGGAACACGACAGTAATTTGCGATCTTATACAATTAGTAAGACAGACCGTATTATTGATAATTGTCGGCTGCAATTCTGTGAGAGTGCTCGAAACCTGGAGGTTATTTTTAACACTAAATTAAATTKTACTGAACATGTCTCCATGCTTATGCAGAGAGCTTTTTCGAATCTGAGAATTTTGTATAATGCTAGAAAAATATTGAACTATAMTACTAAAGTACAKCTTTGTGAGTTATTTGTCCTCYCCCACTTTAACTCTGCATCAAGCGTGWATGGCACCGGTGCGTCCAGACTGGTGACCAGGAGGATACAGCTGATGCGGAATTGCTGTCTCAGATTGATTTTCGGCGTCCGCAGGCGACAATCTCACATAATTTGAGGGTGCTGCCATTGTTGAACATGGAATCGTGTCGTTACTTGCACTTTGCTGTATGTACTATGTTATTATAAACACTAACCCCCCATAACGTTATAATAAAATTACATTTAGGACGGATGTACACAATATAAATATTCTGTTCTTAGACATAAGCATACATATTACCGAAGGTCTTTTTCATACGATGTTTGCTGTGTGTACAATTCCGTTCCACTTCATATTAAATCCGTCCACCGCCACTAATTTTAAAACGTCTTTGCGCAAGTTTTTGATGGCTAGTAATGTATAAGATGCCGGTCTGGATTTGGTGGGGATGCCTCTTGCCTTTTTTCATAATTCCATAGCGCACTTGGTTGTGGTGAACAATGCAAGTTTTATCTGCTGTGCTACTTTCAAATTTAATATAGTTAGAACAAGTATTTCAGTTGGGTGGAAGAGCAGTTCGCTATTTGTTTTTAGTAGCAACTGAACCACGCCATTTCATCGCCACTTGACTCGTGATTAGTCTCTTTTTGTTAATTTTATAAATAATTTGTAATTATTTTTTTTCAAACTACTTAACTCTTCATTATACTAGTGGGATGAATAAAGCCATTATTATTATTATTATTATTATTATTATTATTATTATTATTATTATTATTATTATTATTATTATTATTATTATTATTATCTTCTCATCTCGTGTGGGCGCAATAAAGTATTGTGGACTCGTTGTTACTTACGCATGACAGCACTACTATGTGCTTTTTTTAAACCTAGAGAACAGTAGGTAATAACCATAAAATACACAAAACAAAAAGAGTACCCTTACAATAGTTGCTCAGAGTGTCTACCAATTGCGTAAACACACTTTTAGCACCTTATTATATAGTATATATATCATGCCACACTGTTTTTTCCGTGGACACCTGCGATCTTGGTTTTGGAGTACATCGCGAGAATTCTATCCTACAGGCAATGCTATCTAGCGGTGTCAATGCGTGCTATACGGACCTATGTACAAGTTAAATGAAACATTGATGTGCTCATATTTCAATTTCAGATACTGAAATTAGGCGCTTTAAAATCTCAGTTGTGCATATCCGATTAAAGCTATTTTTATACTGTTGCAGTATCAATCGAAGTATAAACCTACATTGCCAGAATAAGGTTAAGTGATCATAAGGCAAACCTACATCTGTAATAATAATTTATATTGTGTTTAAATGCTAAAGTCTGCAGATTAAAGTAGTCAAGTAAAACTTCATAACAGCTTTTGGCGATATTAAGCCTTCTTTTGAATTTTGATTACACTCAGCAGAATAAAAGGATTTTAGCAGCCAGAGAACAAATGGTGGGTTTAAAATTATACAGGAATTTGGGTCAAACTAGGCATAAAGTTTTGTAGAGATAAAACAACCTCAAATTAATACTGTAATTTATAATCTGTATTCTTTAGTTTATGTTTAACTAAACCAGCAGCTTAAATCGTTACAGTTCTAGGTATTGTTTCATGACTAGATTATTTTCTTACTCTGAGTTTGAACAATATTAGTTATAATACGAGTCTCTTTTCCTGCGGCGTACCTAACAATTATCACAATCGTATCTTTATCAGGTGGCTATTCACTCATAGCATTTAAGTTTCTAAAGCTATAATGTGAGTAGCTGAAACTGAAACCGGATCGGTCAATTCATAAGCCTTTGATGTCAGAGAGTTGTGCGAATTATGAATCAGAAAATAAGGACCTATTAATAGACGTATTTAAGAAAAATTTATCTTCCTTTAGTACTGTGATAATTATTATGCTTTATGTTCTTTTTTAAGCAATAAGCTTCAGAAAGAAAGCCGTTGAAAGGAATAAAATATACAGTGCATTAACAGCATTGGTCTAAAAGAATTTTAGTACATTAAAATGCTTGTCTATGCTGTGCTGTCTGCACCGCAACCAACTGCAGATAGATCTATTTCGCTATCATTATAGCTCATCAGTGCAGTTTAGGTCTAGTGCAGACAGCACGCCATAGCACTGGTTAGCTTATATATGTATATTTGCCTGGTGTAAAATTATGCAAGTTAACAAAAGTTTGAGGGAGGGCCCGGGGTACAGGTATAAGGAGTCTGACGTGAGTTGTTGCCCTGGGCCTACGAAGGAGTTAGTCTGCCACTAGAGCAGTGTATATCGAAAGCTAAGGAATATTCTACTAAGCCTCTATAGTTTTAATGGATCACGGATCTTCATCCTTCCAAATAAAATGTATAAACTCATTTTTTGTTAAACATGAGAGCATTTCAATAGAATGGACTAGATATCACCTGACTGAGATCAACAATGATTGAGAAAAAAAAATAAACGGTCTCTGTACAGTGTACATAGAAAATATGTTAATAATTTGGGTCAATATTTCACAGAATATGTTTTAAGCAGCTTCGCAGAAAATTGCTCTTGAAGTAAATGCTTTATACGTTTCTATTTATACTATACTATTTGGTACAGGAAACTCCTGCTTTGCCTCCCACCCAAAGGCCAAAAACAGAGCACGGCCATGCCTAGAACTCAAAAATCTCTGTGGATTCGAGCGTTTACCTTTAAAGAACTGGTAATTAATTCAATATTTGGACTTTTGGGGCGGGATTTGTCCTACGACTAATTCAATTAGACTTCTTAATCTATTTCTGATAGTCGAAGCCATTATCAAATAGTGGAAAAATGCAACCGGTAGAAAAATAAGAATAAGAAAAGTTTCTTTTTTAATTTCGGCAAATAAGAAAACCAAATAAAGATAGTTTCATAAGCAGCATACTAAAATATTAGTTCTAGTAATAATATACCCATAAAAAGTTGTTGCAGGTCAAATTAATGAAGTATTTAAATTTCTCCGTTTAAAGTTTTATAACTTTACAAAAAAGTTGAAATTTCGGCCACACCATGTGCAATAAAACTTAATAAAGCTCTTCACTATATCACTCAAGAATACACCATTTAAAAGCTGAATAGGATATAATAAATCCAAGTAATTTAATGTCGTCGCTAGGATCGCAAGAAATATTTCATACAGACAACAGGAGCTAAACAGGAGATAAACAGCTCATTCCACCACTGCAAGTGCAAAACTTCCCTTAACAATTTTCTTATTAGCATCTACAATGTTTGACAATGCAGGTAATTTCAGGACGCTATAAGAATCCGAAGAATTCAGAAGGAAATGCAACAGTCCGGGAAACTTTTATACAAAGCGAAACGTCGAATCTGAATCTGCCAGAGAATTTTAAGAGAAACGTCCAATTAAAGTTTAAAAACGAGCTTCATTGAGCTTTTGTCGGGCTGCCTCAATTTGCAGCACTCGTAAACCAAAGGGTCGGGAAAACGGTTGGGTCGCTTAAAAAGCAGGTTTTGAGTGGCAATATTGAAGTTTGCGTCACCCGGGGAGAAGGAGTTCGAATTAAATGTGAGTTGAGGGTTAAGGGCCTCTTATAGTTACAAACTTTTCGAACTTCTGGCTGTAGAGCCCGAAAAAACGTAGGTACTTGTATATTTTTATTCTAAAGCAGCCGAAGCACGCCGTCCACCGGTGTTAATAAAACGTGATGTGTTGCAATGGGGAATAAGACACTTTTCCGGAAAAATATGTTTCGTGCAGTTAAAGGTTTGCTAATGGTAATTCCAAAATATTTCTTTCGACTGTGGAGTTTTTTAAACGCAGCTAGTAGCTCCATACGTATATTTTATCATGATGTATAAAACTCCCCAGTCTCGCCTTTTCTTTATTTTTTTAGGTAACACCATTAGTTCTATGTCAAATTGCAGGTCTTTTTAAACTCTTTAAAGATAGCTTAGTGGGTGTCCAAAAAATTTTTGCAGATTATCATATTTTGTATTTAAAGTTAATTTTTGTAAATATTTTCAACCTTACCCCGTATAACAAATATTGCTTCATAGTTGAATGCAGACTTTTGTCTTCTTCAATTTGTGTCATTGGCATGTATGCGTAATTTTTACCCCTTCTTAGTGAAAAACAAGAAAAACTAGTCGCCGCCATGTTCTGTTATAGGGCTGTTTTTAAGTGTAAGTTTAGTAACTTAATATGGTACAAATTATGCCTACATACCAATCGCTGCACACAAACCCCTAAAATTTTGAGTAACTTTTAAATAAATAAAGTACAAAGTTCGTTCTAAAGAGAGAGAGGCTAGGAAACGAAACCCTGCAACGCGGCTAGTGCGCGATGTAGAAAACCAAACTAGTCTCATCGYAGGGTTTCGTTCTCTAGCCTCTATCTCTTTAGCATTTTGGGATTTTGTTTGCAGCGATGGGTATGTAGGCATAATTTGTACCATAATAAGCTACTAATTTAACACTTAGAAAAATTGTGAACAGCCCTATAACAGAACATGGCGGCGACTAGTTTTTGTTGTTTTTCACTAGGAAGGAGTAAAACCTACACATACATGGTAATGACACAAAWTGAAGAAGACAAAAGTCGGCATCCAACTATGAAGCAATATTTATTATACGGGGTAATCTTAAGAAATATTTACAAAAATTAACTTTAATTGCAAAATATCACAATCTGCAAAAAAATTGGACACTCACTATGCTATTTTTAAAGAGTTCAAAAAGACCTACAATTTGACATATAACTTAAGGTTGTACCTAAAAAACAAAGAAAATACCACCCTGGGAAGTTTTAGGTGGCGGACCCGTATAGTGGTCGAATGTTTGACAACAGCTATAGACAATCAGCTGATGCACATGCCCGTAACTTAGAAMAAATGACAGCATGACAGSAAAAGAAGAAAGCGMACGTGTTTGTGTTTTATTATGTGTTGTACTCGCAGATTTTGCTATTTGTTATTTGATGTTGTGATCAATATGCGGTAAGCTACCCGAATCAGTATGTTTGAATCCTGATAATATTTGCCTGCAAACTGAAACAGTATTAATACATCTAGTTTTCGACAACTCTAATAAAACACCTATTTGTTGGCAAGGACATACAATGATGTAAGTAACTGGATGAAGAGAAGTCTGAATTCAGCTTCTTATTGAAACCGGGACGATTTGGACCCTTCAGATTTGTAATTGTTATAAACTATTCATATGTATTTTTTTTAATAACTTATGATTGTACTAGGCTAGTAGACTTAAAAATAAACATTATAAGTGATTATCTTGCTCAACTTAAACAGTTGTCTTATACCCTATTGAGCATTAACGCTTTCGTTCGATACTCGAGAGTAAAATATCATCTTCTAAAAAGTAGGTTGAAAAATTCCCCTGATTCCATTTTGTATTACCTAATTTCCATGACCTATCGCCCAATATTTCATGTCAAACGCTTCTTCCTACCCCACAGTAGGCATATAGGCTCGTTTATTAAATTCCAGTGCTTCTCCTTCATTTCTTTCGCAGTGCGTCGGTACCTTGTTTCAGCTACTTCTAAAGGTCTGCGTTTTGTCGTTTAATGTTTCAATGGCATTCATCTCGCAGCTAATTTTGTTGACAATTGCAAAGAGGCGKTTAATAAAAGTCAGGTTTTCTTCCCAGTTCGCTTTATTGYAGATGTTMCTCTTTGAAAATATTTAATTTAAACTGTGTGGGTCTCGTGTTCAATTTATTTGGTTTAWAGCTATCATCAGCTAAACAACTATACTAAGCATGGTTTACAGAGAATCTTTTGACATATACGGTTAWATAATCTATCATAATCCATTCAGAGCACGTTGAAGCGTTAACAATAAATAATTTTGTGATTTATGTTCACCCTGTACAAATTTTAGCTACTACTTTTCCATCTCGAGGAACACTAATATGTGAAATTTTAATGTCTTCAGACTGGTCACAACCGGCGCGCTTCAGGGTTTCATCACTGATCCCCTCCTCTTTACAATTTACATAATATAGTAAAATAGAAAGAGACCCGACGAAAACAATTTATTAACTAAACCACCTAAAACCAGAAACACGTCTGTACTACAACGCTAGCTCGAGCATAATAATCTAATCATGCCTGCGCTTTTATAGTTTCGGCCATCCTGACTTACTTGATCTGTCCTTAGACCAATTCTACGTCCTTCTAAAAAAAGGGAAACAGAATACGCTAAAAGCCACTAAATGCATAATAAATCAAATTTTTAACCCTACAACCTCGTGCCGCAAAGCATTTAGGATGCTTGATTTGTTGTTAGAAAAGCCCATGTGCCTTTCTCGCATCACTACTCCTGAGTAAAGTTTCAAATGCATCATATGGTCCTCCGCAATGCATTGAGAGTAAACACGAATCTCGCTTCGCGTCTTACCCTTTACACTGCATCAGCTACATCACGACCTTCACATACTTCGAGTGATTACCTTTCACCTTCGTGCTTTTAGCTACCGAATGTTCTAGGTTATTAATCACTTTGCATGCAACAAACTATTTTGGCATGTGCATTGAGTACTTCACTTGTCACCGATTTTGCGCCCTCTACTTTCCTGCGCATCGAGTGTTGTCCAATGCTTTAAGTACTTTACAACATCTGATCACGAACTTCGAGGGACTCCGATTCCTATTTAAAAACACTAAAAAACGATTGTCGCGGATATCGTTAACTGTATTCGCTAACTAGACAGCTAGAAAGTTAACTATTGGTGAATTTTCGACATCTGTCCAAAAGTAGATGTCGCACTGGTGTGATAAGGATCACATAAATATGACGTAGAGAAAACGTCTTTGTGGCGACATATGTCGGTTTTTCAAAACTTAAACCTATTACGTACACTATGTCAACCTGTTCCATCAGTCAATGTGACTGATGTTGCTATGATTTAATGCGGAGTAGTCAATGAGTTAGCTTTGGGAAACCGGTCTTATCTATACCTATATTTGTGTATAATAAATTATAAGATTTATCATTACTTGTTACTCTGGATTCCTTTTTTCACTTATGACTCAACATTCTGCTTGCTTATGGCGCGCGTGATAGTAGAATAAATTGTGGAATTCGGGAGTGGCGCAYYTAGTATAAATAAAAAATGGTTGTCGCGACGCAAAAAAAGAGGTATGGTGGCCACAAGTTTGTACGATAAATACTTATTTATTAAACTGCTGTCACCCTGGTTCAAACTAGAAACTTGTAAAACTACAAAGTGGAAAAATGTAGAAGCGGTCAAAATAACATCTACATAGAAATTATATCATCAGGTGCTCTTAAAATGGCTCATGACAAGTTAGAATTAACAAGTATCTAGCGAAGCAGAAGCGGGCGGTTCTTGTTCACGAAAAAGAAGTCGTCTTCCGAAGCTTTTAAGACAGTAAGTTATGAGGAAGAAATAACAAAGTAGTTTTTATCTAGGCCCCGAAAAATTTCACTTGGTGTACATATACCATAAATGTAACGCTGCAAACAAGACGGAATATGAATATAGAAAACAGCTGTGAATTGAAGTTGCTGCAAACGATGGAGATGAGGTATTTGAAAACGATTTAGTGTTATCAACATTACTTTCATCAGTAACACCAGCAACACCCACAACGTCAGATACATTAAATGCAAGTAATAAATATTTATTGTGTAATGGATATAGACATAATCTGTGACTCAAAATCTGTCATCCACAAATTTTTGCTACCCTACCTTACCTTTCTTGTGAAAGTAAAAATTAAAAAGAAATAATCCTTATTTACGCCTTTTCTGACACAACGAGTAATATTTGAATCACCTCCGGAATTTTCAGTCTAGTTGCAAATTATTAATAATATTAATAATATCTGTAAGTACTGTTTTTAAAACGATTTTTTTATTTTAGAGTGTAAAAGAGACGTTTTACTTTTGTTTTAAATAAAACGTATGGCTGCATGAATACTGATTTTTTATTTTCTTATACCATTTTAAAAGTACGTTAGTTAAATACAGAAAAGTCGATTTAACGTGATTTTGATCAGTATGACGTAATGAAATAACACGCGATAAAGACGTGATTCTGCTGGTTTGGAAACGACAACTGAAACAAAGTAAGCACTTTCCTGCCTTCGCAGTGAGTCAATAGACGGCGCTGTATGGATGCAACTTTGTTGCAACCCACCAATGCTGAAATATAGGCAAACTGCTCTAACTTTACGAATATGCCTCGTAAATTAGAAGATTGGGTTACATATTATATACGCCCGAATAGTTATGGTCTATAAGTGTGCAACTTACCAAACTTGGTCAGAACACTTGATTTCTCGAACTTAGAGGATATCCGCCTTGAAAGCTACTTTTCTACCGGAAAACTTGAACACTCCTCAACTGCCGAACCTGATGTCGTTGGCGTCCTTCTTGTTGACGGCGTCCACAGTGAGAAGCGTAGTGTCCTGCGTCATCTGTCTGGCCAGCGTGTTTTTCCTGTAGAGGCTCTGGTTTTCCACCATGGTGCCCTGGAATCGAGATGGACGCACTCAGACGAAAAATCTGCATTATGCATACGAGCTGCGGGCTACGCGTCGTGAACATAATGCGGAGGGATGAATGTCTGCGAGGTTGTTTGCAAATTGCCCTCGATTTCTGGGATATATTGCGAATTTTAGGGGGATCCCGAAGGGTAAAATTTGAAACGGAGATGCTTTATTTTACGAAAATTTCGAGGTGGTGACAGGCAAGGTGGGCAGGAAATTGTGGAATAATAAAAGTTTTTTAGTTTCTCCTCGGTGATGCAGGGGAACGAGAGGAAAAACCGGGTACTTAAGAAAAGACAGCTGCTGAACTAACGATTTAGAGTATTTATTCAAGAAAAATATAAAATGGCTACACTGTTATATGTTCTAACCCAACAATTCGGATTTTCTCAAAATTGAAACGCATTTCCTTAAAAAAATTACTATGGAATACTGTTAATTACGGTTTTGCCACTACCCCCGGGACAAAAGGGAGGAAAAACCGGGTATATGTTTTTCCGTCTTTCAAACTTTTATTGCGTGTAAAAAAAACTATATCGCTATCTGGTATCCTTTATGCGCCCATTTAAAACACTGTGTGCACTAAATCCAACCGTCCAGCTTTATTTTAGTATTATTCCTTGCAATAACAGCAGCTTTCGTCGCCCCCATCTTCGCTTTCCTCTTCACTTTCGTAATCTGCTTTTTTCTCTGTCTTTTCACGACTTTGGTTCCTGTTTTTTCGAATTGTTGTCAAAAACCTTCCTCTTCTCAGACTTCCTTTTCTGCCTGCAAAGTTTCCAACTCATTTTTGTACGATGAATGGGTAAGTATCGCAGTTTTCCTTTTACGCCTTGCATTTTTTTGTCCCTTGGAACCGATTGTATTGGCATACTGTTTATTGGTCTTACAGTAAAGGAAATATCTGCCTAAAACAAATTAAAAATATTTATAATCCTAAATAATCGCAGTTTGGACGGGTGTTAACAGTGGAAGTACTAGGTTGTGGCGAATTCTGAGCATCATCAGGAATCGAGGTTGATGCTTCAACATGCCTGCTTGTATTTTCGTTATTAGGTCCTCTCGCCCAAGCTTTGGAAGGATCCTCTTCAGGTGCAGTGTAAACGTTAACATTATTCGTCGTCTGTGTCACACTAAAATCGACTGCTTCAAAAATGTTAGGTTGCAATTCCTGTTCTTCGGAAACATGACAATGCAGTTTGCATTGTTCGTGCTCTGCTATAAAGTCTTCAAAAAAACAGCTGTTACTAATTGTCCTCTCTCTGCAGACTTAAGTGTTCCCACTTGAAGGCAACCTCTCAAAGTAATAATCGTCGATTTGCTTTTAGTATCTGTGGCAAATCCCGTTTCATCTACGTTGTAGATATCTGCTGGTTCAAAATTGTGTTTCTCCTGGAGACACCCAAGTAATTAAAAAACTAGCCTACAACTATTTGGTTGAATCCCATTGCACGGTTCAGAACATCTTAAAGACAGATGTGGATGGTGATGACGGATGCGTTAAAATTATGTTTGAAATGGTTTCTCTCGGCTAGTTGGTAAGCTAAACGTCTCAGTCCTTTGATAGTAAGGGTAAATAAACGACTTTCCATATCTTTTACCTAACTAACAAATTCATTTCCTTGTTCATCTGAGAACACCTTAAGGTACCTTCCCATGCCTAAAGGATGTTATTAGGTAACAGTTCTGGCTAATTTTAATTTGAAGCTTAAGGATCACATCTTCCTAGAACGATATTTCAGTGTCGATTGTGGAACATTGTAAATTAGTGCAGCTTACTTTACCCCTAACGGTATGATTGGCAGAACTCATCATCCGCAGACCATTTCTGCTCTCAGTTTTGCTCCAGAGACGCCATTTTGGTAAACATGCAACAGTTTGCGCAGTCAAACATAAGCCTTGGTTTGATTACTACTTCAGTAAGGACGAAACTGCATAGATCAGTGACTCTGTTACTGACATTTCATGTAGCGTAATATTGCCGCTAGATGGCACCCGGTTCTGCCCCACTATCCAGTTCTGCCCCTCGTTCCTCTAAATGTACTGGATCTTCTTTACGAAACTATAATGTTTTCATTAGAGTTTGAAGACTTATACTCTAGGACAGGTCTTCTTTTTGCGAGTGACCTAAATATTGATTGTTGGGACGTTAATTATAGTCCTACTCAACAATTGTTTAGGTCTAATCTACATCAGATTGTACAATTTAACTGCGTGCACAAATTTTAATAGATCATATTATTACATCACGCCCTAGATGTTATTATATTTGATTCAGTCGCAACTAATCACAATATTTCTGATCATAGTATAATTTCGTGTGAGCTAAGTTATTCTGTACAACAGTCATCTGACAATTCTGTATTTATTGTGACAAGATAATTTCCTTCAAGACCCACAAGACACTAATCTTACTGGAGTTCAATATAGATATTACTACGTATACTAAACTTTCACCCTCCTATTGTTAGATGTAAAACCTTCAACCTTTATTCTCCTTAAATTTATGTCTCTACTCACCCGTTTCAAAAAAAAAAGAATCGGGTACATTGGAATTATTATCAGTCACTACGAAACTGAAATCCTATGGTACAAGTTTCAAAAATCGTTCTCGTAGTTTGCCAAAAAATTAAACTTAAAGGTTATAATCAATTTCTTTCAAATATCCTTTCAAAAAACTATTCCTGACCCTGCTTTGTTGAAAGAATACTTAAATACCAGATTAGTAAACCCATGCTTAGAATTTGTATATACAACTGAGAGAGAAGTGACTGAAACTCTTGTCCATAATGACGAATGCAATCAATAACGATTGTATTCCTACTAGCTTGCCATTCTATGCCTTGCCGACTATTCTACTTATATAACGCATATGTATTGGTCTCTCTGCTGTACCTGATACTCGGAAGAAATAGGTGGTTATATCAATCCCTAAAAGCAACAATCCCGAGCGATTTAAGGACTTAAGACCTATAAGCATACTTCCTACTCTTTCTAAAATACTCGAGCGAGTGATGGCTAATCATTTCTTTCTCATGTTAATACTTACAGTTTGGTACCTACCACAAAGTCTGGTTGTCGCAAAGGTTATAGCTTTGGAACTGTAATGTGATAATGAGGAGCTTCAAGAAAATAGTTTCAAGTTCATGTATCCACTGCAGGAGGGTAAATTGATAGGCAAAATTACCCCCATGATTAAATATGGATGCGACACCATGATACTTAAGAATGGTAAATAAACCAACTTCTTATATATGGATGACCTTTAACTATATGCCGCAACAGAGCTACAGATTTAATACCTTCTTAAACTAACAGAAGCGTTTAATAATGACATATACCTGGAGTTTGGAGTTCAAAAGTGCAAACTCAGTAAAATGGTAGAAGTAAACTATACAGAAGGCCAAAGATATACTCGTTCAWCTAACCAACTTATCAAACATCATCTACAAACAGACGAACTTTATAAAATACCTGGAATTTAGGCAAACGCGAACAGTGCAGACAGAAATAAAAAGGTACTAACAGAATGTTACAAAAACAATTAGCCAATAACAAAAACCCATATGTTAACAAGAAATAAAATCCATAACAAACTTCATTCAACATAACCTCTCATTTTCATTCTTGGCATCTTCAGTTTTTTCTTGGGGGCGAAGTCATTGGCCTCTTACATGTATGAGATGGTTAAAAAACTTTTTCATTTGGTTAAAAAGGAATTCACCGAAAAAGTTGAATAAATTAAGAGTTACGTATACTATTGACACCACCCAGCAAAATGATGTTTCTTTTGATATGAAGATACGAACATCCATCTAAAATAATTTGTGGAGTTTCAATCATACTTTTGAAGGCTATCGTAGGCCTTTTAGGTTTATTCAGCTTAATTGTTATTTAAAATTTTGTCATTATTTTTGGGGCTTCTAGTAGGGATTCGGTGCTGACCGTCGTAGTGAACGCCCGCGATAAGGATGCGTTCTAAAATCACATTCTTACGTTTTTATTTATGTGTGTGTGCTGAACCACACGGAAGGAAGCGCTTAACCTGACCGGTTCCCGATAGTGTGGAGAGCAACAGGAACAAGCGCAGGATAACAGAGTGGCAAAATCGTTGACTAAAATAATAATTACGTATGTTGCAGGTGCACGATAAGCAACAGTTTTTCCCGCATAGACAAAATCAGCACTATATAAAACAAACACAACAAACATGGGGCTAACTTTAAAATCCAATTAGACGTGAAGCCTTCGAAATAAACACAAAACAGACACCGCAATACATCAGCAAAGAAATCTTAAAGCAGGCTTCTTAAAAACATTGACGTTGTACCCCAAAAGACCATAAAACTGGAATGTTTAAAAACAGGTCAACTGCAGCTTACCATTTTACAGTCCGTTCCAAATAAGGGGGAACCAAGTATTCATGTATTGATTAGGGGCGCCTGGTCGTTTCTCACCTGGAACGAAATGTGCAAACAAAAGACCGTACTTTATGTTCTTTCATCATTTCTTGCATTGTTGATATTTTCACCCGTGTACCACTAGTAAAACTTCAAGCAATTGGTAAAGTACGTAAATACCAATATCTATTCTGTAGTACTAACAAACGGAATGACAAACTAATGAATAAACAAAAATAAAAAACAAAAACCCACCGCAACCGAAAGAAGACACAAGATAGTTATAAGGCAAAATAATATGCTTGAAACGATGTATACAAGAAATCACACGGGTATAACATTAACTATTCAAGAACTAAAACCAAAATACAATTAAATGGAGAGGACAACAGAATCTTGGCACCCTAAACGAGCTTGAGCAAGATGGGGACAAGAAACCATAGTGAAAACACTAGAAATACTATAAAAATAAGYAGTAGTTCCCATGAGATATGGGCACACACCGTACGAACTGGACGAAAGCATTGCATACCAAGGAACAAATAAACATTATCTACCGACTTCAAGAAAAGTAAGACACCACTATGACAACACGATGGTATACAAAATTGATGAAACAAGCCCAGCGTCAGAAAATTGGGACAGCCGTAAAGAACCTCCGATAGAAAAAAGTAACGTACTCAGACGTAGACACCATCACAAGAGTAATCTAAGCAAGAGACAGTAATCATAATTGCTGTTCGCAGAAGACAAGAATATAACAGATAAAGGGGTTCCAAATCTGTACACAACACCAGAAATCCGCTCATGATTAATTGGTTGATTAAACCAAAGTACGGTCAGCATTTCTGCCACTCCCGGATATACCGCCGGGCCGGCCGTCTACGTTGGGTTGGAGGGGTACATGCTGATTGCTAGTAGTGCGACTGCCTAGCGCACTACTACTACATGGGAAGGTTATATAGGTAACATTCATTTTCTKTGAATGTTKTCTTGGKGCTGTTGACATCATTGGTCCATTTCAGAGTCGCTTGATTAATTTATTGTACCTTGTAATTTCTTTCTTAGCCATTATTTTTCATTCTTCCCTGACTTCTGAATTATCCTCTCTATAGTTGTTTTTTGTGTAAAGCAGGGTCTTCCTCTTTTGCGTTGGTTTCCACTTAGCTACCAAGTCTTCCATGCGGTTTGCCACTTTCTTTTAGTTGTGTCCCTAGTATTTAATATGTTTGATGTCGGTTTAGCTCGGCTGCATTATTTTTCTTGTTGGAGGTCATTTAAGAGTGCTTAGATTCTGTCGTCATTTTCGTAGTTCTTGAACAGTTTTTTCCAAGCTACTTCTGAGATTTTTGTTCCAAGTCGTTTATGAGCGTTAGGATCCTTCCGAGTTGTATTTTGGTCGTGGACCCTGAACAGTTTCTTCCAAGATACTGCCTTACTTCCACATGTTTTGTCTGGTGTGATTTACAGATTGTTTTCTTATTTTCGTGCCTGGTTTATGTGTTATTGCTAGACAACGTTCTCCCGCATATATCTGTTTCATGAGCCAATGTGCTGCGTAGAAGGTTCATGTATTACAATTAATTGTGTAACTTCTTGTATACACTTGGCTAGATACACGAAACTACTTCACTGTAAGGACGATAACAATCACAACCACAACACGAGCACAAGGATGCAACACTAGAAGACATTATTAACGAAACGTTTACGTGTGAACTGTGATTTTCTCGTTTACTATGTCTGCTGTAGTGGCCATTATTTCTTCTCCTCCACAGAATCATTCTCTTTCTAGGTCATTGAGGAGTAACAAGATTCCTTCTCATTGTCCTGCTTCTTGATATTTTGACTGTAGTTTTCCTTTGCAGTTGCTTCTAAACTGCTTCAAATCTTTGGATGTTTTGACAACACCAGACAGCAGCTCATACGAAAAAAAAATAATGCAGTCGAGCTCATTTGTATGGCAGTCCACTAGCACAAAGCGTGTAATCCTTTTAACCCACCGTATATAGCCGACCCGATGGTATATCTGGAAGTAACAAACATGCCTTTTACAGTAGAACAAGTGAATATGTATACGGAACGAGCTTCGTCTAATAGTATTGTCGTTTCGCAGTAATACTCATATAATGCGGACAGTGGGATTACAATTCTAAGGAACTACTCCAATAACTTTAAATGCAGGAGAGCTGTGCATTCCATAAACTAATAGAACTCAGCGTTCATATCCGTTATTAAACCCTTCGTTTGCAGTGGGCGGGCCATCCAAAAACTTTACGGTTTAAAATCGAGCTTCATTGGAACTTCTCCGTGTTGTTTTTCTAGAAGTTGTGAAGCGTCCGGCATTCTCATTTACGCTTTTAAGTCAAAGTACGGATTAAAATTGCAAATGTAATTGCAGACAGCTTCCTTCGGCCAGAATCTCTTTGACAATACCTCTAATTTGTATACTACGAGGACCAGTCGGAATACAGATGAGCCCGGAATTAGCTATTTCCTGAGGAGGACGAAAATTTGCTGCTTGGGGAATCGGCACGGGCGCAAGACTTTCGGATATTCGACGCGACTCAAGGACACGTTTATTACCCTGGTAACTGACAGCTAAGCGGGGAGAGCATTCTTTAAAGTTAATCGTTAGGAAGGACTGATTGAATAAATGCCGTTATACAAGAGAGCCTGATTTAATTTTGGGTGCTGTAATTACTCGTATTTTGTATGGAAACGTATTTCATTTTTTTATAAGCCTGATGACTGTTGATGTTTTCAGTGTGCTTAATAATATTGTGCTTGTTTAAAAACAATAAAACTGGTCTACCTCTATCCATAATTAAAACTCTTGCTGCAAATTAACAAAATATTCGGTTAGTCTCATTAAAAAAACTTCTGATCTTATTAGCCCTGTCAAATTACCTGGGCTATGCCTAAAATATATTTATTTATTATGGAAAGGTAATTTTTGTAACAAAAAATCTGGCGTGCATAGCGATGTATACGGTACTTTACTTATTGCAGGGATTTAGAAAATTGCCATCCAAAAGTTTGTGACAAGTTCGGTGCTAGAGTTCAACCACATGAGTTAATAGTTAGGTTAATTTTTATCTAGGTATTAAACAATTGCTGTTAAAGTGATTAAATTGAGTAAACTAATTAAGCAAAATACACGAAACTTTTTAGTGAAATAGTCAATTACATAACAAATCTAACGTATGGCCTCTACGTGTGAGTGCAAATATTTTGACTACGAATGTAGCCGCTCGTATTGGAGTTGATCTCCAAAATATAATTTCATTTAAAAAATGACAGAATTACACGAAATTTTGCACACTGGAAATATTTCTTATAAGCTCTTCATAGTGTAAATATAATCTTTGTGCAGTGTAAAACTTAGAAAACTATCATCGGGTAAGATCCATTTCAAATGTTAGCTAATTTTTGTTCTGCTTCATCGGCACCGTAATTTTAACATCCATAAAATTTCAAAACTTCCTGTTACTGCCTCTTTAATAAACTGCATCGTTTTGACTTAAAATGGTAAAATACTTTTGTGGAATCGGCACCTTCTGTGTACCGGAGTTAAATGTGTGTAGATGCGGTGTAGTAGGATACTGCAAGTAGTGATTCTAGCCACAGACAGATGGCAGGGAACGTCGATACTCTCCAGACCGAATTCAAGTGTGTGCAGTATAGTGCTTTATTGAATTAGTAGCGTTAAAATAGTAGTGTTGTGAACTATTTGTGTTTAGACCTGGTGCATTTGATAGATACAAGTGTTTTACTTAAAGGAAGTTACACAGAAATCCGCAGTTTTCGAGCTCGTAGTCGTAACAATACGAAGTACTGCACCCTGCTCGCGCACAGGTATTTAACACTTTTTGACAGTCGTAGTAGGCTACTGTAAGTTTTGTATATTTTGACACCATGTCCTTAGACAAGGAAAAAAGATGGAAACCGCATGTAATAAGCCAGTTTTACCAAATGGCACAGATCAGAAGTGGCACACTAACATGTATAGGGTTTTCCAATAGGGATGGGTCGACGTTGATATGGAATAAAAGAGGCTGTGTGTGAGATATTAACGAAATTCTTTTTTTTTAAAGGCCCATGTATGCCATTATGTATGAAATATTACATCGTTCATATGTCCGCCGCGGCTTCTCACGGTAGCATGAATTCTAGAGGTCCAATTTTCGATTACTCTGTCGCATAGATCGGGCTGAATTTGAGCAATGGCATGGGTTATGTTGATCTTGATGGCATCATTCGATTGCTGCTTATTGGTATAAATATGAGACTTTAGGAAATCCTACAAGGAAATGTCTAGCGGGGTCAAATCACACGATTTTGCTGGGCAATACACCTCACCTCTACATGAGATAACCATACCCTCAAGTCAATCATGCAGAATGTCTATCGTGGCGTTCGCAGTGTGGCACGTAGCGACGTCCTGCTGAAAACACATATCGCCCACGTTTAATTCAGGCCAAAAGAAATTAGCATTGATCTGTAGAGCTCGCCGGTGATTTCGGTTGCCTCACCAACATTGTTTTAAAAAAGTACGGACCAATGACGACACCGGCCAAAGATCCGCACCAAACAGTCACTTCTTGTGGATGCACTTTCACCTTTTGAACTTCGTGTGCGTTGGTGTCACCCATATACAAGAATTTTGCTTGTTTACATAGTTATTCAGCAAAAAATGCGTCTCGTCACTAATAATGATTTTTCGTCCAAAGTTAGGATCCTCTTCCAAACGCTCCAAGGCTCAATTCGCAAACAAATAGCGTTGTCTGTGATCGTTAATTTTGAGGTACTGGGTCAGTTGGATCTTGTACGGGTGCAGGTCCAAGTCCCGACGCAAAATCCGCCAAGTTGACGTCTGCGAAAGGCCGAGTTCTTGTGCGCGACGAAGAATTGACGGCCTCGTGTTCTGCACACTTTCACTGACAGCGGCGATGTTCTCGGCCGGCGTTCCTTGTACGTAAGGGCGTTGGCTGATTGTTTACGCAACCGGTCGTCTCAAATTTGGCCATCAAACGTTGAAAACTCGACTTTGAAGGGCCACCGCGTCTGGCATAAAATAGAGGGAGTGCTCGCAAAGTTTTCACCTAAGAACATAAATAAATAATAAAGTTTTATCATTTGGACACGTGGCTCAATATATATCAAATATTTGCTCCATTTTCTGCAGCGTTGGTCAACCCACGATTCTAATCAAACTAGCACCAAGGAAGTGTTAATGCTCTGACCACATATTATCGAGTTTCATTGGTTGTTTTATTGTTCCTATCACGGAATACAAGAAATCGATCCCGTACCTTATTTCAAGTTGTCATTCGGTCTCCATATTGTGACTCTCAAAAACAGTAGTTCCATGTATGTCACTAACACATGCGCATATCTCAAACCCAGCGTAAGGCCAGTTTGTTAACGCATTTGATTTGATATACAATTTGTGCGTAATGAGCGACTGAATTCCGGCAAATTTTGAATCTTTCAATAACAACAAAGCCTTTATTATTGTCTAAGATCCGTTTCTCGCTTTACTCGAATCCAAAATAATAAAGGTGAAATAAAATACCAAGAAAAAATTTAGTGGTTCGCTGTTTATGGCGGTGAGTGTATAATTTACTTGAAACTTTAAATACTTGTCAATGCTTCTCATGTTCTACCACGTGAGTGTTGATACATAATATATAAGCGTCAAAACTTGACGTACGTTGGTAGGCTAATGTTATCTGTTAGAAGAAGTCGAACTTTTTTGCAATACGTTTTGAACCACTTTTTACCGGAGCAAGTTGGACTGCCAGAGTTCTAGGTATTGTGGAAAAACGCTTTAATGTTGCAAAATATTGGGAGTGGTTGACAAGCCCTGTCAGGCACCCTTAAAATGGCGGCAGTTCGTTTTTGGTAACACACTGCGCCAAATGCCTAACTAAGCATTTGCTGTGCATACCGAAAGTGACAACGAGAACGAACGGCCGCCATTTTAACGGCGCAGGGCAGGTCTTGTCAATCGTAGCAAATTTTGCTCGCTATTATGCAACATTAAAAGGATTCTCCCAAGCAAAAGAAGTAGTGCAACATGGTTTTCTATGCATTTCGCAAGTGTAGAGTGAACAAAAAAACAGGCCATAGATAAGAACAAAATTAATTTCGCGGCAAGCTTTCAGTGGTGTAAGTAAATGTTATTTTTGCTACCCAGATACCGTAGCGTAGATATATGCTAGTACGCCACTGTTGATCGGTGCCGTTTGGTAACAATCCAGTTTATGACACAAGGTGTCCATCCTCTTTCCTTGTCTAAATACATACATTACCCATGAAGACAACGCAGACAGAATGACACTACTGGATTAAGTGGCCTTCTGTGTACAAATTGCATCAAATAGTTTTCGTTCATAGCATGCTAATAAATTTCACTGACCGTGTATATGAAAGCTTCGAGTCTATTTGCAATATACATAGTGGCAAATGGATCTGTAACAGTCCAAGGAATGCCGATAAAGAATCGATATTGATAAGTTTACTATACAACAGTGGCGGCACGTCCGGGTCGGCAGGGTCGGTACTGCCGACCCAGAATTTTGATCGAAGAAATTATTTTTTTTTCGTATTTTTATGTATATTTTGTTTTATTATGTTCAGATATCTTGAAACAGTTGGAGCGTATTTTTTTACATTACCATCAAATTAATAATTAGCCAAAATCACATTTTTACAGGTTATCCCGAAAAATTTACGCTATTTGGCAACCGTGACTGGGCCGTGTATGTTTGTCATCCAAGCCCGTGATCCAAGCGCTGGGTCGGCAGACCGCATCGTATAAGGTAGCAATAGCATCGTTTTCCTATGAGCTGAACAAAGACGCAACCCTGCGCGCATATTGAATCCTGAGGCGAAAATCGAGACTCTGCAATGCCTGGGGCCGGCAGACAGCATAAAACGTTAAAACAGACTTCATCATTTATTTCAATTATTTCAAGTTTTTCTTTTAACCAATTATAGTTCTGTTTTCTACTGAGTATTACAAATTATCTGAATGACACCCTTTACATGCTTACAGTTTTTTTTATAATCATAATTTAATTTTACGTATATATGTTTTTATTGAAGTTAATAAAGGAGGCCCGGCATTCATAATCGTCGGATTCCGAAAATTAATTTTGACATGTAAGTTGAACAACAATTATATATATAGTTCAATACTGAAATCACTACCCGAATGTTCTACGAAATTTTTCATTTTCCCAAGATTATTGTAAGAGCTATCTTCTTAAATAAACAATTTTAAGCAGATACCTTCAAACATTTAACAGAATTAATTAAATACCTGTTATAAATTTAGTAAATCTGAAATCATTGAAGAATTTCACACAAAAAGAAAATAACAAAATAAGTAAGCGCCAATACCCATATACCTAATCGCTTAATGCTGTCTGCCAGACTTCCGAATACATCTTCGAATTGGGTCGACATATATCGACTTCTCCTCTCCGGTGCAGTACAGATGCACGCTTAACGTTGAAATTATGTAGCTAGTTGCCAGATTAGGCTATTTGTTACCAAATGAACTATCTTTTTAACTTGCGGCGATATGAAAATTTACAGAAGTAGCAAGTAATAAACAACAAGGAGTATATACAAAATTATTTACTAATTTATAAATAAATAATATTGACTAACTAGAGTGGACCAAAGTTTTTACTGCCGACCCAATAGAATTTGTCACCAGCCGCCACTGCTATACAAAAAAGCAATAATGACGTAATTTTAATTTGAAAATAATTTTCTTGCATTCACAAAGAGCATTTAAACGCGACTGTTACTTCCATTTAAATTTAACAACTAGTTTTTACCACTGAATATTTTAATAACTAAACATATTTCGGCCTCGGTTAAATCGGCAATACCACACTAAAGGCGTGTTTCGGTTCGGCCTTAGACGAAACTATTTGGTGGAATCTTCGCATATTTTGTTGCCATGGTAACGCTGTTTGGGGGCTGACATAATTTAATGGTGGAGTGGCGTTATATGCCGATTTTTCTTAAAACTAACAAATTTTAATATATTCGCGCAGACGCTTTATAGTCAAACAAAAGAAGTAATAGCGGATGTTTATATGTAATTGACCATCATTTTGTTTTATTTGAACAAATAAAATATTCCTAAACTATTGTAAAACGTCGCAACGCCGCTGGATATCAAATCAGGCATGTCTATTACAACTGCTTTCCCCTCACCGACACCATGCTGTTACCGAACCGTCAACGTACCTGTGACTATACTGTAAAGATTACAAGTATTACGCGTGAATCATGGCATAAAGTTTGTCAGTGTTAATTACTTCCACATTCAACGGATGGGAAATATTGTATCGCGAAAAAAATTTCAAAATTTTTTATTTGTTCATTCGCTTTAAAATGGCCAAAAACGTAAAAAAAATTGAACAAAAAAAATTTACTTGTCAGTGTGTCTGTTTGTCTGTGTCAGTGTGTCTGTGTGTCTGTGGTTTTGTTTGTGGACACGATAACTTTCGAAAGATTTATTATAAAGAACTTGAAATTTGGCAAACGTATAGATCTCAACTACCCAAAGTGACCTATTGTTTGTGGGGTAAGTAGGGTATCGGGAAGGGGGCGAAGTTGGGGGGTAACTACCCTTCTTGCAAATTTTTATTTTTTATTTTTATTTCGTTTTACTATGTGATTAGTAGTATAACTGCGAGTATTATTCGCTCTTATAAATTTTAAGCGCAGCAAACTGTTTAGAAGATATTAGCAAAAAAGCGTCACTTAAAGAAAACGGTTTTTCCTAAATATCTCCGAATGTATTCAATATATTAAAAAATGAAAATACCATCGGCTAGGAAATAAAATYTCTCACAAAAAGTGTCTTAGGAAATTTATCCAAAATTTTGACATTTWCGAAMTATTTCCAAAAAACCTATTTTKGATCCTACTCGTACGATTTTTTTTAAATTTTGGTGTTATTTAGAAAATCAAATTTTTGATCAGAAAGCACTCTTGTAATTTTTTGTATAGTTAACAATTTTCGAGTTATTTGGAAAAAACCTATTTTAAAATTTATATATTTTTGCTAATAGCACGAGGACTGTTCGTCTTAGAAAAAATGCGTAGAGAGAAAAAATGCTCAAGAGCTGATTACTAATCGTATAATATAAGAAATAAAAACGTAAATGTCAGTTTGACAATTGGATATGGAAGTATTGATTCAATTTGCAGCGGTTTTTTGAGGTCAAATCTGTTACGCCTGGCCACAATTAAGGCAAGTGACTTTACACTAATTGATGACGTGGCCGTAAAGTTCTGTGAACAGCGATATACCTATCCATTCCGTGTGTCTAATAACAAGTATCACCTAAGTTTTGTTACCAATTTTGATTGAATGATTAATGAAGAAAGCACGCTGTCATTAAAAAAAATAAGTTTGTACCGACAACTTTTTGACGTAACCCCGTATACTAATTTTGAAAGCGGCATTGAAATCTGCTCAAGAAAGGGCTTTGGAACGTTTTTACACGTTCAAAATTTCCAACAGCAAAAGAAACGTTCTAAAAGTGCAGAGTTTAGAAAATATGCCTGTATCTCCGATACTATGAGATTTTTATTATCGTTTTCACCACAAATTTAAATTTATAAAAGTGTATTAAGGTTAAGTAAACGTTGGCATTCCGAAATACAGTTTACTTTGAAACACAATACAATACCTTGAACATTAGTTAAAGTAAATTTGTTCGTGTTATTTAATCATCGCGTTTTTTATATAACTGGAACATATATTGGCAATTCCATATCACTACTAATATTTTTCATACGGGCACAGGATGAACAACACACTGGCCTACATCTGCATACTACATTGATTTCTGATCATGGGTGAATTCTCAACATCGTTTTATGCATTTCTGATGAACAGAAATGTCTGCGTTAAGCGTATCTATCAAGCATGTTCCAAAGCTCTCCATTTGTAAAGGGTGATAAACACGTGCGCTTCAGTGTCTTTTGTTAGGCAAGAGTGTTATAGAAAGTAGAAGGAGCTATTCAAATGAATCAAATAATCGTATCGAGACGCGAATGTATGGAATGCCATGTAAACAGGGCTTCTATAAATGGAAAATGCATTTAGGTTTACTTTAGCAAAATTATAGCGGAACGAGGAATATTTGAAATAGACGTGAGCACCTTTACAATTTAGTGAAAACGAATATGAGGTGAGGTTGCGTTGGGGAGAGTCTATTAAGTTGTTTAAGAGCTATCAGATGTGCTTATATGGGGTGTTCAAACAAGAGTTTCACCATGAAAACATGGCATACAAAATGTAGTTTTGATGCGATTGAGGTGAAGCTCTTTTTAGTCGAAGGTAACTATTTGTGAAACAGAATATCAACAAAATGTTCATTACTGCTTTGTCGGTAGACCTACTTCTGTATATTTACATTTTTAATGAGGCTATGGAGTAATTTTCCCTCCACAGGTTGATCGACGCAATGATGACGGGATATTTTTAAGAATTTATGATTTTTCAGTACTTTTTCTTAACAGAAATTACGATTTTCTGCTTTTTTTAGTCTGCATTCTTTGTGATCGAAATATCCGAAGCTGAATAAACCATTTCGCTTCCACAAAAAAGAAACACAAAACATAATATCCGACAAGAAGCGGTTTTAGAGCAATTATCCAAGAAATATACTGGTAATTAATTGGAGATCTTGACACAAAAAGTATATTCAAAAATCACATATCTCTTGGAAAAGGTGTGGGTATATTTTCTCCTTTTTTGAGGACTGCAGAGAGACGAAGTAAAGGTTACTATAGGTAAGAACTGGCTATCCAAAAAGATCGTGGACGAAAACGATACGAGAACGACGTGTTTTTTGTGTTATCACAATGGTCAGCGTAATTCACAAGCGGCTAGTGCCATACCTTTGGAAATATAGCGCCAAAAATTGCACAATATCTTGGTTTATGTCAATGCCAAAGAATAGAAAAGTGATACAGTTACATCAAGAACATCCGTATAAATTGCTGGAACTGGTAATGCAGAAAATGGTAAAGCTTCTAAATCGACTACGAATCTCAGTGAATTAAATTACTCGACTGAAAAGGAAAGTGTAAGGTCTAATTATTAAACTCTAAATATATTTTAAGAGGAGCGTTTACCTAGAGCGAATCGGGTCATTTTAAGCACCTACCGTTTTACATTTTACCGAGTTATTCGAAACTTTTTCGAAGTGAAATTTCGACATGTCAATGAGAAAAGATGTAACTACAACGTAGAGTTCGAGTTTTTTCTGAATTTGGTACGATAATGTAAATATTTGTTGTTATATTTTGCTTAAAAATGCGTATTTTTGGCGAGCTATTTCTCGAAAACTAAGGCACATAAACGGAAAATTCGAACTCCACGTTGTAGCTACATATTTCTTTGTACACTACCAAAAACATGAGCACGATAGATGAGTAAAAACATTCAAAAAATCTAAAACCGCAAACCCTTTCGCACCAGTCCGTCACGAGAGCGAAATGCGAATGCGCATCCCCACCAGGTCCGTCGCGTGGTATCCAGTGAATAGTGAGGCTAAGATACAAACCTGTCGGGAATGATCGAGCGGATACGATCTATTCCGATATGACTGGATTTCTAAGATTGTATGTCTAAATACACGTGACAAGTTTAATGTTAAAAGCTCTTTCACATTAATTTACTGTCTGCCGAAGCAATGGGGAGGCGGAAGGAAAATTATTAGAAAAGTTCCTCCAGAAATCATAGTCGACATGCAGCTAGAATGAAATGTTATATAGTTAATATTTACAGAAATAAATGGGTTATTCCATATTTTGAATAACCTGGTATAATATCATAGTAAGTTATAATATCATGCTTATTTTTTTAAGCACACTCTACAGTCAGCAATTTTCCGAATATTAGTTTAGCCCCCCTGTTGCTCGTACGATCTTTGCGTGATGTCAACCTATCGGCTACCCTCTTACGTCCCATGTCCCGCTGGTAATATGGGTTGCATAGTTTACATTTCTGCCCGATCGCTCCAAGTAAATGCCCCTCATAAATATGCGGATCATTTTATTCAAATTACATTTTTAAGTTTAAGAATTAAAAATAGTTGTTCTCTATTATGATCTTGTTGTTCCTAACCAATAAAATGTTTTTATTAAATTATGCTTTTTTTAAATAAAATTATCTCAAATTTCCAACAGAAAAGACTATTATAAGTGGGCGTTATTATAATATCCCAGATGTAATGGTTTTTAGCGCTTTAGGGCGAAAATGGGGTTCATAATATATCTTGTACACAAGGTAAAAACAACAAACAATGATAAGGTGAAAAATAAATGTAATTATACGGACCTATAAACGGGGTTGAGAGACTGGTATGCAATAAACTGGACAAACGGCGTACAGACGATATCGACATGACGTCAGCGCGTTCTTAAAAGGCGACCATCTTGTAGAAACAACTTCTGCTTAAAACGTTTGACTGCGGTATAGTGATTCATAAAGTAGATAACAGCTGTTGAAGTGTTGACGAAGAGCTGTTCTTACTACTGTAAACTTGTGAAAATGGTAATTTGTGGCGCAGTTGGGCGTTCGGCAACATAGCGAACGGATGGCATTTCCGTAAATTCATGGCTTGCCGTCTATGATTCGAAATTAGTGCGACAAAACCAGAGATCTTTCCACGAGAAGACAAAACAACTTGGCTAGAGCGGATAAATAATAAATAATAGTAAGTGGAAACAATATGGCGTCCGCTGCAGCAGTAAGTGGGGTTACTAAAATGCCAGGTTATTGCGTTCCCAACTGTAACAATCAGTCACAGATGGTATTAGACTATTTTGTTTGCCAAAAATCAGGAACAATGAGAAGAATGCGGCCTGCTTTGTCCAAAGAAGCGATTCGGTCCTTAAAGCTGTCATTTGCGATGTTAGATCCAAGTATCAAAAAAATTATGAATTTCAACAGTGTAAGTAGTAAACTTCTCTCGAAATTTCTTGGAGACAATATGGCGACAATGACGGTACCCTTCTATACAGGAACACTCTATATGCTATATAATATACATACGCTGCTATATAAATATAATGGACGCGATTTGGTTCGTTGACAACTGTCAAAATAGAGAAAAAATGAAGAATTTATTATATCTTGTTGGACGATACTGTTTATTTCGATACATTCACCATCATGCTATTAATATTAAGTTTCCAGCGTCCGATCAGCTGATCGTTAATGAGTGGTTAGTGAGTTCCACCTGCCGTATCGCGTTGACGCAAAATGCATTTCGTAATGGCTTCATTAAGAACACAAAACAGAAAGTAATTTATTTCTATATCACCACTTTCAATACAGAAAGGTGCACAAAAGCATTATTATTGGAAACCTTTATTTTTTCAGAATGATTTTAAACTGATAATTAGGCTTTTTAGAACACGTGACTTTCGAAGTGCCAGGAGGCACCTGCCAAAACGATGCAGCTTCTAACATGCTGTCATAGAAACCTCATTACTTACGAACGTCAGTAACTAGAGCTGGGACATTCGATTCAATTCAAATCGTTCAATCTTTCGCATAGATTCGGATCATTCAAGTCGTTMAAGAATCATTGCCAAGAACGAGTTACTGAGTTGTTAGACCTACTTAAAGACAGCTGACAGCTGCAACATGTGTCACGTAACAGTAGCCAGCCACTTAACCGTCAATCATAACCGACGCACGGACGACGCTGATTCATTAGCTGTGAGCCGAATCAAACGAATCGTCGTTCAATTTGAACGATTTGGTCATGAACGATCCAACTCTATCAGCCACGCGTCCGTTTCCATGGTTTCGTAGGCGCGTCACATTTTTAAACTTGACAAAGCAAAACAAAATAAATAACCCGTATTTTTCATTTTTTCGTAAATTGGTTATTTAGTTAATAAATTTACAATGCATTTAAAAAGTATAGAAATTACGCCAATAAATAACGTCAGCTTGCAAAAGAATATTCATACGCAAGCTCGAAATATTGTGACATGGGTGCCAAATTGAATTCATAAATGCAATTATTATTGTTTAAATTTAAATTTTTAAACGTTTGACTCCAATACGTATTAAAGACTATTAATGCATATTACTAGCTTTTTTAAAATTTTATTTTGCATAATTGTTAAATGCAATAACGAAATTAAAGTACGGTTGAAGTATTTCGCCTGGAAAAAAGGGAAAAAGGCAACATAGGCAACACTGCAAGACAGGACAACATAACCTTCTATGACATAACCTTACAAATTTTCTTGATTGTCATGTTTGCTAGATTTAGTTGGTTTGTCATTTTGCCTGCAAATAATTAGTTGAACAGAAATGGTTTTTAAAAAATGTGTCGTACTGTACTACATAAACAACGAAGCAATGGTGCAATGGCGCTTTGTTACCGGTTTGCACGTTGACGACAACTTGCGCCTGAACTTTTTAAATACGTCAGAGAGAGAAAGAGATAGATAGCAGTAGGGTATGCCATATCTATAAATTGTTTTCAATTTCAAATAAGTAGGTACGGAAAAAACCTGTACATTAGCATTGTAAATAGTAACGTCACATTCCTTAACAACAAGCGTATTCGCATTGCTCAAGTGTTTGTTTTTATTTTAACCTAAGCATATTTTTTGTAATGGCTGACTTCTAAAACATACTGCAATTTACGGAAACATGCAGGTGATTTTTTTGCAATTTGCAGTAAGGGGAGAAGTTTTGTGTTATAACATAAAAAAGAAGCTTGCTATATCAGTAGAACGTTGGGCATGAATTAACAAGTAGTAAGAATTCAAAAATTGCTACCTGGCAAAGAACTTAAACTGGATGTTGCAACGATTCATATTTCTACAATGTTAGTATGTTAGTTAACGCACTTTAAAAGCACACTTGTAGGTAATATGTTAATAAAGAATTGAAATGAATAAAACGCTTACGTAAGTTCCTGTTGTACATCTCCTACTATTATTTTGAACTGGTATAATGTGTTCAAGTTTCTGTGGAATGAGGTAGCACAAGCGTGTCAAGAGAAATACTGGACTAAAATTTCCAAAAGATAAAGAGTATTAATAGAGCATATCCAAAAAAATAAATATATTTGTATAAAAAATGGAGCAAATGTAGTGGCACCAACTTCTATCTTTAATGTTTGAATTATAAATAGTTACCCGAATTGAATATGTTTGTGTTCAAGTTTTACCACATCCATGTACCTTGTGTCTAACGGCCAGAAACTTCTTTAGAAGTAACAAGGTTAGCCCAGAATGAATTTTTACATACGAAACGACAAACACGATTGGCTTATTAAAGAGTTCAATTTGCCATTTGGGTTCTGATGGTCTATTAATGCTCCTGTAAACATATACCTTTACTAGCGATCAAAATTAAAAATGACACATGTAAACTGAAGCCCACAAGCATTTGTTTAATCCAGAGAAGCAATTTATTATGGATCTCTTGAGGTGCCTCATTCATTTCAAGAAACCTCTTTTGATTAGAAATCGGTGCCACTGACTTTCGCCTGAAAGCTGAATATCGACATCCTTTTGTTTTGAACCCACCTGCGTGTGTCTTCTGCAAGTGGAATTGAAACTCGTCTCACAATTGGCCCCTGACGGCAGACTCCGTTGCAACCGTCTGGGATCGTGACAGCACAAATACCTGTTGAAGTGCTGTCGGAAGACGCCGCTGACGCAGTACAGTGCTACAGGATTTACGCACGAATTTAAGTAGCTGAAATGAGAAAAGCGTTTCAGTCGCATCCAGTTTACAGGTTTATTGCTTTCGGCAGATTGTAACAAAGGATATGAATCGTTTCGTATTTCGTTCAGAAAGTGCTTCGAAATTTTTGCAGTTAAAGTGTTATGGCGTGATAAAACTGCTTACGACTAGCACTATGAATACGCTCGAGCTGTTGTTCTTCCTTGACTAGCTATTTAGAAAACACACTTATGTGCGGTACAGCAGTGTTAAGCTGAAATAATGAATCCAAAAGCTATTATTATATGTTACTGTCACTCTGTCTACTGAGCTTTATAACTAATCTCTGTATTCAGATTCCGAAATGTAAGCACTATTTTATTAATAAATTACTCTGCAGTAGTGGGCGTTGGTGGTATTCGAAGGATCGAAATATGTTACCTCTACTCTACCCTACCTCCTTAATTGTTGACTGAACATAAAGGCCTCTGTGTGGGAAAGTGTAAAGAAATATAGCAAATTATGTAAATAAAATCAGGTCTAGCTAAACACATCGACGTAATCCGGATCATCAATTACAGTTGCATATGTCGGCTAAACGGTCTTTTTGTAAATGTTAACCTAACCTAACCTTTTCAGTCGCTGCTTCGCGTTTTTGTAGTGCAATACGTCTTTATGTTATTTTTTGCTTACATCAAAGCTTACATTGTGTGCTATTGCAATCTTTATTTCTTCTTATTCTCCAGTAAGACAGCAAAATCTCAGATTTGATCTTAATGTGCAATGAACAAAATAGTTAAAGGATGCGTGTTTAAGGTTTTGGGTCCTCGATGATAAGTTCTTACAAAAACCTGAATAAACATAGCTTTATATGAACACACTTAGTTCAAGAATTCGATTATATAGGCTATTTCTGATTTTACAGAAGCGATATCAATGCACACGTTTTAGGTAATTTTGTAATTTTGCCCTTAACAAAATGGTGTTGTACCTACTCCAGTTTGTTCAAGAGAGCTAATGTCTTAAAGCCACCCAAGGGAGTTCTGCATACTAGGTGAATTACGGCTGTGGTAACCACTTACTACCTAAGGCAGCTTCTCAAAAATGTTTTTCGTGAGTGATGAATAATAATACATAATCATCTGCTGGGGTTTATTCATTCGGATTCTACTAGTTTCGCCTACGTTTGGGCTCTTCATGCATAAATACTGCATTTTGGATATTAATTCTGCACGCTGAGGCTAAGGCATTAGTCATCGACAGGAACCTGCTCTAGGTCGTAAATCGTTACCGCTGGTCTAACCCAGCCTATTGCACAGGGTTCCGCTAAAGGCATTAGCTTGCTTGAACATAGGTTCCACACGTTACTATTAAGGCGGCGGTCCGTTGTAGTCAATTCATTCGGTATTCCTACCTGAAGAGCCCTAACAAGAGTGCAACTAGTAAGATCCGATTGAACTGACCGGATGAAAATTTTTCTAAATGAGCATTAAACCCAAAAGTCCTCTTTGCTGTACATTGCGAGGGTTTTCTTGTGTCCACAGATGCCGTTTCATCGGAACACCAAACTATGGGTCATCCGCCCACAGGTATCTATACCACCTACAAAATTCAATTGTATGGATGAAACCTATGCTATTTCAATGTTCTTCCCGAAATACGCAGGAAAATAACAGGATTTAAGGCAATTTCACGAGTTGAAGATGACTGTTTTCTTTGTMTATTTACACAAGCTACAGTATTTGCTTGTGTAGCTTCACCCTTAGTCCAGTGTTTTTGGTTTGACGAGGTAGTTTTAATTGCCACAAAGAAGGTGCGATCCTGGTGGTGCTGACATTCTATCATCATTGGTTCAAAACCTCATATTTTTGGAATTTGAAAATTGGCCACAACACTGGTGTTTTCTTTTTAAATAATTATACCGAGAATTATATATCTCAAAGACGACAAAATGCCAAACAGAACTGGAGCACGCTGTATTTTGTTTAGGGCAAAATTATCTAGAGCTTTTGTATCTACCTAATATCTAGTATAAGCCAGACAACAGGATTTGAAGAAATAGTTAAAATTTAGCTCTGGTATTTACCGAGATCAAAATACTTATCATTAAAAAACACACTGTGTATGCTTATTCTAATAAATTAATGAAGGAGCAGTTACAGTTCTGCATAAGACAGCCTCGATATTTTTTCTGAGGGTGATCTAATTCGTAACTACGCAACTACAGTGAAAAGAGCGCCTCGTTTTCGCAAGTTCTGCAAATGTCAGTACCACTCCTTCCTCCAGTCTTGAAAAAACCGTCCCTTGCTAGGAATTTTTCTTTTATTCTTGTACAAGTGAACTCGGAGCGTAACAGTATACTTACCTAAGGCAAAATCCTATGATCTTCAAACTGTGCCAGAAGTCATTGTATTCATTTTTTGATTCTGGGTTAAAGCGAAACCACAACATGAACAGGTGATTTGGCAAGAAACAGATGAAGAACACTGAAAAAGTAAGACATGTCACTGGTACATTCATTTTATGTCGTTGAAATTTGTGATTTTACGGTTATAGTATATAGGCCGTCACAAGAAAATGATGTGCTATGCCATGCATCACAACTACAGACAGATCCGTTTCGTTTTTATTACAGCTCTTTGGTGCAGTTTAAACATGGTATACAACCGATTACCATAGATTAATGGTACGAAAGTTTAGTTCATGTGTAATTCATTATTTTACGCCTAATTAAAACATAATTCTCTTTGTACATTACCTACAGTGAAACCTAAATCAGACGATAACTATTTCAGTGGTTTTTGATGTCCCTTTTATACAATGATTTTAGCAACATTAGTTCCGAAGGATATACTGCTTGTCMCAAGTACTTATTTGTTATATTACTCAGAACCTCTCATATAATTTGTTACAGTTTAAATTTTCATTAGGGAACTTTTATAATTTTTATATCTGGCCGCCGTTCTTGAGCGCTTTCTTGTCCACTCTTTTTGTTGCCCTGGCTATCTGTATTTGGCTGTTGACTGCATATATTTGGAATAGAATTCAATCAGCTAAAACTGTTGTGTATGGTGCTTTGGGTTGCAAAGGAAGCTCTGAAATTCTCATTTCATCGGTAAAGTGCCGGATTATTTTCCTGCTTCCCTCCAGTGTAGCATTCTTCACGTTGCCGTTCATATTCCTTTTGGTGAAGATATATACAGCCAGAAAATCTGGGATTCTGCACCTCACCATTCACTGACTATTCCAGAAGCCATTTATCATCTGACAAGCTTCATCTTAGCGTTAACCCTTCTTTGGAAGGTAGGTGTTAGTTTTTAAATATTTTTAGATCATACACTGTTTTATCTACGTTGTGTATCCTCAGGGTTTTTATATTTGGCGTTATAATCCAAGCCCGTCGAGGATCAAGGCAAACACTGTTGCCAGTTCGGACCTATTCAGGAAAACTCCAGCTTTCGTGGAATTGTTTTCCTTTCCTGTCAGTTCCTGACCGTAGAAGGGTTCCGGTGCAATCGTAACAGCCGTTGGAACCCCTCAGCCAAACATCAGTCCAAGGGTTAGAACATCATCTTCAACAGCAAGCCAGATCTATTATTTTGTTTTGTTTTATTACATTAATAATCTCGTTTCAACTTAAATCTCGCATGATTGCGGAAAAATCTTATTTAAATTTAAATACGTACTTGCATTCATCGATATCTCTCTTATTATTTAGATTTACTTCATTAATACTAGTATTGTTTATGTACAGCCTTAGCGAGTTTCATGGCCATGATTTCGACGTGGCTTAATTATTAATATTTAGGAATTTGTGCACGTTATTTTGATATCCAGACCTAAATTATTAAATTTACTGTTTGCCCTTTTCCAAGGCGTATTCTTCTGTATGAAATTTTTTGTTAAAATTTTGATAATAACGTCTTGATTGACACAATACATTTCTGGGCTGAAATTATCTATTACATATATAGTTTATTTTCGAGGTCACTATATCTGAAGATTTCCCTTTCGTATTTTTTTGGGTATCGTCCAATTTTATACACGTGGCGCTCTCTTTCATTCGTTTTAACCGAAACCAACCCTGTTTTCTTGGTTAGCCCATCTTGTATAATACATCTTGAATCTTTCTTTGCCTCGTTGAATAGCTAAATTTCGTTGCCACATAACAAATTCCAATCGCTTTCTTAAAGAGTGCTAAATAGTGTGTGCTGTACCATGAATAGCCGTTTCGTACTCTCGCCGAAAGTCTAGACAATTCATAATATGCTATTAAACATTAAAACATCGAAAGGTTAAAAATTTTAAACGTTTGTAATAAAAATTACTTTACTACAACTAAGATCACATACTGCGGCGACACATACATACATTATAAAAAACCGCTGCAAATTGAATCAATACTTCCACATCCCATTGTCAAAATGAAATTACGTTTTTATTTCTTATACTATGCAATTAGTAATCAGGTTTTGAGCATTTTTTCTCTCTACACATTTTTTCTAAGACAAACAGTCCTCGTGATATTAACAAAAATATATACATTTTTAAAATCGGTTTTTTCAAATAACTCGAAAATTATTATTAACTTAACAAAAAAATTACAAGAGCGCTTTCTAATCAGAAATTTGATTTTCTGTATAATACCAAAATTTAAAAAAAATCGTACGAGCAGGGTCCAAAATAGGTTTTTTGGAAATATTTCGAAAATGTCAAAATTTTGGATAAATTTTCTGAGCACTTTTTGTGAGAAATTTTATTTCCTATCTGATGGCATTTTCATATTTTGAATATATTAAATATATTCGGAGATATTTAAGAAAAACCGTTTTCTTTAAGTGACGCTTTTTTTGCTAAAATCGTCTAAACAGTTTGCTGTACCGAAAATTTATAAGAACTAATAATACTCGCAGTTATACTACTAATCACATACTAAAGCGAAAAAAAATTAAAATTTGCAAAAAGGGTAGTTACCCCCCAAATTCGCCCCCTTACCGATACCCTGCTTCCCCACAAACAATAGGTCGCTTTGAGTAGTTGAGATTTATACGTGTACTAAAATTCAAGTTCATATATTAAGTCTTTCGAAAGTTATCGTGTCCACAAACAATACCACAGACACAGAGACAAGAATTTTTTTTGCTCAAATTTTGTTTTTTTTGCGTTTTCGACCATTTTAAAGCGAATGAGCAAATACAAATTTTTGAAAATTTCTTTCGCGATACAATACTTCCCATCCGTTGGATGTGGAAGTAATAACACCAAAAGAAAAAAATTTGTACAAATTCGTGACCAATGTAGCACCAAAAAGAAAATATTTAGAAGTTGAAATTAGCGCGACGTTCGTAACTCATCAAAATGTTGTTCATTACGGGCGATGCACGTTTGGAGGCGTTCTCTGCAACTCTCACCGGCAAATCTCGAGGAATTCTCACGATTTCATTAAAGATCGCCTCCTTGAGTTCTTGTGGATGCTATAAAACCTATGCCTTGAGATATTGGCATAAGAAATAGTCGTAGGGACTCAAATAGGGGAGCGAGGAGGGCATTTATGGTTTCTCCTAAAGAGATTAGTTGACTTCAACATCTGCAACATCAGCTACTTATATCATATTCTGCCATTTTGGGACGCAAAAAAATCTCTAGCATGTTACAGTACCGCTCAGTGGTCACTGCATTCTTCGAGAAATAAGGCCCCACTATGCCTACAGAGGACAAAGCACGTGACCTTTGGGCGGTGAAGAGGTTCCTACTGGAGTTCTTTGGGGCTTTGGGCAGCCCATCGGCGCGAATTCTGCTTGCTTCATACAGTATCGCCAGGACACCTAGCTGTAATTTCTACGTCTTCCAGACTCKGCCAGCGCAGAAGCATGATATTCTGAAGGCAGCGATGTTTTCAGGTGTTTTCATGGATTTGGGACGTCCCAAATCCTGCTGCCCTTAAATTTTGAACCCATTCCAAATTTGTTTTCCGATCACTTTTGGTTGGATTTAAATCAAAGCGTGTACAAAATGTCCTCTGCGTCCCAGTCACAGCCTTTTCTTTTGAAAAAAAAGCCTTCATAACAAAACCCCGTCGTTCACCCGACCACGACACTTTAACTTTTGACAGCGGGACCGATCCACCCTCTACCTTGTTACCCAGCCCTACAAAGGTTTCCTGAAATGTAAGAATTCATTATGCCCCAACCAGTACATTTTATGACGCTTCCAAAAGCCTACGACATTTCCATCGTAACGCGTATAATAAATAGCTACTCAATTAATTAAAAATAAATACAAATAAGATAAAACAAGCACAACATAGATTGTAATTGTTATGGGTTATTTTATACAACGTTTGGTAAATATTGTTCATAGCATGTATCCGGGCTTATATGCCGTGGTCCATTGGTTCTTCCTCCTCTTCCATACGTTTCGTTCTCATCTGCGGAAAACATCTTCTGTGGGTTGTCGTAAACGTTGCGACCTCCTTGGCTGCTGTACGACGACTAACAGTGATGACAGAAGATGTTCTCCGCAGATGAGAACAAAACGTATGGAAGAGGAGGAAGATCCAATGGACCACGGTATATAAGCCCGGATACATGCTATGAACAATTTGAATCCGACCGTGAAAGCCTACATAAGTTTACTAGTAAATATTGATGAATTGATTGATTTATTGGTTAAACCAACGTACGGTAGGAATTTCTGCCGCTCTCGGATATACCGCGGGCCTGGTTGCTAGTGGGCTCCCACGTAGCGCATTTTACAGAATGCTGAAGATTCGAATGGGAAGGTTTGCAGGGTGCATTCAGCCAGTCAATGCTTTCCTTAGGTGTTTCCGTGTTTGAAGTTGGCTTACTGCGGCTGCATTGCTTATTGTTCAGATGATGTCTGAAGTTCTGTAGAGATTTAGGACCTCTTCGTTTATTATATTCTTACCTTTTTTGAGTAGCAATTAAATTCATGTGTCCTGTTTATATTGCTCTTTCGTGATACTGTCGTGATGACGTTTTCTTTTATAATTATGCGTTCGTTTCCTAGAGCTTTCTTTCTTTCCACGAATCATTACGGCCATACTAATTTTATGCACAGTATTCTTGACGTAGCGGTTTTTACTGCTTTGTTTTCTTGTCGATATGATTTCTTCTCCTACCCCGATATGTATTTTGATCGTGGATCTTCAATAGTTTCTTCCAGGATCCTCCTGAGCTTGCATACTTGTTATCTAATGTGATTTACAGCTTTTATGCTTATTTATCTTAAAGGGCGATTGTGTTGCTGTTGGTAATGTTTTTAACGTATATTTGGTAGTTCTTTTACCACARTTGCGTGRTTTTTTGTATACATCCGTCTAGATATACGGAACTACTTCACAATAACAAAGTAAACTCAGGAACATAGCACTAGAACACATTATGAACTTAGAATCTTAGAATTTATAATAWTTGTTTGATTCTTTTTTTGAGTGATTTCGTATGTGCTTTTCCATTCTCTGGCTGGATCTATATGGAGTGGTAGTACTCTACCAGAAATTTTCTCGTCTTGTCTATTAGTTTCTTTACTTTTTCATACATTAGAGCTTCTTTGTTTGTTTCCATTATTTCCTGCTTTCTGTACAATTATTTCGCGCTGCCATAGTGCTTTCTTACTTACTGCTTCGTTCTGTTCTTGTCKCTATGATTTCTTCTTMRAACTTTTCTTCTTATTTTTATTGCACGGTTTTTATGTTCCCTGTGCGTAACGTTCTCCCCCTATGATTTGCTGACTCAATGTGCTTCGAAGACAGTTTCCGTCTCCCGAGGTTTTCTGTACTACAATTGTGTGACTTCTTTTTTTAGACGCGCGGAACGCCACCAACAATAACGACAACACAAGAACGTAAGACTAGAACACATGAAGAGTTAATAGTAATTGTTCGGTGTGTCGCCGATCGTCAGCTCACTACAAGTCATATTAATTTTTGGGCTTATATACGTTCCCAGCATATTCCCTTTGCCTTATACATATATCTTCTTTCGTTAATTCGTTGTTACTGTAAAATATTTTTTTTTGTTTTTCTGAAAGAACATCTAAAAAAGGCAAATGTCGTTTTTATTATTTTGCTGGTTAGTTGTTCGTTCAACTGGTTACTACAACGGTATTTGTTTGTTTTTTTAAGCTTCCCGGATGCTTTGTGGGTTTTCTAGATATCTATTATCGCGCTTGAAACAGGTCGGTAAGTTGCATTATTGGACAGGGCTGATTGACTGCGTTTTACCCTCTTAAACATTAAACAGTTTTCTGCGGTCCAGGCTATTAGTCTAAAAAGGTTTACTAAAACCGAAGCCGTTTTGTCGACTTTATACCTGTTAAGAGTATTATTTGCCACCCGACAATTCCAATATTTTCTACGATGCTGCTACATTTTTATTCTAAAGAAAAAAGATATATCTAATTTTGAATTTGGAAGGTTGTTATTCTTCGCGTGAGATAAATTATGTACCAACAATAACAATATATACGTTTGGTAAATTAGTAAATATGGGATAGAATTGAAAACCACGTGGTAATTCTAAACGCATATAACTTCCTCAAAACTATATTATAAGAAAACAACTCTTCTTTTTACTTTAGTTTACTTACAGAATACGAAAATAAGGACCATCCTAGCCACATGCCTCCTGGCCCTAGCCTGTGCCACGCTCTGTGCTCCCTGCAGCTCTCCCGGCATCTCGTTGGCACTGTCGTGTAGTCTTTTCGCCATCAGTACGTAAAAAGCACTGATAATCGTCAGAGGCAGTATGTAGTAGACCAGTGCCTTTGCGGCTACGTTGTATTTGGCGTAGTTTTCGTTGGTAGTGGCGTTCGGAAAGGGAGTGCAAATGGTAATGCTACTGTTGGGAATGGGAGCCTCAGCGGTGTCCGCGTAGATGGCGTCCGGAAGTGCAAATGTGGCGGCTAATAGCCAAATCAATATGGCGCTGATTACAGTCATCGGCTTCGTCTGAAACAGAATATTATTTAAATTAAGGAGAGGTGCCTCTAATATTAGTCGATTTATTTTAAGTTTTATTGATGCTAAATCCGGGGAAACCAGTACAAAACCGCATTTCAAATTGTCGAAAATGGTGAATTCTAAATAAGATGATGATTTTCAGTACATGATTGAATAGTGGTTTGCCAACCATAAAGATAACGACAATATATCTACATTTATTTATGGCAGTGGTACGAAACAGTCCATTTTACTAGAGTAATATAGTGTTAGGAMACTTGCATAATAGTAAGAAGGCTCTTCCTGGAATGCTGTACCCCACACTTGAAATACTTAGTTCCAATCATGGTAGTAGATAGAGAGGTTTACAACCGTATGGTGGAAGAGAGAGGTCTAGTAAGAGATGCAATATAGTGGTAAAAGCGCTCGCCAGTGGCATGCATAACCATACATTTGGTGTGGTATTTGTATGAAGTTTTTTGAAATAACAAAAATGGGAAAGTGTTGTGTGGTGCCGAACTGTAACAGTAATTCTTCCGATAGAGCTTTATATGCAAAAAAATTTTAAATCGTCGAAATGCTCCACATGTAGGGATCATCTTTATCGAACAAATGTTTCTAATACAGTTGGTCCTTCATCTACACTTACTATTTTAAAATCCAATAGGCGGCTAAATCATCCAAATTAGATCATTTCACAGTGTAAAAAAATAAAAAATATATTAACCAAACATATTCACAGTGATGTTTTTGACAATGTAGTGGATGAATTGTTTTCAAACACATATTCTATTTCGTTTCCTTGTAAAGAACACAAAGCAGAAATACTTTCAAAATTTTGTTTATTGTTATATTATAATGAGAATTAAATAGTACTATAAGCACAATGACAGAGATACTGATAAATCAAGTGCAAGAAAGAAGAAGGAGTCTAAGTTACAGTTTTTTTTAACTTTTACATCTTGTATGTGTATTTTTAATAAACGTTTCCTGCAGAAGCATAAGTTTTTATTTCCTAACATTCTTATTTGATATACTTCTGAAATTAGTGCGAAATAAGTATTACCCTATAATATAAGAAATATATAGAATAGTTGTATTTCTGTACTTAATTTTACTTCCACCTCCAACGGATGGGAAGTATTGTATCGCGAAAGAAATTTTCAAATTTTTTTATTTGCTCCATCGCTTTTAAATGCCCGAAAAAGTCCAAAAACTGAATTTAAGCAAAATTTCTTGTTTGCATGTCTTTTGTTTGTGTGTGGACGCGATAACTTTCGAAAGACCTAACATATGAACATGAAAATGCATGTCTATGCTGTGC